>NW_023613939.1:50000-385000 GCF_013339725.1 Rhipicephalus microplus | reverse complement strand
TATCTATCTATCTATCTATCTATCTATCTATCTATCTATCTATCTATCTATCTATCTATCTATCTATCTATCTATCTATCTATCTATCTATCTATCTATCTATCTATCTATCTATCTATCTATCTATCTATCTATCTATCTATCTATCTATCTATCTATCTATCTATCTATCTATCTATCTATCTATCTATCTATCTAGCCGCCTGCGACTTTTAGCTCGTCTGGCCGTTTTGATAATGGTATCGATAACAAAATTGGCATGTCTTAACATAACCAGTCATAACATGAAAATAATGATATGTATGTCATGAATGTCATGATTTACAATTCATGGTCTTCGTGCTCTTGTGGTGGTTTCATTCACATGACGTATTGCAAAACTGGCATGGTATGACATGACTGCATGGCGAACATAAGTGACAGAACCTAACATGGAAATCATGATCTGCATGTCATGTATGTCATGACTACACGCCACGCTCATGGAGCGCTCGCGGTCGTTTCGCTAGCTTCACATATACCAAATTCGGTATTACGAGACGTGAATGGATCACAAAGGTATATGTCTGGTGTAAGCATGAAAATCATGAGATGCATACCATGTAAGAACATGATTACATGCCACGCCCATGATGCGCTTGCGGCTATTACGCTAACTTCACATATACGAAATTTCGTGTTACATTGCGTGAATGAACGATGAAATTAAATAACACGTTCAAACATGATAATCATGTTATGCGCATCATGTAAAAATGACTACATGCCACGCTCATAGCGTGCTCGCGGCCGTTTCGCTAGCTTCACATATACCGGATTCGGTGTTACGTAATGTCAATGGATGACGAAAGTATATGACTGGTGCAAACATGATAACCATGACGCGCGAGCCATGTAAGAACATGACAACATACCACGCTGATGGCGTGCTCGGGGCCGTTTCGCTAGCTCCACATATACCAAATTTGGTATCACGTGACGTGAACAGACGACGAAGGTAAATGACACGTCCAAACATGCTAATCATGACATGAAAATCATGCACGGCATATAATTTACATTTGGCTCGTAACGTTGTGCTGATTTTAAAGTGACATATCAACCTTCTTCTTTCGCGCCTAACATCGATTCCTACTACGTGGAGTCTGCCTATTTTTTTTTTCGTTCTACTTGCTTCTAGTGATATTCACTCCCTCTTCGCTTCACCTTACATTCACTGTCGGATCTGGCATGTTGGTAACAGGCCTGGTTCGCTGATCACATAAATACTCTTCAAAGGAAATGCATGGCAACTTCTTTTCAAAGTAGCTTCACTCTGGCATAAAAATCACCTTTTCCATTTTATTACGTATGACATAATATTTATAGTTTTAGCGATCCATGGGCGAAGCGTAAGTGGTAGCAGTATATTACTCTTAAGTGCTCACAACATCACCTGACGAGTGGGATGATTCTTTCGTAAACTAAAGGAAATGCTAAAAGGCGTCTCTATAGATGATTTCACACGTCCTTCTGTTCGCGTTGTTTTGCGCTACAGAGTACATGATAATTCATGACAACTTCAGACGAATAGGCTTTTAAACTTGTTGGGGAAGCAGTTTTAACCACACGGAAGAAAAATAAGCGATTGCTGTTGAAGAGTGCGGGGACTTTAAGCTTAAAATAGAACAGGAAATTTAGGAAGTGGCGGTAACCGCAAATAGTGGCCTCTGTGTTACCGTTACGGGGGTGGCACCTCTAAACAAAGAATCGCGTTTCATTTGTTGTTATTTCTCAGGTGGTTCACCATTCACACCTGTTCGTTATAGTGCTTCATGTATCAGTTGGTGCTGTCGGCGGTTAACCCATGCTGTCGGATATTGTCAGGTTTTGTTACGAGATAGGGTGTATGCTACATGCAATCATTGGTGCTTGCTTCATTTTTACGACTACTTTAGAGTGTCTTCGGCAGTGTGCATGGATGGATGCTTTCTGTAGCAAAAATATTTTAATGTTCTTCGAAATTGCTTATATTGCTTGTTCATCCGTATCCCCTTCCTTTGGCCTTCAGTATCAGTGTCTTCTTCAGTTCCACATTATTGCCGAACAGTGTCCGGCTGCCAGTTCTACTATTAGGAGGCTCTAGCATCGAAACCTTCGCTGCATCTTTCACGGTATACAATACGTAACTACGTTATCAACTCTCCCCGCCACATCCACATGTGTGCTCGTCTAGCACGTACTATAGAATGTGTACTTCAGTATGCAGAGCACGCCTTATGCCTGTCGTGGGTTGTGATAATATTAAAAGTAATACGTACTGTGTCGGACGCTTCTGAAGTCCAATATGCTTGTCTCTAGGTTGTTGCTTAGCTTTAACCAGGTGACGCTACGTTGTTTCTGTAGGTCACTTCGATGCGTAGAGAGGCTCGAGTTAAATTGCAGACACTCACGTACTCGGCATGAATTCCGAGACCCCATAGACAGAAACTCGTGCATAAACGGAGCAGTCGCACCTCTCATAGATATATACAGGCACATCGTCGTTCGCGTAAGGGCCTCCATCCTTTTGGGGTATTCTCGCAGCCGCTGTTAACTTTCACGTTCCCTAGTATTCCCTAGTTGTACGTACCGCTGAAGCACTTTGTACAGATGCTTCAGCGACGCTGAAACGTCCGGCCACGCGGTGTTTATCACTGCTTTAATCCTGACGGTTTAGCAAACTTTTTTTGAAGTATACTACTGGCTACATCTGTTTAGAAATCTTATTTGGTGTTTGCCGCCTGTCTGTTTCCTTCTTAACTTTTAGTGCACCAGTGCTAAGTAGTGGGATTCACCCAGCTTCGGTCTCACGTACGCGTTCATCATGATGATAGTTTTTTTTTTTGTCTACGCTTGTGCACACCAAGGCTTTACGGCCGGCTTACAGCTCAGCTGTTAAAAAATATCACGTCTAAACAATCGTTTCTCACAAGTTTTCGCGTTTATCCCTATTTACGGGGTATATCGCAGCTTTAACATGCACATATTTATTACCCATTCAGCCTTCTTATCTGCCACACTGCGACGCTTTAGAAGATAGCCGGCGTTTGCGGTATCTGTTCGTGCCTTTATGTGCGCATGTTTGCGCACTTGCCGCTCAGTGACACAAAACGAGGAAGCCGGATTCCAGAGGACTTAAAAGCCGTGCGGGAAAAAAGATCAGAGTCCGTGATAGTCACCACAGGGTACATGCGTCACAGTGACACAATGGGGCATAAAAGCCTCATGTTTTGTTTACGTATGTATCGCATTACTCCCCTTCTCATACTGCTTCAGATTTTGGTGCACGTTAAAGAACCGCAGGCGGTCGGAATTTCTGGAGCCCTCCACCACGGCGTCTCTCATAATCATACGGTGGTCTTTGGACGTTAAACCCCGCACATCAATCAATCATTGCTCATACTGCACTTCACCAATATTCTTTCACCAAAGGTCAAACATTTCATCCTCGCACATTTCTGTAATGATGTCTGACACTGGGCATGTGAATGAATTGGTATTTGTGTTTATTCATAGCTAAAAGAAAGACGTTGCAACACTAATGTGTTGTATTCGCTGTAGCCGCATGTCTTGACACATGCTTTATGCACGTAAACTGGGCGTCTCAAATAAACTGTCAGAAAAAGAATACCTTACTTCCAAGTGCTGTCCAGCATTTTTTTCTTAATGATAGTTACATAGAACTGTGATGTATGATGTAACATTTGTACGAAACTCCCCATACCTTCGGCCATAGTGAACTCGGCCTGTATTACGAATGATCTCTCAGAGAACTACAGCACCACTGCTACCGAAACCGAACACTCGTTTTCTCGCCGTGAACTTTGCGTATGAAAGGTGGGCATAGTTTATTTAATCTCTCTAACGAGTCATGCAAAACTCATAAACATGACCGATAGTGTTCCAGTTTATTGTCACCATAAACAACCCAAGAATACATCTTATACGAACTTGCGAAAGGAGAAGAGTGGTGCCTTTTGGTAAGATAGTGATGTATGTGGGGTAAATGCTTTGGGCCTTTAGGCCTGCTTGATGACCTGCTTTTGAAACATACAGTCGTAGTGTTCATACTTAAGTTCATACTACAATATTTCAAAAATATGGACCAGTATTTACTGAAATCTAAAGTTATAGCTGCTTTTTGAAAAAAAAAAACATTACCAGACAATCTCGACGAGAGACATGTTATTAGCCAAGGCGGCTGGTATTGGGCAAAGTCATTTACGAACAAAGAGTTTCGCGATTCCGACCACACATATCCCGAGTAAACCGCTAAACCCTCTTCAGAAATTTCTCGAAAGGACGTCACGCGCAGCGTCAGTCGCCATGCGTCGCCGTTCGGGGAAGACACATATGCCTACAGTGAAAACAGAACTGTGCTCACTATCTCTGTCGAAAAAAAAAAGAAAAAAAAATTAAATACTCACCATCGACTGCTTCCTTCGGAGGGTTTTCGCGAATCTCGGCCGTGATGGTTACCTGACATAAAGACGTATCATTGATGGTGGTTCTCGACTGAAGACGCTATGTTTCCTCCCGCTTTTGCGCAACTATACCTTGCATTTACCTCGACCGCTGTGAAAATACGCCGCTTCCTTCTCGCTGCATTATACAGGCGCTTGTATGGTAGGGCACACTTGACAGTGCGATGTGTCATGCGCGCGTAGAAATAAAAAGTAAGTAATATATGTGGTTTTGCATGGCTTTTTTGTAAAGGCGAGCTGTGGCTTTTTCGGTAAATGCCACAACACATATTTGTTACTTGCACGACTCACGTGCATGTCCTGCATGTCAGAAAAACCAAATCAAGAACACTTGGCTAAAGAGGTCTTTGCGTGTGTCCGTATAGGATTTTCCACGAGCATGAGTTGTAGTAACTGTTGTGTTGCTTCTTAGGCCAGCCCAGCACTAACGACATTTGTTCGAGAACGTCAGAAACACGTGGACATTTTTTGGCCTTAAAACGCTGTTCAAAAAGTGCCTAGAAGTTGTACAAATAAAAAAAAGATTACAGATATATGAATACCCTATGAAGGAATGCGTTTTGAAAATGTCGCGTCTAATACCCATCACGGCTTCCTAAAATGCCAAAACATTAGAGAGGCTCGTTGTTAAAACTGCATGTCAAATAGGACTTTGATACAAAATGTAGCAACAGCTGTTGAAAGAAGGAAAGAAACTGAAAGGCAGAAGGCAGGGAGGTTAACCAGGAAAGCTTTTGGATGACTAACATACACCGGGGTACTGGGGAAAAAATATAAAGATGAAACAAAGAGTGATCCTTCACACGTAGGAATTGGTATAAGACGAAAGAAAATAAGTCCCTACAGATGTAGTTGAATGTTAGCTGTACAATAATATAAGAGAGCTTGCACAATGTCTGTTGGTGTCATGGCACCATTTAGTGTGAATGTACCACGTTGACATTTGGTGGTGCATCTCCCTTCCAACGACGAACGTCCTTGATCAATTATCAAACAAGCTTATGCGGCAGTAGTAGCAGTTAAAGGTGAAAGCGTATTCAGAGAAAACAATGAGTCAAGTAGAAAAGCGTCACTGGTTGGTCGCTGAACTTGAGCTAAGTTCACGTGGAATGTTGAAGAGTTTTTGAACATCGCAGCTGGATGAGAAGGAAACGCGACGCACGTTGTGCTCTAGCTGGCCGTGGTTCTTCTCGGAGTGAGCGTGCGCGAGAAACGCGGTTTTACAGCAAGGCGAGGCAGGCTCCCATCGTAGACCTATGTCTAATATGAATGAGTACTATAACCAAGGCCCAGACTTTGGCTAACGTTGCCACCTCGTGGCGCGTTATGGTGTTCGCGAAATTGCACTTCTCTCATTAGAAACGCACCGAATGTGACGCACGCGTAGCAAGGATGCGTTGCACGAACCAATTGCAGAGGCTGCTGCTGTGATGCACCTAACCTTCACCTAACCGCTCCCAGACACCGACACCACTTCGCTGTACATCCACGCGTCTATCCATCCGTCCGTCCATCCGCTAGTCTGTCTGTCCGTACGTCCATGCGTCCATCTTGTGAACACTCCAAGTACCACCGTCTCCCATCTCACATCCTATGTGGCACATACCCGCTCTAGAGTGGGTATGTGCCACCGGTGGCTACGTTATACTACATACATACAAGGGATGGACAGACCCACGCCTTAAGGAGCTTCGCCCCTTGCCCCGCCGCGGTGGTCTAGTGGCTAAGGTACTCGGCTACTGACCCGTAGGTCGCGGGTTCGAATCCTGGCTGCGGCGGCTGCATTTCCGATGGAGGCGGAAATGTTGTAGGCCCGTGTGCTCAGATTTGGGTGCACGTTAAAGAACCCCAGGTGGTAGAAATTTCCGGAGCCCTCCACTACGGCGTCTCTCATAATCATATGGTGGTTTTGGGACGTTAAACCCCACAAATCAATCAATCAGCTTCGCCCCTAAAAGGGACACGACTTGTTTGATTTACAGAAAACTGGACAATCGTTGACGTGGACCTACACTCCTGCGCAGCTTGTTATGAACAAATTCTAAGGTGGCGAATTTAATTAGTACTGCCATTTCGCGGACAGAAAATTGCCGACGAAATACTCCAGGTTCACGGAGACTTACCGAGTTTCTCACTTGTATGTGCTTGACTCCAGGGTGAAGCGCTTTCGCAGACTCCAATATGACGAAATTGTGCTAATCTGCGACAATACAGCTGAAATAGGGTTGACACAGGGCATGATTCTTTTCGGTTTCGAAGGTACAATCAGACGTTCTATAGCTCAATGAAATCGAAGTAGTACTTGTAGCTCTGTGGTCAGCCGGAGGGATTTCTGTTATTACATCGGAGTGGAGTTGTGACGTGGAAAGGGGCATTAGGCAGCAACCTCACTGTGTACTTTTCTCCTTCATTTTTTTCTTTGCAGGACGGAAGTGGGAAGAGAGGCGGCGGGAAGCCAAGGAGGCGGTCACTGACGTCTCGGCCCCGAAGCGGCGCACCTAACCAAATACGCACGACCGCGATGCGACGTGGCTGAAGAGGGTCAGAAGTCAGCGGCGGATGTGTGTGAGTATACGTGGGAGGCCTGAGATCATGGCCTGCCAACTCCTCGAGTCAGCTCTATCGAACCTTAGCGAGAGCGTCCGTTGCGCTCGTCGTGAGGAGCTTCTACCGGGCCGCGAGTGAAGGAGCGCGCGCCCTTTCAGAGAAGCCAGCGTATTTTTTTTTCTTTGGTCACCGGCGACAAAGGGGGCAAGGGAGGGAGGCAGGTACGAACAGCGTTCATCGGCGGTGTCGAGACGGAGGCCCTTTTTGATGCTTGGCGGCCCGCCCGCAGCCGGTATTAGATGTGCGCTGTTGGGTAGAACGGGATATTGGTCGTGTAACAGGTTATCGGGTCAAGTGTGCGTATAGCAGCGTGCCGCTTATTACCGGCTGCCGCTCGCAGATGCGATGCGCGCCGCCAACGAGCCCCGCGTGTGCGGTATTGCGCGGATGCCCATTTCGGGGCTGGCCGCTGCCTCCCAAATGAAGCCAATCACGCGGGGCTGTGGCCGACTACCACAGTTCAGGCCTATACCGCCCGGACGAACGAGGTTGCGGCCTCAAAAGGCGGAAACCTCAGCCTCTTCCGTCTCTTTGACGAATAAACGTGCCACAGGTTCTGCATGCACCGGAGCTACACCTGTCTGTATTCATGTATTCAAAACGAGGCGACAAGTTACCACAATACGACGCTGGTAGCGCTCCGTGAAATACTGTCATATAGACGCGATGAATGTACTGTAACCGCCTGACAGAAATGAAACGTATTGTGTGGTAGGCAACCAATCAGTACAGAATGGGACTATTGCTATTTTAGCACTGTCGGATGAAACATACTTTATGAAACATTTGACAGTGTTTACGTTCGCTGGAGTGGCTCATAGTTGCGCGTCTGTTTTCAGCTAAGGGCTTGTGCGCGTACACTTTGATGATGTTGATGATGAAAAACATTTTATTCTGTAAGTTTTGCAGAGGGAGGATGGGGGGCGGTTCTCAAGGGGCTGCCGCTTACAAACACCAGGTGGGCACCCCTTCACGGGAGCCCATTGGCGTCGGCCGCGGCCCGGGCATGCTCAACCAAGACCCGTTGGGCCGTCAAGTCAGATCAGCCGAGCAGGGCTGCCTCCCAGTCCTACCAAGAAGGGTATTGGAATGAGGTTTGGAGTTTTTTCACATGCCCACAACACGCGGAAAATGTCAGAGGAATTTTCCTCACAGTGCGGGCACTTCCCCCCGGTGAACTTTGAGGCGATAGTATAGTGAAACTGTTTTTGCTGACAAAAAGGCTACCGCAGTTTATGGTAATAATGGGTTAAGAGGAGAGATACATTGCTCACATGCTGTCATAATGCGAAAACCTATAAATTTTCAACCCAATAAGGTTGCCTTCTGTGTGAGCTTGGTTTCACTATATTTTGTTACAATTGTTACTGAGTGGCAATACAAACAAAAAAAGAATGTAATAACTACACAATAATTAGTAAACACTGCAAAGCTCAGCAAAAATATCTCCATTGAACTCCTAATTCTGCTCCATGACCCCTCACCTGTCTCGCGTTACGCATCCAGGTGGTACTTCAACCACTATGTCCGTACCTTTATTGTTTGCTGTTACTCGAGAAGTATAAATTATGGATTACTACAATGTAATCAATACAGTTGAACGTGGCTTATGTCAGTGAAACTTTCGTATATGGCTGCATTCTGTGTAATGGGTGGCATGCTGTAAACCACGAGCAATTGTGCGCGTGAAATCTTTCCGAACTTGCTGTACACCCGCTACGTGGTTCTAAAGGAAGTACGTGCAATGACGTGTGTGTCTTTTGCAATGGGGTACCACTTTAAACCCCATAGTCATTATGATAATCGCATGATCTGACGCCCGCTCGGAACGTTACGCAATATTATTGCTATTTGAGAAAAAATTTCACTATTCTATTAGCGAAGGGTTTTCTCAAAGAATTCATCACATTAGAAGGAAATTGTAGGCTTGTGCGAAGCCGAACCGTGACAAAACAGACAAGGTTTCACTAGCATTCAATAAACTGTACATAAACAACGTGCCTTACGTACGTCTGGGATCATGATTCGAATAATAAAATTTCGTTGCGAAAAAAAATTGGCAGATCTCACTTACAGTGAGAACTGATGATATGCGAAGCACCAATGGGGAAGGTGGATATATCACTTTAAAACCACCACAAAGTTAAAAGGCGAGCGTAAGTAATGTCGTACACTACTTTCATGTGGTGATTATCATGTTTGGGCGTGCCATTTACCTTCGTCGTTTATTCATGCCACGTGATATCAAACTTGGTATGTGGAGCTAGCGAAACAGCCGCGAGCACGCCACGAGCGTGGCGTGTTGTCATGTTTTTAAATGACACGCACGTTACGATTATCATGTTTGCACCAGTCGTATACCTTCGTCATTCATTGACGTCAGGTAACACCAAAAATCAGTATATGTGAAGCTAGCGAAACAATCGCGTGCGCACTATGAGATGTTGTCATGATTTACATGATACTCGTGTCATGATTATTATGTTTGGATGTGTCATTTACCTTCGTCGTTTTTTCGCGTCACGTATTACCAAATTTAGTATATGTGAAGCTAGCGAAACGGCCTTGAGCGCATCATGAGTGTGGCATGTAGTCCTGTTGTTACATGACACACATCTCATGAATATATCATGTTTGCACCAGTCACAAACCTTCGTCATCCATTCACGTCACGTAATACCAAACTTGGTATATGTGAAGCCAGCGAAATGTCCGCGAGCACACCATGAGCGTGCCGTGTAGTCATGACTTACGTGATATGCATGCCATGATTTCCACGTTAGGGTCTGTCACTTGTGCTCGCCATGCAGTCACGCCATACCATACCAGTTTTGCAATATGTCATGGGAACGAAACCACCACAAGGGCAGCAAGACCATGAATTGCAAAACACGACATTTATGACATAGATATTATAATTTTGATGTTATGACTAGTCACTCAAGCTCGTCATACAGTCACGTTATGCCAAAGCAATTTCGGTATTGATGCCATTATCGAAACGGCCAGGATAGCTAAAAGTCGTAGGCGGCTTGATAGATAGATAGATAGATAGATAGATAGATAGATAGATAGATAGATAGATAGATAGATAGATAGATAGATAGATAGACAGACAGACAGACAGACAGACAGATAGATAGACAGACAGATAGATAGATAGATAGATAGATAGATAGATAGATAGATAGATAGATAGATAGATAGATATATATAGATAGATAGATAGATAGATAGATAGATAGATAGATAGATAGATAGATAGATAGATAGATAGATAGATAGATAGACAGACAGACAGACAGACAGACAGACAGACAGACAGACAGACAGACAGACAGACAGACAGACAGACAGACAGATAGATAGATAGATAGATAGATAGATAGATAGATAGATAGATAGATAGATAGATAGATAGATAGATAGATAGATAGATAGATAGATAGATAGATAGATAGATAGATAGATAGATAGATAGATAGATAGATAGATAGATATGCTTAAAGTCGCCGAAGTTCGCTAAAACAAGCTTCGCATTTAAAATGGCAACATGGGCACGAACCTCTCGAATACCAAAGGCTACAGAAGCAAAGCAACAGTCAATATTAGGGAAGATAATGAGGGCCCTTCCACATCCGTTAAGCGAATTCATGTATCGCGACAAGTAGCTCAAAGTACTCGCAATAATACGAAACAGAAGGAAAAAAAAACCTCGCGAATTTTAAATATAAACGCACGAAGCATTGTGAACAAAAAGATTCAATTGAAGCCATACTACTGGAATACAATCCACACGTTACTGTACGCACCGAAACGTGGTTGTTACAATAAGTTTATTGAAAATGACGGCGATGTTGATGAGCTATGTAACCAATTTAATAAATTTTGTCATACCTGCATAAGATCATTTGCACCAAATAAATTTAAAAATATTTCTTTAACCACCCCATGAATGACGCCTAGAATCTTACATCTAAAACGCAAATTAACACGGCTGAAAAAGAGTAATCCCCAATGAGCTATTATTTATAAACTTAAAATAAATTTGGGAAGCGCTTGCGTGATTCTGAGAATTTTACTTTAAAACAACACTGCTAAACTTGAAAAAAAAAACAATCCTACTAAGTCCTGGAACTTTCTAAATGATAGTAAGAACCAGGTATCACATATATTAGTTGATAGAAATAGAAATACACATCTAAAGCTCATCGAGGAACATTTCAACATTTTTCTTCTATAGCGTGGGCGAGCCTTCATATCCCTTAGCAAAGAGTATTTCCGTCTAATTAAGTGAACTTTATATTATAGCCTAGTGTTCTCAAAATGATTTTAAAGTTAAATGCTAGATTATTTTGTGGTCCAGACATTATCTCTAATGTTTTCTTCGCCGTTATGCTGCAAGTATTGCTCATTTTGTCGTTGTGCTCTTTCGGTGTTCGATATTGAGTGCAAAACTACCCAGTAATTAGAAGAGGGCTCATGCTATTCCCGTTTTTAGGAAGGAAACCATTTACTTGTAGAAAACTGCCATGCATTAATATCGCCAATATGTGAAATTCTCGAACATGCAATATCTAAGCGTATTGTGGAATTTCTCCAGCAAAACTCTTTACTGACTAATTTTCTGCAGGGCTTTAGAAAAGGTTATTCAAGGGTAACTCAGTTAGCCTCAGTGGTTCATTTATTTGCAGAAACCCTGGATAAAATGGTGAAATGGACATCATATTCCTTGACTCTAGCAAAGCATTCGATGAATTTGTTCATCACAAACTAATTACAACACTCATGAACATCAATCTACCTGACATATTAATTTCCTGGATTCAACACTATTTATAAGAACGTTCACAGTTTGTTTTTATAGATGGGAACAATTCGAGCTCTTTTCCTTTAACATGAGGCGTGCCACCCGGTAGTGTTTTGGAGCAGCTGATATTTCTAACTTATGTAAATGACATTGTCAACACAGTACTACCAGGAACTCAGATCAGATTATTCGCAGATGATTGTGTGCTCTTTCATCAAATTACTTGTTTTACTGATGAAGAGAACCTTAACTTAAGTCATAATAATATACTAATCTGGTGTAATGACAATGGTATGGCACTGAACGCATACAAAATTCAGCCAGGCCTGCGCGGAAGGTTCGGCACAGTCACAGTGAAAGCTAGAAGAGGGACCTTTCAGAACCTTTTCAAAACACTCCTTGTGCAACTACTGCAAGCAAACTTGCTTGATACGCACTAGGACATTAATAATAATTTTTGGGGGTAGTAGGTCAGCATTCGCTATGCTATTTTTTGTCATTCTTTTGAGAAGCGTGGTATGCGCTAAACACTCGCAAAGAAATTTTGTGCTTCTTGTTCATGCAGTGGCTGATGACGATGATGAATTATGACTGAGGTGAGTATGCGCCACACTTAATATAAACAAGAACAACCTTTTGTAATGTGTTGGAGCATCGGACGGCCCACTCGTTACGCTCTCCGCATTGTGCGAGGACTGGTTCTTTCGCTGTTTTAAAACGCTTTATAAGTTGTATTAACGGGATTGCTTTACCGACATCAAGCCTGCCTAAGGCAAGTTTGCCTATAACTCACAAGCACCGGTGTAGCTCAGTGGTATAATACTGAACTGGCACTCAGTGATCTTGAGTTCAAGCCCTACTGTGTCATTTGTGCTAGGTTAATTTTTCCTTTCCTAAATTTGCTCGATATGGTTACGGACACTGGCGGCGGTGGCAGCGGACGACTGCGCGTGACCTGAGTGATGATCTCATAACAGCTTTTGCTGTAAAACTGTTTATCGTTGCATGACTAGTTGAAAAAATCCCCTTAATTTTACTTATTACTTCGGCTTATCATTAATACAACAGGCAAACAACTACAAATATCTAGGCGTGAAAATAAGTAATGACCTGTCTGGAAACTTCCACATAGACAACGTATGTTCTTCTGCCTTCTGTAAGCTGTGTTTTCTAAATCATAAACTTGGAAATTCTCCTTCCAACATAAATTTACTTAGTTACTTTACGTACATAAGACCAAATCTAGAATACACTTGTGTTGTATGGGACCCCTTTACTAATATAACGTTAAGAAACTCGAAGCAGCCCCAAGAAAGGCTCTTAGGTTTGCTTGTTCTAAGTGCAAAATTATTGACTCGCCAATCGAACTCCTCACTCCTAACAACATTGAAACACTTCCACTACGACGAAAAAAGAACTGCCTTAACTTCCTCTGTCTTCTTGTTAATCACAAATTAGCCCTTGACCGAAGTGCATCGTATCTCCTCTGTCCACTAGGCATACACGTTATCATCACGCCCATTCTTTAACACCGTATTGTGCGAAAAGCAACGCGTCTATATTTTCTTTTTTACGTGTACTGTTTCAGAGTGGAACTGTCTTACTGATCTCAGCCAACTTTCTGTTGTTTCGAGCTAAAATATTCACTGGTAATTTGTGTTCTGCTTCTATTTCATGTAATATATTGCCATGTTAACTATTATATTTCTTGATATATTCTTATGTTATCACATGTGTTTTTGTTTATATCGTGCCTCTTGCACCTGTCCTGCTTGGACCAGTTCTTGGTGTCCAGTGTTCAATAAAAAAAATATTACACGTTGTATTGCGAAGCCTGAATTCTAACAAAACAAGGACTAAAAGGGGTAAGGAGGTTAGTCCTTTTGGGGATCAACTGATTTGCTACAACTATTCATTTTTTGGGACTAACTGCAGGGTGATAAACAGTTAGTCCTTGAAGAACTAACTGCAAGAAGACTAAGGATTGCTGCTGAGAGGACTAATGGTTGCTACTGTAAGGACTAATGGCTGATTTTTGGAAATGAGCTCAAACAGAGCAAATGCTACTCTCGTAAGGACTAACTGTTGATCTCGAGAAATCATGCCTGGGAGAGTGAATGTTACTCCTTCGGGATTAACTGCTAATCTATTTGGAAAATGTTTGAAGAAACTAACGATTAATCCACTATTAATTCACCTTGCCATCTTCACCAGACTGACATAAGAGCTTAGGTCAGCTGCGGTTAACTCAGTACTTCATCCGTGAATGTGTTTATGAACGCGAAATTGCAGAGACCAATTCAAACAAAAAAAGTTTATTTTCCCCAAAACAGTGCGTCCTGCGCACCAGTGGTGTTGGCCGTCGGCTACTGTCCCCCTTGATGGAATGACACAGCAGGTTAATAGAGAGGAGAGACTTGATTGTTTATTTGAAGGTCCAGCGCTGTATCAGTGTCTCTTTTCATCCTTGTTCGTTTGTGTGCTAAAAAGTGAAACATCAATTACTAACAAGCCTAAACATACGCTCTCGAGTAAAAGAGGAAATATTTACTACCTATTGACCATGTTTAGAGATATTTAAGTAGAACAGCTTAGGTGACCAGATATTAAATAACTTTTGTTAAACACAAAAGTTATTACACAAAAGTCAAAAACTTCTAGTATGTAAGCGTGATTCGCCATTGTCAGATATGATGGCAAAGGTCTTGCGCGACCAGGAACGGAGGCTCTTGGTGACATTTCGTGAAAATCTGACAGTTAAATGGCGTTTTGGAAGTGGCGCCCTATTTATATACGTTGAATGCTTTTAATGCAATATTTAAGCACTTGCAAGCCGTAATGCTGATCATTGTAATTTGCTCTGTCAGAATTGAACAAAATTATTGTATACCAGCTTTACAACTTTCTCTATCGAGAATTTTTAGTTGCGTGGTGATATTTAATTTTTTTTCAAACTACCGTAAACAAGGTAAACACTTGGCGAGAAGCGGCAATTTAGGACACAGGAAGAGGCGTCACATGAACGACACCGCACACGCTAGGCACTGTGAAGCGGACCGCCAACGGTTTTCATTTATTCAGAGTGTAAGTTGCAGATTACCTTTGGTGTTCTACCAAGTGTTCCAGAAAAAGTGAAAAAAGCACTATGAAAATAATAAAGGCACGTGCTTTCCAGAGCCAGCTAATCCAGAAAATGAGGATTACACTTCAAGCTGACAGTTTCCATTCTTGAAGCTTTGCACAAAAGAAGCCACGAAGGAGTCTTGCATGTAAGCCGGGGTGTCCATTTCTTCGCAGGAATGTTGCCGTGTCGAGTCCATTGAACAGCCGTTCCGCCGAAACACACATGCATGTGCGTTCGCAACTGCAGCACATGCAACGATGTATGTTCTTCACATGTACGTTGATAGCCTGTAAAACGACAGTCCTTTTTCACGGAAACAAAGCAAGAAAGATCGCGGAGACTGACGAACATGAGCCGCATTCCTGACGGCAGTCAGCGATTCCGATGAAGTGTGGCGTGGATGGATACACAATATACGCGCTGAAATGTCCGTTAAACTTGCATGATTGTCAATGAATGTAAATATTGGAAAGTTTATTGAACTACGTTCCAAATCCTTATAATGAACGGCGCAGTATTAGTCCCCGACAAATTATTCTTTTCTCGCGTAATTTTCTTCATTGTAACTATAAGTAGGTGGCTGACAAGCATTGTCATCAGTTTACTGAACCCCTCAACATGCATTTGCCGCATTTTTCACCCCTCAGTCCCCCACCGCATGCAACCCCGACAAGTAGAAGGGCGAGTTTCAGAACAACAGGGCGCACCTTACCGAGATCCACGGAGATTTTTGAAAGGCTGCTGACCGCGCACCCAACAAGGACTGCAGAAAAAGGATCTTTTCGTCCCTTCAGTCCCTACTCGATGGAGTATGTGAGCCGTTGGTTCACTATAGTTAGTCGTTCAAATTCGCACATGACACGCACTTTAACTGGTTGTTTTCTTAGAGTGCATATACAGGATGCGTGTGTTTGTAAACATTACCGCTGTTTTTGCTGAATTTCGAAGCAGTGGAAGTTATATTACCTATATACATCCAAGCAGGCTCACGACTGTGTCCTTAAAATTCTCTTTAGCAGTGCTTGACGGCCATGGTAGCGTCTGTTCTGTGTTCTGTCATGTTGGTTGTGTGTTGTATTATATTTATCATGTCCCCTTGTAAGTGATGTCTAAACGCAAATAAAGAACAAAATAAATGGTGCATGACTATGCGGCGTGTTTCGCTAGTGTTGTCCCTCTTTGCCTTCCGCCATTCGCATTCCGCACGCTTTATTTCCAGTACTTTCGTGCTTGCGCAGAAACCCTTTTAGCATGGTAGAACAACTGCTTGCGAAGCAAACGACCTGGGTTCGTTACTCACGCGGACCCAGAATTTAGTATGATTTATTTTATTTGCATCTTTCTCAGTTTTGGGTCGTGCACAAGACGATGATTGTTCGCTCGCAACTAGCGACGCCCACACCGACGCCGACACCATAATTTCTGTGAAACGAGCTTTTTAACGCGTTCATACCTCTGTCAAACTAGCGTTTAACTCTTGTCGTAAATGAAAACTAGCTCGCGGTCAACCAATGGTCAATGTATGCGTTGTTAACGGCTATATTTGCTTGTAGCAAGTAGGAATTCGTGAACTTACCCTGAAGAGAAAAATTAAGCTGTGAAAGAGTAGTAGTCAACTGCCCCATGTAATGAAAGTATACGAATGACGTTTATTTATGAAATTGACAAGTCGAAAATTGCAGATCAGTTCTGCTTAAGCACGCAAGGTGGCCGAGGGAAGGGGGTAATGAAGGGAAGAATGGCCATGTACCCACTTGTAGCCGGCATACAAGGAATGTCGTACGACTATCTTAGAAAGAAAGCTTCACGTGTATGAAAATTTCGCACCAGCTTTGAATTTCAACTCGGAAGTGCATAAACAGGACTGATGCGTTCAGTGTTCTGTTCTTCGAATTGTCAATTACTTCTCCCCCACGATACGATGTGCTAGCCTCATGTGGATCTCATTTACGAAGCTTTTCTCCCCGAAGGGCATTTGTTGTATTGGCCTTCATTAATGACAAGTTCATTCGTCAGGATGGCAAAATTTATTTTTCCATACGAAAAAACCTTGCGTTTGTGATTTTGTGATTTATGGTTTTGATTGACTCAGATAGTATAGAGAAAGCGTTGGTCCCAGGTTTGAACTACTGAGAAGCACGATTTTTCCTTTACATTCAAAAGCTTCTCTCTGAGAGAACTGCAAGTGTTTGTAGGCAGCTTGATTTCAAAATTCACATAAACCTTGATGATAAATTATGGCACACTCAAGTAGCATATTGTGGCAAAAACTACGCCATCGAAAATCGCGAGTTGGTCAGTCATATGCAGTGATTATTGCATATACTTGCTCACTGACAAGATGGTGAAGTTTTCCGACGTTATCACTGTGGTGTCAACGCCACAGCAACGCCAGCAGCAACGAGTTGTGCTTCGCAACAAAAGTATATGGTTTTAGTGGCTGTGGAGAGGAGTAACTATACATTACCGGCAAGCGTTGGTTCCCTGCGTTCAGGCCAAGCAGTCTCGGGACCTGAGCCCACTTGACTGCGCCGCGCGAGCAACATTCGAGGCCGGCAGAGGTGCACGCCGCTGCCGAGGCCACAGCGAGTCAAGGGCGCGCATCCAGCGCTCTTAATTGCGCCCGTGGTGACACCCGGCTACCAGGAGTCAAGGATGCCCGCCACACGTTCTCACGGGCTACGGCCTCACCAAGTGCGTCGCTGCAGAACAAAGAAATGGCCTGAGCAGTCCCTGCGGTCGCAGCGTAGAAGCGTAGATAGCCTCGGAACGACGAGTTCACGCTAATCGCTCGGCGCATAAGGGACGCACGCGCATTGAGGGCTTCCGGTGTTGTTTGTTTGGAATCGTTTGCCCAGATGAGTGGAAAACATGGGCGCGTCTGAAGCGATTGTATATGACCTGACAGCCAGTCATACTTCTCGCGAATTTCACTTTAACGTATGTCGTGCGCTGATGCCGAATTCATAGATTAAGAAAAGCGAGCAGTGATTCATTTTTTCCTTTTTTGTCCTGTAAAGCACGATAAAATAAAAGGAAATATGTAGCCGGATTCATTTCACGACCAAGATCATTTGCTACTTAGTCACCATAATACGTACAGATGCAAAAGATGTGAGTTCAGCTAGAATATTCATTATGCCACCATGCGCTCGAAGGCGCGCCTGATGTGTCCTCATATCATGTTTTTTTTTTGTACCAACTCTTTTTGAAACTTGTTTTAATGGGAAAAACATCGCCCCTTCCAGAGGAAAGAAAAACATTGCTCTTATAAAATGCGCTATCGCCAGAGACGATTGAGCCCGCATATAGAACGCGTCATTCGTCTTGTGGGTGGGCGAACACTCCCTAAGCGTTCACTTGCCGAGCCCCGGCTCTGAAAGCAAGCAGCGTGCCGCATATTAGGCCACACCTTAAAGAGAACACGGCGTGTCCTGCCAGCGCTCCTCGTGGGAGGCGCGCTCGAACCAGGGAGCCGACGGTTTCGGGGACAAGAGATTCCGCTCGACGGAACACGTATACACGCTCGGCCCGCGCTCGGTCTCGCGGTCGCTGCGGATCGCCGCCATTCGCGGCTCACAAGGGCGTCTCGTGTCGGTGGATGTCTACACATCGCGCGACAGAGCTCTGGCCGCTATTCTAAACGCCGTGGGCAGCGTTCGCGCTGTCGTGGGCAAACATTTCTTTTTCACTTTCCTTGCTCAAGAGTTGCGCGTTTCGCTCAACGACAAAGTGGCCCGTCTCTCGCGTAGGTCCTAATTCACGACGGCGCGTCTCGAGGTTGTTCAAGAGACTCTTGCAGCCGAAGCGGTGCTCGAAATTATTTACCGCACCGTGCGTGCAAACAGTCCTTCTTCGAGACGGGTCGGTCGCCTGTTCCCGGAGGGACACTCCTTGCGCCGCGGCCATATGGCTTGCTCCGCCAGAAGAAAACGGGGACGATGCACTGCTCGAGACGATGGCTCTCGTCAGCGCGCCTTGTGCACACTCGTAGTTCGCCTGGGCTTGTGTGAAGGCTCGGCCGTCCGCGGCAACGTGAGGCTGCGAAGCCTCCGACACGGAACATTGTCATGCGGGATACTGTCGGCAGGCCCGAATGCTCTTCTCGGCTGCCTCGTGGACGAGAAACGGGGATGAACGATGGACGCAATGTTCAGACTCGCTCGACATACACACACTGTATGCCGAGCAGAACGTGGCAATCGAACAGATTTCGCATGCTGCTTTAATTCGCATGGGCCGTCTCCGGTCAACATTTGTATAATAATTGTTTATTTGAAGCGAGGCGACAATGTTTGATCACGGGGGGTTGGGGGCAAGGAATTACGTAGTGATAGTACATTTTTTTTCTGAATGGGTGAAAGCCTATTTTATAAATGTAATACTATCTTACACACACTGACACCAATACTTTTTAGGCCACAATTCGCAAAGTTTTTATACGTCTCTCAGATTAGCTATCGACGTGGCGATTCTTTTATCGTTATCATGTCGATATTTATATATCGTGTCTGCTGGGTGAGCAAGCACGTGTTATTGATCTCATGTGTTAAGAGGATTTCATCAATACGGTGCTTGATTTATTAACTTGATTGAAATGTGGGGTTGAACGCCCCGAAACCACCATATGTTTATGAGAGACGCCGTAGTGGAGGGCTCCGGAAGTTTCGACCACCATGGGGTTCTTTAACGTGCACCCAAATCTGAGCACACGGGCATACAACATTTCCGCCTCCATCGAAAATGCAGCCACCACAGCCGGGATTCGAACCCGCGACCTGTGGGTCAGTAGCCGAGTACCTTAGCCACTAGACCACCATGGCGGGGCCAAGACTTCTTGTGGACACTGCAGTATCGATAACACGCGTTTCTGTGTCCGCTCATCGATGCAGCCTGCAGAGACAAACGTCTGTGACTGCTATAGTTATGTTATAGATGGCAGAGCTGAAGTTATTTTAGAATATTGACCAATCAAGTCGTCGCAGCAGATGACTACATACGAATGCATTAGTGAAATTCTTATCGGCCACAAATCTTCTAGACCACAAAAAAGAGAGAAAAAATCTATTTGAGATCAGTGGCAAATGGGAATGTTAATGAGACATCTTTAACTCTATAGAAAATGGTTTCCTGGAATCCTTATAATTATGGATTTGTGTTTATCATGCGTAACCCGAAGAATCCCTCGACAAGATCAGGCCACACCCTGCTTTGCCGGCTAGGGAGAGAAGTAGTCTTCGATCAATATTTCGTATGTCGTAATGAAATGATATATAAGGCTACTTGTAAAGACTGTTTATTTAACGAATCCACGTCTATTGACTCAATTCTTAACAATGATCTACATTTTTGTATCAATTTCAAAAATGATTTGACGTTGCTGCTTCAACGACCACTAGAAGCTTTGCGAAATACTTTGGTCTACTAATTATTTTATATAGACCCAGTTGGAGTTTAACTGGCTGAAATGGCCTAGATGCGTATTTTAAATATAAAACGGAGGCAAATGCGAGTATCCTGTATTTAGAGCAAAGGGCAACTGTTATTTACGAGTTCATATTGAGGTATGATTAGTACTCCGGTACTCGTAGAATCCACTCGAAAGCGAAAGATGGGCGGCAACTTCGTTTGCCCGCTCACCACATCAAACTTCGTTTCTGGCCCGGCCGATCCCGGCGCGAAACCGCTTTATTGTGGTTTTTACATGGCTAGACGTTACATATGAGAAAGCATTGCTTATATGAAGTAACCCTGGTCCAGCTTGCGACGTTTGTGGCTGTGATGATACGAAGAAGCGCCGCTTGTGTCACCACCTATCCTCTAATATTCAACAATTTGGTGTGGAATAATATCTCCAGCTCTTTTATGAAAAGTCACCCACAGAGTAAAATCTCTGGGGTTCTTGGCCTATGCTCATTTTGACATGTACAAGGCTACGAAAGCCATATTGCGTCTTTTAAAGACGAATGGACGGAGTGAGCGCTTGTGAAGGGCTGGCGCATATTTCCCTATGTTAACACTACAGCTACCTTTTTGTTATTTTTCATGCATATAATTTTTTATTACATATATATCACTCCTCAAGTGTATAGGCCGAGCTGGCGCGTCCTTGCATGGTTAAACAATTGAGACGAATTTTCCTCTCTGTTTCTCTCTCCCTCTCCTGTTCTCTATTCGAACAACGCGTGTCTATTTATTGGCCAATAACTTAGATCTGTAATTGGAAGTAATTTCATAGCCGCCAATGTATACTTGAGCCCTCTTCCCCACCCCCCTGAGAAAAAAAACAAATTAAAAAACATTGGTATTCAGGCTGTGTGACAGTGGATGTCCAACAGAGATATTGACAACCAAATAAATTGTAGAAAAAAGTCAATAAAACGTGAATAAATGAACATTAGAGGCGTGGTGTGTATGCTATGCTTTATTCCAGGCTGCGATTAGGGCTCTGTGTTCACTGTGATAAACAGAGATTATTTTAGCGACCACTTTCACAACACTTAAGGAGTACTGACACAAAAGTGTCGGCCTCGCGTCTTTCGCTGCATTGTGTTCCTGGGAGCCTGTTATTTATAACACGACGCATCTTTTGCAGCGTGCGATAGATTAATAATTACAGGCTTGTTATTACCAGCTAGTGTCAGTTACGGTTTCAAAAATGACGAATTATTGCGTGCAACTATCCCCACCTAGTGGGTGCAACGCTCGAGAATGTCATCACACACACACACGGCCAGGCCAGACTGCACCTGCGCGCGCTAGTGCAGTCTAGCCCAGCCGTGACCACATAGAACTGTGACGCACTCCCGCGCAGTTCGCATCAAGAAGTTTTCTTGAACAGGAAACGGGACATCAATGTCATCAAACACAAAAGTTTCAACTCGTGTGCCGTGGCCACAAACTCGCGAGGAGCAACTGAATGACAATAGTATGCTGAAGCAAACGCGACCAAGGAAAAATGGTGGCTTTGACGGCAGCGTGGTCACGTAAAAGAAGTAGGGGGCCCCCAAGACTCCGTCGCGCTATAGCGTGCGATGGAGTCGATTGCTCACGCAAGCTTCAAAACTAATTTAAAATACCTTTCAAACTTTATTCGATGTTGATATTTTGCAGACGATATACGCATGTCCTCAGGAATTGATCCCGCAGGCTATCTCAGCCGCGAAATTCCAACTTCAAATACTATTTGTACCATGTGTCGGGTTCACAAAGTCGTTTACGTGAGTCCAAACTTGTCCCTCACCGAAGGAAGGAACCCTGCACTCATTCTTAGCGGGCTTCGCATTGTCTACAGTAGGCTCATCGCGACGATGACCATTAGTGCTTATCGCGGCAACTTGTGCCACAGTAGTCTTCATCGAGAAACGCACGCGCTGAGCGCCACGGCTTTGTCACACGTTATCATTAGTTATGTGGTTCTGATGCTTGTTTTGTGTTTGTTCTTTATTGAAATCAATGCTGTGCTGTACGTCGTATGCAGCATGCCAAACGATGCATGACCCAACGGTGTTTTTTCTCTTTGTTTTTTTTTTCTCCGTGAGGTCGTCTCCGTCAAATACCCCGACCAGCTAGAAGCCAACAGCTTCTCTGTAATATAAGGAAAATTACGGGCTCGAAAATTTGGGTATTTATTTTACGCGATGTTCTAAGATTGTTCCAAGTCACCACCCAATGCGCGAGAAAACAAGAACGACCACCCTGTACATTGAAGCACTCCTGTTGTTTGTTCGCGTTCAAACGCGTTGGCCCTGTCGCCAACAGCGTGACACCAAGGGCATTTCCGTGGCTTGCGTAAACCGCGTAATGCAGCCCCGCCAGCGCTCAAAATCGGCACGACGCGGAAACCGGTGTCGCGCTGCCCTTGCGTGCATGGTCTCAAGCACAACAGAGGCATTGGCGTATGTTACAACGCACGCATGTGGTACTGCCGGCTCGGGAAGGACCGCAAGTGCACTCCGAGTTCGCGCCTCCTACAATAAGCAGCGTCAACTTGCGCAGAACAACGCCATCCACCGCAATTTTTCGCGGTCGTGTCGCGGAACTGCGCAGCGCACCCCACGCGCCACTCATGCCAGCGTGTTTTGCGTTGGGCGCGCCTAATGACGGCTCCGTACGCTACAAAGGGCTTCGCTGGCTCAGCTATATACGCAGGTCGTGTGTGCCACAGTGCCGCTTGCCTGGTCTATTTATTTATTTTGGTCTCTGTTATTTCTCTTGGCTTCCGGGGTCCTTACGCAAACAACACTCCCATGACCTTGGCACCTGTTCCGTCAATGTCGCAAGTGTCGTTACACACGCGCTCTATATGAAGTCAAAATTAGAGGGGGACCCATGCCTCCTTCATTCTGGGACGACATTCTCGCAGGAGATGCGAGTGAAAGGCTGACTTTTGAATCGCTTATTACGCGTGGGCAAGGCTATGTTGCAAGGCGTATGTTGTCTGTCTCCTACGGTAATTATAACATTAATTATAGCTCAAGGACTCCATCCATATTGTTTGCCTCATATACAGGAATTACAATTGTTGCCTGTCCATGCTTCTTCGATCATATGTCGAACATAACCGTAATGAGCCACTGTAACTCAATGAACAGCGCCTTGGAAATATGGTACTTTAAATATAAGCCATATTTCCACAACTTTCAGCAAGCAATGCCGAAAAGAAAGCTCTATCTAATAACATGTGCAATTGCGGCACTTAGTTCAGCATTTGCTCATTGGAAACCTTTAAAGCCAGGCACTGCACATCGAAGTTGCCCCAGCCAGTACAACTATGCAGGGCTGTAACTCGATGCAATTCAACTTTCACAGCAATATTGGGCTAGCCAGAGATCATCCATGTATAATAATAAACATTGTTTTCGGTTGTCTAATAGGCCAGATTCCATATCAATATCATACTTGGCTCTCCTGTTTAAAGAATGATGTTTTCAGAAGTAAACGTGAATTATAAAGCAAAGGATACACACAAGCTGTCTTTCCCTTGTGGTTTCTCTGCCAGCCACAGCCACAGTTGAGCCTTAATTTTCTGGGCATGAACAGTGATAAGGCCGATCACAGTAGAAACGAACGGACTTAACATTATTAAATGCAACGTGGGACCGCATTCAAATATACAAGTATACTGGGGGTGCTGATGTTCCCGGCCTTGTCACCTTTCGCTCAGAACTAAAACATACATGTTGAACCATATGAAAGTCTGAGATATTGTTAAAGAAATACACTCATGTGCATGAAGTGAATTATGACGAGTGGGCTAAGCTAGGTCCTAAGGTTCGTAATGTCTACGTTGAAGTAGCCGACTAGTATAAAGGATGGAAGTGTGGACGGACAGATGGATGGACGGACAGATGGACGGACTGACATACAGATGCAAGAACAGATGGATCTACACACAGATGTACGGACAGATGAACGGATGGAAGAACAGATAAACGGATGTATAGACAAACGCACGCACGGACGTACGGACGGACAGAAGGGGTGCCACACAGAGCGCCCATATGTTGGTTCTATCACCTAGTCATGTATATTACTATCTAAGGGTCATGTATTGTGCCGTCATATACTTAATTATTGTACACATGAAGTCAGTTTTCACAGAGATGGTCTTGTGTTTTGTTGTACAGGTGTTCAGTTTTGGTTTCACTTTTGTGACGGACACGGACAACAGGGCTTGGCCCCTTAGAGCTTTGCACTTAATAATTATGCAAGTATGCGATGTGTCGTTTTTAACAACTAGTGTCAATTCCAAACGGATCGTGGGACGGCAGAGGCTGAAGCAGGTTTCTTGCAGCAGAGTAACTGGGTGTCAAGAAGTTTTAGGGGCGAAGCTCCTCTTATACCCCTGTCACACGAGAAAGTTTATTGTCATTTGTAGCCACTGACATTTACATTTAATGACATCAGTTGGATGTCACACGGGGACGTCTCATGTGATTAAAAGAAAATGACTTCAGGAAATGAATGAGCTAGCCGAACTCATTCGAATGAGTTTTTGTCATGAAGATGTACTCTCGCCTGAAGAGGGCCGTGAACAGATTATATATAGAAGGGTTAATAAATTATAACAAGTAATAATATGGTTTTATTTTTAAGTATTGTTCACTTTACTTGCATACAATTCAACTGAGCTGATTAAAAAAGTTTGAATCTTCTCCTTCACAGCGACATTCTCAAGAGCGTCACCGGCCATGTTGGCCATGTCAGCCATGTGCTCAGTGTTTACGCTAGTCTCGGAGCTGTATGGTAGCCCACAGCTGATTCGCAGAACCCATATCTCCCATATCGTCAACGTAGTTGGATAAGGGCACGTAGCTTGCGTCGAAAGAAAGGGTCCTTTGGACAGAAGCGGAAACTTCCACTGAGGCAAAAGATTATGGGATGGCCACTTAGGAGAGCTGAGACGCGCCAAACGCAACGCGAAGATTTACGCTTCTTATTCGATCGGCACGAGAACTCGCAGTGGCTTCCTCGCACTCAGCTATGTCAGCCATATTGAACGTTTACCACGTGATCCCAAGAGCGATAGTGGCTCCAGTCTCACCTCGACTTCGTATGAGCTACGAGTTTTTCTTTGGATATTAAAAAAACTGCATATAAACCTTTCATCCGTATTTTAATCCATGTGGAAACATTTTTTATACCCTTTAGTATACATATTAAATTTCTTACACACGCTGCAACTGTTTTTTGTTCAGTCCCGTCTTAGCGACATCGCGATTGCCATCATTTACAAATGATTTTATATCTTCCGTGTAGCAGCACACGTCTCTTAATGTCATTCGATGTGTCGAATGTCATTAGACGGAAATGACATTTAACGTTCTCGTGTAACAAGTCTAACGTCGTCCTGCATCCGGCGTAATCGGCATTATCAGACAGACAGACAGGCAGGCAGGCAGGCAGGCAGGCAGGCAGGCAGACAGACAGACAGACAGACAGACAGACAGACAGACAGACAGACAGACAGACAGACAGACAGACAGACAGACAGACAGACGGACAGACAGACGGACAGACAGACAGAGAGACAGACAGACAGACAGATGGACGGACGGATGGATGGAGAGATGGGCGGACGGATGAATGGACGAAATCATGCACGGACGGACGGATGGATGCAAGGATGGACGGTGGATCGACGGGCGGACGGATGGATAGACGAAATCATGCACGGACGAACGGACGGATGCATGGACAAACACAGACAGACAGACAGACAGACAGACAGACAGACAGACAGACAGACAGACAGACAGACAGACAGACAGACAGACAGGTGGACAGGTGGACAGGTGGACCAAGAGACAGACGGACAGACAGATGGATGAACGGATGGATGGACGGTTAGACAGATGAACAGATGAATGAACGGACAGACGGACGGATGGACGGACAGACATACAGACGGACAGATAGACGGACAAACAGGCAGACGGACGGATGTACGAACGCATCGCCCCACTCACCATCATTCGCTCCGTGGATATTCTGCGACTTTTTGTTTCTCTAGGAAAAAGCCTGGAGAGGACATACAAACTGAAATGTCAGAAACACTTTGGGAGAAGTGTCCTTCGAATATCGCACTCAAAAGATGGCTCTGTAGTTTCCACACACAATATTTTAGAATTGAATATGAACCACGCAGTGGACGCCCAACAACCTCGACTGGATGATAACAAACTATGCTGTCTATAAGCTAACTGTTGCTGATAGGTGAACATATGCCAGAAAGATGCTGGAATCTGCCGAAACATGTTGGTTCCATTGGAACCAATATCCTATACATGCGCCAACTTTGAGCAAAGTTCGGGCCTAATCTTTGAACATTGAATAATAACCATTTTCTCACGTACAAGGTTGTGGTGGCCAAATTGAAGACCCTGGGTTTCCAGTTGTCCCACCATCGCTCCTATTCGCTTGACCTGGCTTCTTCCAACTTTCATATTTTAAAGAAAAATTTGAAGGGGCATCATTCTGTAGACATTGTTCACATCTAACATACCACTGAAAGCTGGTTTGACGACCAATCGCATGCTTTTTTTATGCACTAGAAAAGATGAAGCAACAATGTGGAAAAAACATCTGCATGAGGAGGGACTGCTTTTTATAATTTTCTTTAACTTCAAAGTTGTGACTAAAGACCTTTTATGCAAAGTCAGGAGCATTTAAGCGCCACCTCTTATTAATATGCCACTCTCGTTCACCAGCTCCAAAGCTACTCTTATCACTCGAATATGCCATTCCTCCTGTGCAGAGTACCAGACGTGCCTCTAGTTTACTCTCCTGTGTTTCCTTGACTCTCTCTCTCTAGTCGTAGTTTGTTCAAGGCTCTTGATGATCGTTAGAAACGTATTTCTTGACGCTGCCAAGTGAGCTACGCTGGTGCATTGCAGTGAAGCTCGATAGCTGACCAAGGGGTCCATAATACTTGTACATGTCAAATAAGGTTTTCCTGGGGAGGCATTGAGAGTAGCCACAATCAGTAGTTGTATCGTGTGCATATAGAAAAACTTGTAGTCTTATTTTTCAAGCATTGCGATTACTTTGTACAGAATAAGGGGGACGCACTAGCACTTAATATTGATGCCCTTGAGAACGAATGCGCGATTGTAACGCGATATTTTTCTCGGTTCTTTATGAGCAATGAACACGCTCACATCAACGAATTGGCCAGTAATTTGATAGTGAACAGCTTCCGTGTAAATATGCGATGCTGCCTTGCGATGCTGCTTTTAGCGACTCTATTTTGAGTTTGCACAAATGAGGCACGTATTGGAAATTTCACTTGCGAACGTGTGTATTTTATGTTTAACAGCACACCACGTTTGAACACTCCAGAATGTTCTATTACGTTGGCATCATCATACGCTGTTCCTCTGCTACTCAGGGCTCTCCGCATGCGTTGCTTCTCGTCGCGTATGTTTGGTTTTTGCTCCTTTCTTGGACTATTACGCTGACATTCATTTCTTTCTCGGTGTGCCAACAAGAAGTCGAGTCAAGACTTCGAAAGCTCGGCGCCTTACAGGTATGAGGTTTCTTTATCAAAGACTTGGCTAGTACATGACCACTGCGGTGGCTTGTAGCCATCACCACTAGCCTTATGCTCGTCCAAGTACGCCAGCCCTCATGAGTGATGCTACAAGACACAATGAAAAGCCCGGGGGCTTACAAGCGTGACAAAACATCATAAAGCCGGCACGTTTGCCCATTCACGACCAGGAATTAAATAGCTCCAGCAAGCTCAGCAGCAACGGAAGACTATGAAGCTGAGAGCAAGAAGCTTCGCTTAGAATCGAATTTTTTTGATGATAAAACGTCAAGTTATAACCTAATGAGGAAGAATACATGGGCGAAGATGAACCATTTACGTTGGTTGCGTTAAGAACAAGCGAACAGAGGGAATCCCAGTCGTATTTCGTCCAACAGTAGAAGAGAAGATGCTAATTTCTTGAAAGTAAACCCCAATTGAGTGTCAGCCGAAGTAGTTTCCGCTGCTAAAGAAAAAGTGCAGTCATTGAGAATTACCGGACATGGAAGCTTCAGTGTCAGCGTTGCTTCCTTCAGCAAAGCGTCTTCTGATGCTTTCCATTGTAAGTGGCCTGGGAATTAAGCTTTTCATCCCAGAGTCATACACTCGGAACGTTGGAAAAGTAAAGCATGGGCCTCTGTCGTATTCAAACGAACAATTCCTCCAGTACTTGAAGGATGCAGGGTTTATATCAGCGTGGCAGCGAATGAAATATTGTTGCCACCAAGACGGAGCAGAAACGTCGCATCCACCTCACACAGTGATTCTGACTTTTCGAGATTACTGCCCGATTCCAGCAAGAATCTACCTAAGTGATACGTTGTGACAAACATTTATTGACTGCTTAAAACCGCACGCATAGCAGATACGCGGGTAGACCAAAAAACCACACCGCTTACGAAGGCGTGCGCCCCTCCACGCTCAGGCTTGCCAGGGCATTATGTCCATTCACGTCAACATTGACGCCAGGCACCCCCCCCCCCCTTACACGAAAACTACCCCTAAAGGTCTAATCGATTTGGAGGTCGGCGACAGTGTTGCGGTCTGTTTTTCACAACTGGTGGGTGCTGCTTTAGTAGCCCTTCTGCTGGAGCTGAAGAATTTGTCACCAGTTCTTCTCCCTGCTATTCAGAGAAGAATTCCTCGGGTGGGTCTTCATTTGATTCCGCCTTGGAACTTGTTGGGTCTGCTCTGTGCCTCCGGCGTATCTGATCCAGATGTCGTCTAAGAATTACTCTTCAAGTTTTCACAACCAATAGGCGATTTCCTCGCACTTCAACCACCTCTCCCGGTAGCCACGGTTCACCAGTACCAAAGTTTTTACAGAAAACTAGGTCACCTTTCTGGTAGCCGTTTGCCTTTCCTGGCAATAGCACTTCTTTGACCCTTATGGTCAAATCTAGCTTGGTTCTTGTTGTGAACATAGCATTATTTCTGCTGGTGAACGTGTTCTTTGTCACCATGACGTTCTGCGGTGAATTTGTAATCACTTGGCCAATCTTGTGGTAAGGCTTCCCCCGATCATACGTTTCAGAACTTCTTTCACGGAACGTACAGCTATTTGGGCCTAACCATTTGATTGTGTTTTGTAAGGTGCTGTACGAATGTGCCGTATGCCATTTTGTCGTACAAAATCTTGGAGTTACACTCCGGTGAATGACCTTTAATGTCCGTCAGTAGGCATACAGGCAGGCCAAAACGCGTGAACACAGTTCGTAAGTGTTCTATGGTCATGGCTGCCGTAGCTAATGGAGCTGGAATGGCTTCCACCCACCCGGAATGGCTGTTCACAATCACCAGGATCATCTTGCCTTCCAATGGGCCTGCATAGTCAACATGGATGTGAGTTCATGGCTGCATTGTGGCTGGCCAGCTCAAAGGTTCCTTAGATACAGGCATTGCTGCTGCTTGTTGACAAACACTGCATTCATGCCAGAGTTGTTCCACCTCCGACCTTATGCCAGGCCGCCACACAAGTGTCCTTGCCAGAGATTTTGTAGAGTTGATTCCGAGATGTGTGCCATGTATTTCTAGCAGAAACGCCCTTCTTGCTTGCTGAGGAATCACCACACGATCACCGCGGCAGATCAGGCCATTCTCCACTGTGAGGTCCTGTCGTAGCCGCCAGAAAGGTTGCAACTTGCTATCTTTAACCTTGTTCAAATAGGTGGCGTACTTCCATTAACACAGGGTCTTTTTTGTCAGCTCCTGAAGTTGCTGACGTGACAGTGGGCTACTGTCCAGAAGACTTATTGACAGTACTTGCTCACTCTGACAGTTTGTGTCTTCAGCTTCTTCTGCAGGAAGCCTACTGAGGGCATCGGTATTTCCATTCTGCTGTCCTGGTTTATATATAATGGGTTACTGATTGGCTCCCAGTATAAGACACCATCTCTAGATTCTGGCTGCTGCTGCTGAAGGTACGTACTGCCTTGGTTTCTTTAAAAAAAACCCACCAATGGCTCATGATTTGTTTTTCGAACAAGCGAGTGACCTAGCAAGTAGTCCCTGAACTTCTTGACTGTATAAACACGCGCCAAGTCTTCCCGTTCAAGTTGAGAGTATTTTTTTCTGCGCTCGTGAGTGTTCTTGAGCGAAATGCAATGGGCTGTTCCACCCCATCAATGACGTGTGAAAGTACTGCTCCCACTCCTTCGGGTGATGCGTCACATTACAAAATGACTTGCTTGTTTGGGTCAAAGTGAGCCAGTAGGTTTCAACTTTGCAGTGCTTGCTTGAACACCCTGAATGTAGTCATTTCTTCTTGGCCCCATTTTGGTTTTTAGTCATTCCCCAAAAGCGTATGGAGTAGAGAAAGCATAGTGGACATATTTGGTAAGAAACTCCGTTAGTAAGATATGAGGCCCTAAAATGAACAAAGTTCCTGGACGCTACGTGGCTCAGATGCCTTCATGATGGCCTCCATTTTCTTTTCTCAGGAATGCACACCTTGTCTGTCTATTCGGTGTCTCAGGCAGTTCACTCCTTCTTCACCAAAAATGCATTTCTCCTCTCTGAGCTTAATATAACTGTCACGGAGGTCTGACAACACTTTTGGTAGGGTGGTGCCAAATTCATGCTGACATTCAGCCATCCAGATGTCATCTAGGAGCACCTGAGTGCCTGGAATGTCCTTGAGCACTGCCTTCATTTTTATCTGAAAAATTGCAGACGCTGATGTTATTATTTAGTAAGGCAAACGGTTGTACGAAAACAGTACCTTGTGAGTATTTAGCACTGCTGCCTTCTTCGACTCTTCATCTAACGGCACATGGCAATATGCTTCCCGTAAGTCTAGTTTCGTGAACCAATAGCCATCTTTCAGATTGGCGAACATGTCCTCCACCTTAGGCAGTGGGTACTGGTCTACTTCGCATGCTGTGTTCAAAGTCACCTTGAAGTCACCACACAACCTCAAACTGCTCTCTCCTTTGAGCACTGGTACCACTGGGGTGGCCCATTCACTGTGGGTGACCAGTGATAGGATACCTTGTTCACACAGCCGGTCCAACTCTCTAGTCACTTCGTCACGTATGGCATAAGATAGAGAGCGTGCTTTGAAGAATTATAGGTTTATCTCTTTCTTCAAGTTTATGTGCGCTGGTGGCCCCTTCATAAACCCCGTACAAGGCTGGAACAAGTCAATGAGTTCCTTCTTCAGCTTTGTCACTGTTTCCTGAGCGGAACTGCCCACCCGCACAAAGTTGACGCTGTTCGGTCCAAGAATGTTCAATTTCTGGATGATGTCGCCACCACAGAGGGGTGGGCCGGAACATTTTGTCACATACAGCTCCCCTTCCGTTTCACCGGTTGGGTTGCTCAAAACCTGCTTCAAAACTCCCAGTAGAGGCAGTTTCCCAGTGTAACAATATAGAGTTTTGTCTGTTGGCTCCAACATCGGTAAAAATGTGCCTTACGCCTATAGGTCTCTTCTGCAATCACGCACACAGAGAATCCGGCATCCACTTGTATTTGGAGCTCTACTCCAACCCAGTTGAGTGTGGTAGTGTACGCGGTGCTACGCACGCTCTTCGGGTTCTGAACGGTAGACAGATAAAAGCTATCGGGTTCTTCTTCAACCACCATGTTCAACTGAAACTCGCATTGATGGCCAGGAGTTTTGTTCCCGAAGCACTGGCTTGCTAAATGTCCACGTTTGTTCCACTTAAAACACGTTGTGTTCTTGTGCGGGCATTCCGGTGGTGAATGACTTTTCTCGCCACAACTAATGCACGAGAGCTTCTTGCACGGTGGCCGGCTGGCTTTCTGGTTACCATGACACTTCTTCTGCTCCAAAACGTTCATGCTGGTTGCCACCGTTGCGGCTGGCGTGTCGCTTGACCCGGCAGGCGACCTGCATTCGAGATGGCCACCCACTTGGCCAGGGCGGTGTCCAGCGCATTTTTCAAGGTGAAACTACGAGGTTTAGCCAGCAGTAGCCGCTGTACCCCCTTTTTACGGAGTCCCATGACGAAACTCTCACAAAGATTCCTTTCCAGGGCATCTCCGAACCCACAGTGGTCGGCAATCTTTCGAAGTTCCGCCAGGCAGTCGGTCGCACTTTCTACACTGTTTTGCACCCAGGTCTGGAATCTGAAAGTTTCGTAGATCTCCGATGGCTCAGGACAGAAGTGTTGCATCCGGACATGAACAATGGCATCGTACGTTTCATCCTTCGGCTTGCTCGGTGCCAACAAGCTCCTCAGACGAGCGTAGATCCCGGGGTTCAGGACGGAGATTAGGATCAATCTTTTTTTCGAACCCGAAGTCACGTAGTTGGCTTCGAGGAATGCCTGTAGCCTTTCGACATAGTTGATCCAAGATTCTGAAGTTCTCTCGAACGGCAATGGCGCCGCGATCAATGGTTGCGGCTGAGCAGCCTGAGCCATTGTCCCCCAATCATCCTCTCCGTGCTGAGTCCCCACCTTGTTTCAAGCTGCAGGTTGCTCCCGGCAGTGCTCGTTGCGTTGGAAAAATGCTTGAAGTCTGTCCTATCCTCGTCGGCAGTTTTGTAACATTTCTGGACTGATTGAAACCGCACGCATGGTGAATACGTGGGTAGACCGAAAAACCCCACCGTTTACGAAAGCAACCCCCCCCCCTCAACTCTCAGGGTTGCCAGGGAATAATGTTCATTCATGTCAACATGGTCGCCAGACGCCACATTAAGATTCTCCCGTCACCTAGATGAAGAATATTTTAGTCCAGCACTTCGGTGCTATAACTGCCAGTGATTCAAACACATGGCGAAAGTTGATTGATTGATTTGTGAGGTTTAACGTCCCAAAATCACTATTTGATTATAAGAGACGCCGTAGTGGAAGGCTCCGGAAATTTTGACCACCTGGGGTTCTTTAACGTGCGCCAAAATCTGAGCACACGGGCCTACAACATTTCCGCCTCCATCGGAAATGCAACCGCCACAGCCGGGATTTGAACCCGCGACGTGCTGGTCAGCAGCCGAGTACCTTAGCCACTAGACCACCGTGGCGGGGCGGCGAAAAGTTGCCGTAACACACGCCGGTGCAAGATCTGCTCAGAACACCACCGCAAGGAGTGAAAGTTAGTTATTCAGTCTAAATTTGCAAACAGTGCAGGTAATCACGCTGCCTCATATTCAGGCTGCCCGCAAAGTAAAGCTGCTGCGAAAATGCGTTCGCATGAGCTTATCCAAGGAAGAAAACTGCACCCCGATGAACGCTCTTCAAACCTTGAGATCGTTCATCCTGTACGTGATCTACCTCCACGCACATCGCAACAACAACAGCCGAGAAACACACTAAGAGAATCACCAAGAGCACACCCGAGAGATCACTGACGAGAAGTACATTCAAGTACCCCAAACCTACGCATAAAAGCTGTGAACGCTCACATGACATCAGCCGGAAAGTAGCAGAACCGACAGCGCCAGTGTTCGCCCAAGCTACAACGTCAAAGCATCACGTCATTCTCAGCAGGCCTCAGAAACTGAACCATTGAATGGTGACCATGCCTCTGCATCAGTCATGCAGAGGCAGCACTTGAAGCAATCCTGTCTCCTCTATCGGAAACAAACAACCTACCAGAAGTAAGCACCCTGCGGCCTCTAGAAGCACTATTGTGTCAACAATCCGGGTCAAACCTGTTACAAATAACATATACATAAGCGCTATTTAAGTGTCTCCATATTCCAGTGGTATGTCAACAGTCTTCGAAGAGTGTGCTGACTTCCGTAAACTCCTTTTGCAATATAACTTTCCAATACTTTGCATCCAAGAGCCAGGAATGAATCATGATTTCCGCCTCTCTAACTACATAATATATGAGTCATCTCGTCGAAGTGGTCCTAGCAGAGTGCATTTGTGCGTCAGGAAGGACCTATCTTCTCACCAAGTTCACTCAAGTGACTCGGACTTCCCGGAATTAGTCGCTTGTAAAGCATCCTTTGGTGAGCAGTGCATAACAGTCGTTAAAATTTCCCTTAACCTTCAAGCCGTCTTTTCGTGGAAGAGCTAAGAAATATCTTCAATGTTTCTAATTCATATACATTCGTGCGTGGAAACTTCAATGCGCACGACATAATCTGGGGCGGTGATCGATGTGATGCACGTGGGAACGTTGTTGAGTGCGCCGCAGACAAATGCAATTTGACTATTTTAAATTACGGCTCCCCAAGTTTTCTCCATGGGTATGATTACTCGAGTTGCATAGATGTTACCATGTGTTCCCAAGATCATGAATGGTGTGGGATGGTCAACGGATGTGAAAACACGTGTCCATTTTCCCATCCTTATAAATCACCTCTACTCACGAAATGATGACATCAGGCGCTAGAACAAACTGATGAACTGGAAAGCGTTTCGGTACCGCCTAACAAATCAAATTAGCGAACTCACGACAGTTGAAAGCTTTACTGAATTTTGGAAGCTTTCCTGAAAAAAGTTCCAAATTGAACAAAAAACTATGCTGCAGTCGATGGAGAGTATGAACCTCTAAGAGCCATTAGACGACGTTCCGATAGGGCATATCGACGCAGCGGTAGTTTAGAAGCATACAAAAATGCACAGAAACCCTACAGTGTAATGCGCATACGACTAGGAAATTTAGGTAAACTGCGCTGGGGTGATTTTTGTAGGCTTATCAGTAGGCCCGGCACATCACAATGTCCCTTATTTGAAAATTCTGGCGCATTAGCCAGGCAGAAAATAATGCTTGATACTGGGCCCAGAATCCTCAACTAGACCCTGTATTTACGCTAAGTGAACTGCAATGTGCTATAGCATCATGTCGTCAAAAATCGGCCTCTGGACCGGACGGCATTGCGTACAATATGCTAAATAACCTTGGGTCAATTGAGGCACAATCATTATCTTAGATATTTACAATACCCATGTAGCGTTGCAAACTGGACTTAGTGTAGTTAACCTCCCTACCTTTCTGATATTTTTTCTTCCCTCTCTCTCTCTCTCTAGACTCAAGAAATTGTACCCGAGTCTTGGAAGTTTTCTCGTATCATTCCGATCTTAAAACCGGCTAAGACGCCCATGAGCCTCGAATCCTTCCGTTCAATTAGTCTGACAAGTTGTTTATGAAAGGTGATAGAAAAAAATTATTGATGCGCAACTTCAGTGTTGGTGCAACAGAGCTGGCGTATTGTACAACTACTTAACAGGTTTTAGGAAACAGAGATACACAATGGTTGCAATAGTGGACATAGTAACGTATGTTGAGCATGAACGGGGCTGGGGTAGTTTGACGGTCGCAGTGTTCTTAGGGATCAAAAGGGCATTTGACACAGTCAGTCACACTCATGTTCTGCTGAGTATGTTGGAACTCGACCTGTCCGGCAGGTCTCTGTGGTAGATCTCTAAATTTTATCCGGTCGCAAAATATGCATTCAGACGAGCGAAATAAAAAGTGCTGAACACAACGTCAGACAGGAAGTGTCACAAGGAAGCGTACACAGTCATTTTTCTTTCATTTGTGTTGTGGCTGATTTAGCAAAAAGACTGTCTTCTTGGTTTAAATACTCTTTATATCCAGATGATGAGTGCATTTGTACATCTTAGGCTGACATTCATTAGATTTAGATTGCATTGCAAGAAGGCATAAGTATTATTACCCATTTTTTAAAGGAAAGAGGAATAGTTTTGTCACACACAAAAACAGCTGTATTGTCTATCAACCGAAGGAAGCTGAAAAAATTTCAATCTCAATTTAGAAGGAGAACCACTAATGACTGGGACACAGCATCGATTTCTCGGAGTAATACTTGACCGGCCGCTATTATGGGAATCTCACTTAAAGAAACTCGAAAACGACGTGAATATGCTAGTCAATAAACCCCGCAGAATTGCTGGACATCATGGGAAGGATCTGTATCATCCATTCGTGCTGTTCACAATGCTTTAGTACGACAAAAAATTGCATATTCTGCGGCAGTCTTATACGGCCTTTCCCGCACTTCAGAGGAGCGACTTCAAAGTATACTAATTAGGGGACCACGCGTCTGCCTTTAAGTGTTCCACGAGCGACTTCCGACAGCCTTATCAAAGCAGAGACTCGACAACCAGCCTTTTCAGTCATTAGATTATTCGAAGCATGCCACCATTTTTTTGCTTACAGACGCAACACAAAGACCACCCACTGGCACTGGTGATATTACGAAGGGATAAAAGCAATGGTAATGAATAAATACATATTAATCTACGTATATTATCAAAAAATAAATTTTGGAGCTCTGAAGTCGACTATCCTATATGGCTGCTTGCCATAGCATTGAATTGTCAGTACATCGCACCATCAGAAAGAGAGACATGTTTATCCAAGCTGCTTAACAACTAGCGCTTTATCAGATACACATGCGGTTTCCAGGATACATACACGTTTACCCCGATGGCTCAAGTATTACAACGTCTTCAACATCAGCATATATTATACCATAGCTCAATATTCAGGAATCATTTAAATTACGTCACACAACGTGATCTACTACAGCTGAGCTTTTCGCCATTCTGTATGCTATAAAGTTTCTAAACTCGGCAGCAGGCACGAGAAAATGTGTATTTTTCAGCGATTCACAGGTCGCATTAACATTCCTCTCCACAACAAACATGACATTAATTTGTTATAGTATGTAATGCGTAACGCCGAAAGAGCTCACCAAAGCAAGCAAGGCGCAACATGAGATAAAATTCCAGTGGATACTCGGCCATTGCAACATTCCTGGAAACACTGCTGCCGATAAAGCGGCATGACGAGCACATCGTCAAGATGTTACTGCTTCTTTACCAATTGTGAATAATGAATTGCGTAGTATTATAAAGGCTACAACTTACAGAATGAGCGAGACTGCTTGGTACGACCAAACTAGAAAGAGCTGTGATTCATATCGCATTCCTTCATTGAATACGAAATTACGCAAGCATTAGATAGAACTATGGAAACATTTATCCATCGGTTGAGGCGAGGCACTGCATACACAAGACATTTTTTGCAATTGGGGGATCTTAAACTCCCGAATGTGAATGTGGATTTATAGACGAAGACGTATGTCACCGTCTCATAGACTGTTGACATCATTGCACGCCAAGGCGCCGTCTTAAATAGAAACTGTTAGCGTTAGGCCGCAGGCGGTTTAGCATCAAGAAATTTCTGGGCCCATGGCCAACTGGATTTACAGACACATGCTTTCTAAGCGTTAAAGCGTTTTTTTACGAGACAGCGGAATTGCTGACAAGTCCTAAGAAATAACGAACTTTCGTTTGTATAACACATGTTGTACTTACTATGCGCAGTATCACATGAAACACATCTTGTGTGTGTGCTGAAAGTAATGACGTGTCGACTGTTATGTACACACGAGCGAATACATCTCCATAAGAAACAGATGTGTGCTCCGCTGTTTTGTGCTGCGGTTGGATCGAATGCTAACGAGGGACACTATCAGAGACTTCATTCGTTGACTTTCGAACATTTTCTTATCATTGTGTTGTGTTATGTGCGTATAAGAGTGTTTTTGCATATGTGTGCTCGAGTGTTCTATTTACCATGCACTGATTTGTATGTTTTCCTTTAAGATGTGTGTTCAGCTTTCACTCAAGGGCTAAGAAGTAGCTGGTGCCATACTTGTGCGTCAACATCTCCTTATATATCATATCAATAAAAATAATAAATGTAATGTTATTCGGAATTCGCCACAGTTGAGATGTAATTGTGAGTTTTGTAATCATAATGACTTCGTGTCTGTAAAATTCATCTCACGTAAGTAACGTCAGGTATTCATCATCGTTGCAGCGACAGTCTCTTCATCACGTTAACCGGCACCCCGAGTTGAGAGTTTCGCGACAGACTCGAAAGCAATCACATAAAATAGTTTCCTGATTGGCACGTGCATCGGGAGTAGGCCAGCTATTTGAGTGATGGATGTTCGAAGCTATCGCCGGCTGTTGAGATCTACTGCAAACCACCTTATAGGTGCTTTGTTTATTTCACTGGAAGCGTTAGTGCGCAGCATCTGACTAATTACAAGAGGCATAGACCGGGAGGACTGTTGAATGCAAAAAAGGCTGACTTCACGAGCATGACTGTAATTAGTCCAAAGGGCCCAAATGTACATCGTCGAATGTGTGGAAGGCGCTTCCTGGGCATAAACGAGCTGGTCGTCGTCGTCGTCATTATCATTATCATCATCATCATCATTATAATCATCATCATCATCAGCCTGACTACGTCCACTGCAGGACAAAGGTCTCTCCCATGTTCCACCAGTTAACCCGGTCCTGTGCTTGCTGCTGCCAATTTATACTCGAAAACTCTCATCTGCTCATCTCATCTGCCCACCTAATCATCATCATTATAATCATCATCATTATCAGCCTGACTACGTCCACTGCAGGACAAAGGCCTCTCCCATGTTCCACCAGTTAACCCGGTCCTGTGCTTGCTGCTGCCAATTTATACCCGAAAACTCTCATCTGCTCATCTCATCTGCCCACCTAACCTTCTGTCTCCCCCTAACCCGCTTGCCTTCTCTGGGAATCCAGTTAGTTACCCTTAATGACCAGCGGTTATCCTGTCTACGCGCTACATTCCAGGCCCCTGTCCATTTCTTCTTCTTTATTTCAGCTATGATATCCTTAACCCCCGTTTGTTCCCTAATCCAGTCTGCTCTCTTCTTGTCTCTTAAAGTTACACCTGCCATTTTTTTTCCATTGATCGCTGCGTCGTCCTCAATTTAAGCTGAACCCTCTTTGTAAGTCTCCAGGTTTCTGCTCCGTAGCTAAGTATACCGGCAGGATGCAGCTGTTATATACCTTCCTCTTTAGGGATAGTGGCAATCTACCTGTCATAATTTGAGAGTCCTTGCCAAATGTGCTCCACCCTATTCTTATTTTTCTAGTTACTTCAATCTCATGGTTCGGCTCCGCGGTTATTACCTGCCCTAAGTAGACATAGTCTTTTACAACTTGAAGTGCACTATTACCTATCTCGAAGCGCTGCTCTTTTCCGAGGTTGTTGTACATTACTTTCGTTTTCTGCAGACTAATTTTAAGATCCATCTTTCTGCTCTCCTTGTCTAACTCCGTAATCATCAGTTGCGATTCGTCCCCTGAGTTACTCAGCAATGCAATGTCATCGGTGAAGCGCAGGTTGTTGAGGTACTCTCCATTAACTCTTATTCCTAACTGTTCCCATTCTAGGCTTCTGAAAACCTCCTGTAAGCACGCGGTAAATAGCATTGGGGAGATCGTGTCCCCCTGCCTTACACCCTTCTTGATTGGTATTCTGTAGATTTCTTTATGAAGCACTATGGTAGCAGTTGATCCCCTGTAGATTTCTTCCAGGATGTTTATATATACTTCATCGACGCCCTGATTCCGCTGTGTCTGCATGACGGCTGATATTTCTACTGAACGCCTCCTCGTAATGTATGAAGGCTATGTATAGTGGTTGGTTATATTCTGAGCCTTTCTCTATTACCTGATTGATAGTATGAATGTTGTCGATTGTTGAGTAGCCTGTTCGAAATCCTGCTTGTTCCTTTGGTTGATTGAATCATATGTTTTCTTTACTCTGTTAGCAAACGAGCTGGTGCCGTAGTGTAAATGGCATGGAACAAAAATAAACGCACCCGTCAAAATATAGACAGGTACATTTGTGCCAAGAAGTACTGATACGTGTGTTAGGATATGCTCCTCCAGCAGTGCCTGTCGAATGATGAATTAAGCGACTTTAGCACTACGTGCCTTGGCCATGGACAAGAAATCAGGTGTGAATACGCGACTGACTTCTTTCTTACCCATTCGTTTCTTTAATTTGCTTTTTCTTATAGGCATATAAATAAGGCCATAGATTTTCAGTTATGCAGATTAAAAAAGTTTACGAATATAAACTATCAGGCACCTAAAAATGTGCCTCCTTTTGTGAAGGGGAACTACTTGAAAAGCTTGTAAATCTTAGGAAAACTACAATTTCCTCTCTTTACGAATATCACGCACCAAACTTTTTTCCCTTGACACGTACACATTATCGAAACAAAAGACTTGCGTACACACTGCCAAGAACACTAAATGAGCTAGACAAAAAAATGTATACGTCGTCCACATTACTTAGTAAAGCTTACTGGATCTCTTAGTGTAATTGTCATGAAAACTTTGATATGTTTTTAAATTTCGGAAAGATATTTGTAAAAGTTTTGCTATGGTATTATGACATTATTTATCGTTTATACTTTAATAGAGTTTCAGAAATATCCATGATGTCAGTATTTAAATAAGAGCTACGAAACAAATCGTTGTCACAGCTGCTGAAAGAGTGGCCAGAGCTTAGTCGAGCTGCGTGAAAGCAGCTTTTTTCTCTGGCCTCCTACTTTTCGCTGTAACATATTGCATTGTTTATGGTGAAAACAAAAAGCTTGTTTATTCGATTGATTGATTGATTTCTTCTTTAAATCCGTGCTTTTATTCATTTTTTCTCTTTTTATTTCTTGTTTCTTTGCTTCTTTTGAGGGCGAACAGGTCACTGCCAATCACTGCTAAATAACAACAAACAACTCACTGTTTATTTTTTATTCATTTTGTCCACGTGTCGCACTTCGCTCTTTCAACTGCAACCTGTTTCGAATTTCTGCCTTGTTGAAAAAAAAACAAAATTCAAAAACTATGTGAGTGGCCAAGCAAACTAATAAAACCGCAGTAAATATAAGGGGCTGAAGCATCATCGCGTCGCCGCCGTTCTGACCAGTTGCACTGTGTATACTTTGTACCCGAATGGGGGCAAGTGCCTTTCGTACCTGTCACTGGCGATTCAAATTTCGCAGGCGGGCTTCTTTCTACTTCAAATTCGTGGCAGGTGATGACCGAAAACACAGCGTGGCTCTTCCATTGGAAAACCAACACCTGCTTACGCGCAGGCTGCCGACCGCCCACTGCGATGACCCTCAGTCGGACGTGCCCTTGATAGTACGCTCCTCACTGTCTGGCGGCCATCCCGCGTCATCAGTGCCGCAGCGGCACCTCTTTCTTCGTTAATCCTCGCAGAAGTATTCGTCAGTCGACGCTAAAGAAGGTACACTCCTCAGCGGGGGGCGCTCAGAAACGCTTTCGGCGAGACGCTCGTCCGTTGAGTGCGCTGGTGCCCTCGCAGACTCTATAAGCTTGAATTTACAAAGAATTCATACGATAAAGCACTTGGCACAAATAGGCGTCGGTCAATCGGGAATGCAACCACACTATTTGTGTAAAGTGTGTTTTACACAGCATTCTGAAAATCCTCAAAACGAAGGACTGTGTGATATTTGCTCTCCGCCTTTGCAATTACTTTTTCTGATGCAGTAGCCATCTTTAGATTACTAGAGACAATATTTATAGAAATTGTATAAGTAACCTAAGAAGGAATGAGCGGTCAGGTTAACTAGGAGAATTGAAGTCCTTCCTGCAGAGATCCCATTGGCACTTTGAGAGATCGAGCGGAGAAATTTGACTGAAATCAGCGTCATAAATAAAGTTGAGTCGAGCGTACGTACACAACGGCAGCACTGTTTCCGACAACGGTGCGGGGTGATATTATTTCTTCAGCATTGACCTCGTGCTCCACGCATTCTATCATGCAAGCGCAGCCTGCACACCCACGAAGCGAAGTACACCGATGGTTGATTATAGCAGCTAAATGCTCTTTGTCAATGGCTCCCCGCCTTCACAGATCATGTGTCTATATCTTGAAGATTACATGACCTTTGCTCTTGCTAACAATTTCATAGTGAGAACATGACGATTCACCCTAAATATCACTACATATTTTCATCGTTGAACCTTGTCTCAAGCTGCGGTGTCTCAGCTTTTCTATCACAACAAAATGTCTATGTTTTGATGAAGCGAAATGATGAAGTGTATTCTTCAGCTCACAACATCTTCAATGCATCATCATCATCAACATCATCAACAGGACTCGCTTTCATACAAGTATCATACTCTAGAAATGTTTAAAAAAATCTCATCCCGTCCAAGGCACGTGTCCCGAAAAACGTCTTGAGCTTGAATCGTGCGCAAAATAAGTTTCACTCAACTCGGATGCTAGGCTTTTCACTAGAAAATCAAATGGTGAAGAACACTTGTGAACAAAAAGTTTTTTTTTTAATTTGGCTCAGAATGCTTACAGAAGCACTAGACGTAGTTTGCCGCAGCTCTATCAAAAGTCAAACTACGCCTTATGTCGCCGACGCTGGATCACAGTATTAAGTGAAGGTCATGGCACTGCACGGCTGCCTTCTTTTTTTTTCGTTACAGCCTAAAAAAGCAGTACATCTGTGTTGTTTATTTTAATAAACATAATGTTAGGTTAGTAGCTGCTTACAGGAGCTTGCTACAAGTCACTTGCTACGTGGGCTAGGCCGCTTCGCATAGCTTTCGCATAGCCAGTCGTACACGGTCTACTGGATGCTTGCGCGAAGCATGCTGCTCAATATTGGCGTTTGCTCGAACTAAACTTTTGCACGTTGCGGACAGTGTTTCCGACTTACTGCAAATTCTGATCTTGCTGCCTGACGATGATAACATGTTGGAGTGAATACTCACGACCGAATAAAGCATGTGTCAGCTGCAACAGAAGTCCGACAATCACTCAGGATATAGCAATGCAATGCTACGCTATTCACACCGTATGATCCGTAGAAGGCTCTCACTTTTCAGAGGCGAAGGGTATTAACTGCAGCGTCAAAATCAAAATACACAGAAGCAAAAGACATTAAAAAAGTAATCACGAGACGAAAAGGAAGAAGTTATTATAGCTAGAGCCATTGCTGGCATACGTAACAGTACAGAAAGAGAGGTTCAAACGAAGAAAAAAAGATAAGAAAAATGGAGCCAGAATGCTGGACTGTAACATGTGCATATTTAATTAAGACAAACTAGGTGATTATTTTTCGTCGCCCACTTTCAAAGGGTGCATGCCAATGAATATATATACTCATGATCGTCGACTTTTTCTACACGCATAACACTAATATGTTTTGTGCAATGTTTCGCACACTTACTTGAATAATTCTTTCTTATGAAGCTCGAACTCAGATTTATAAGAACTTTTTAGACGTGAACCAACTTAATTATCTTGAAGTATCAACAGCTTTTGTTTTTGCGGCAATAGTATAATTTCATTCGGCACACCGATGAATGGGTAATGCCCTCGAAATCCCCACTCTCCTGATTTAACTGCACTCTGCACACTGATATACTGGTAAGAAAACTGCGCATGGTTTTATTATTCATAATATGCTGCGCACACGTACACATCTCTCAAATGGATGCGGCCTCCTGAAACACAGAGAAAATTTAAACGTCGCCGTGCGAGCATTCTTGACTCTGATGATGGCGAAAGCAGTGCTTGTGCTGGTGACGAACGACATCAGTATTCACGCCACCTTCGAAGTTTTTTCTCGTCTTATAGACATCGAGATATCACTGAAATTTTTCAAGAGCTCAATTACGGTTTTACAGCAGTCGACAGCGTTATAAGAAAGCCTGTTTTTAAGTATTGTGAGCAACAAGCCGATAGTTTACTTTCCCTTTTTAAGAAGACCGGTTTAGGATAAATACAGGGCATTTCATAACTGAGGCCAGACTAAGCTGCTTCTCCCAACACCACGATTGATTTAATTTTCTCGCTGTGTTTCTTTCTCTCTATCCCTTCAGTCGTCTGGGAATGACTAATTGGCGCATGTATTATCTTTCTCTCTCAGCGAAACAGAAAGAAGCTCTCACCAACGTGCGCTCACAGTCCGTATCAGAGTTGTGTTCCAAAAAAAAAAAAAAAACGCCGTTTTTTTTGCTTTCGACTGAACAAAACGTACCTCGAGGTATACGTGAACAGAAGTGCAAAAAGGTGACGAGAAAACCCGCGTGCACGCACGTAATAAGGGCATCGTTTCTCGCGCATTATTATATCTCGACATTTGTGCAAAGTGCCTCAGGAAAGAGTAGGCTATCTTCATAGATGAGCTGACATCAATTTCTATAACATGCGCGGAACAATGCGGCTGTAATTTAGAGGGGTATCAGTCGGCGTTGCTTTTATCTGTACAGGAAATGCTATCCAGCCGGCGCGCACATTCGTAAAATCGGAGTGGGTCGGGCGAATAAGCATTAAGTGGCGGCAGGTCAAACAGATGTGATACGGTCTGCGACGAGATGCATCGAAAACGCGCGTGCACGCACGGCCCCCATCACACGTCGCTTCCCCTTCGGAGGATGGACAACACCTGCGCGATGGGGCTGTACCGATCTGCTGTTCTCGTTCATTAGGGAAACAAGGCCACCCGTCTCCGATGCTCGGAGTGACGCCAGCCGGCCGTGAATGCGGGCGACTGTGCAGGCGAGCTGGCACCGCGCACGAAGCCGGCCGGGCGGGCGACGACGCAGCGTGCCTCGCACGAGGTGGAAACACCATCATCGCCGTGGCGTCTCACAGACCGGCCATTGTTAGCGCCGCTCTCGACGACTGCCAGGAGGGGAGGAAGGATGGCAAAACAACGCTAGAGATGCGTTCATGCGGATTTCGTGCTTGAGGCGGCCTCTTTCTGTTTCTTTATATGTATATAAAGACAACGTTATTTAAGGATACGTTGCGTCGTTAAGGCTCGGATGTCTCACGATCGCTTTCAATGGAGCGCACGAGAGTAAAAGGCGAGCCAGACCTTTCTGGCCGCGTGACCCATCCCGTACATAGCCGGGACTTGCCAGAGCTCTTCGCGCGCAGAGCGTCGTATAAAGTCGGGTACGTGGATGAAATGTGGACTCGGAGCCTGCATAGCACGCTTGGCGATGTTCAGAGGGGAAACACTGCGCAAGCGGGCAAGTGGAAGCGAATTTCGGTCGTAATAGCAACGAGTGATGAAGTCCTTTGTTGGCCATTCGCTCGCATGAGCAAAGACGTTCATGGCTGTGCGAGCGTACCTGCGCAACGGGCGTATATGTATATAGAAAGCCTGGTTTCACTCGTGCCCTCTCGTGCAAGTTTTTTTTTTCTAATTGAATATAGCTGCGGGTGCATGTACATTAGTGAGCTTTCTGGATGCTTTTCAGGGACGCATTTTATGTAGAAAATAAAAAAAAAGAACATAAAAGGTGAATCGCTAGAAAGATATGCCAGATGCGATGCGTGCTCCGGAGACGATACATCTATAGAGTTAATATACAGACTCTAAAGAAAAAGCTCCCCATAGGACCCTTGGATTAAAACCCATAAACGCTTGAGTGCCCCCATGATGGAACAATACTCAGCTTTCGGGTGATATGACCATAGTTATAGAGCGAGAACAGAACGACGACATAGAGACAAGAAGGAGACGAGCGCTTGTCGTAGTTATGTTCTCACACTATAACTATCGTCATGTCATACTACCTAGCCCAAACCGCCACACTTCTAAGTTACATTTCAGGTGATGTTCACTCGCAGTCGCCACAACATGCTGATATTACACGCGGCACTTTCTCTGTTTCGTGGATCTCTGTTACATCGCAGTAACAGACTGTCCCATGAAGTCGAGTTTTTGGCGCATGGCAACAAAAAACACGGACACTGACTCGCCCAGCGTGCGAGCTAGTCAGCGCAAGCGGCTGCACGCCGCATCGCCACGCTCTCAATGCTACAAGAAAGGTGGCGCCATCTACCGAAGAAAGGACTTGTGGGGAATGCTGGACAAACTAGGTGTGAAAGATGGAGTCACTAACCTTTTAAAGGATATCTATAAAATAACAAGGCAGTTATAAAATGAAAAAAAAAAACAGGCAACTAAGCCCACAGAGATAGAACAGGGGCTTAGGCAGGGGTGTCGTGTCACCCTTGTTAATCGTGATGTACCCGCAAGAATTAGTGGCCAAATTAGAGGAGAGTGGACTTGGCTTCAACCTCTCTTTCGTCAAACAAGGAAAACTTGTTGAACAGGCACTACCAGCATTGATGTACGCAGATGATAGTGCCAATGGCCGACAACAAGGAAGATTTGCAGAGATTGATGGACATCTGCGGTAAAGAGGGAGATAGGTTAGATTTCAGATTCAGTAAGAAAAAATCAGCAGTCATGATTTTTAATGATAATGAAGGTAGTGAGCTTAGAGTGCAGGAAATCACGCTAGAGATAACAGTTAAATACAAATATCTGGGCGTATGGATAAGCAATGGGACCAAGTACCTAAGAGGACACGAAATATACGTGACGAATAAAGGTAGCAGGAATGCAGCAGTGATGAAAAACAGGGCATTGTGGAATTACAATAGGTATGACGTTGTGAGAAGAATATGTAAAGGGGTCATGGTTCCTGATCTGACGTTCGGCAATGCGGTCTTGGGCATGAGATCAGAAGTTCAAGAAAGATTAGAAATTAAGCAACGTGGAATAGGTAGGCTTGCCCTAGGAGCTCACGGGAATACACCAAATCCTGCAGGGAGCACAAGGTGATGTGCGATGATCATCATTTGAGGGCAGGGAAGCTAGCAGCAAGATAAAATTTGAGAAGCGATTGAGAGATATGGGGGATTAGTGTTGGGCTAGGAAGGTTTTCAGCTACTTGTACATGAGGAATGTCGATACAAAATGGAGGAAGCGAACCAGAAAATTGACGGGTAAGTACTTAGGAAAGAGCAGGGGCCAAACCAAAAAGAATTATCGGTTAAGAAGAAGGTGAAGGAAGCTGAGACCGATATGTGGAGAATTGGCATGATTAAGAAGTCCTCACTAGAGATCTATTGAACTTTTAAGCAGGAAATTGCCAAGGAAAGGATCTATGATAATACTCGGGTAGTTCTCTACTGTTTGAGGCCAGGACGGGAGTATTGCGAACCAAGACTTTTCGGGCCAATTACGAAGGGGTGTACCCGGTATGCAGTGCGTGTGGAGAGGAGGAAAAAACTGCCGAACACCTGATAATGTTCTGTAAAAGGCTTCAGTCTTTAGTTCAGAATGATGAGGCAGAGTTTTTCAAAGCACTGGGGTTTAGGGACAGGGAAGGCAAAATAGACTTTAAGCGGGTAGAAATAACTACAAGAAGGTTATCTGATCTGTGGCTAAAATCAAGCCATGAGGGAAAACTAAATCCTTCACTGCAAAGTACCAGTCCTCAACTTCAATATATTTAAAGGGCAAGAAAGAAAAAAAGATAAATCTAGTTCATGCCTCACTAATTATTACGGCTAGGTGGCGTTAGCCTATGCCTGATCTAAAGGGTACAGCCTTATCGTTCCACCCATCCAACCTGCAAACGCTCCTTTCTGCGCTCAGTTAATTAGATAAATTGCCATTGTATCTTTCCTAAAACTAGTTTATATAAATTCTATACAATTTTCATTTATTTATAATACGTGAGCACGTTTGTTTACAGTTTGTATAGCGAAAATTTGAGTGTTTCAAACGTTTAAATGTAGCGATTCTTTACAGTAATCTATAATGGCAACAATGACAACGTTTCAAGATGTCAGCGCTTTTGTGATTATAGCTTTTCCGGCCCAGCTTTTTCTCTAGAGTCTGTATATTAACTCTACGGATATATTGGCCTGCGCAGATGTCATAACGAAATCGCTGTTTGTGTCTTCTGCCGGATGTCCTTCACGGGCGATTAAGTCTACACGCACTGCTAATGAACACAATGTTCCATTGCCGTATTATTTCCACCGCCGAGCTATAGTATATAAATCTATGTAATGGCGGCAGTAATGAGTTGCCCACTGAATTCGTTCCACACACCGTGAGATTCAACACGCAAAAAAGAAGAAGAAAAAGAGAGAAACGAACTCTCGCAAAATCCCACAACGTCGCTGACTGCAGCGAACATGGGCTGCTTGATGTGTTTTTTGTTTCTTTGTAATGAATCACGCTTTCTACTTAGCCGCAAGTTAATGAATGGTATCGCGAGGGATCAATAATATTTGTTGTGCAAAGACTACAGTTACCTTAGGTCATCTCTATTACTCTCTTTCTTCCTCCAATCTGCGGCATAGTACAATGTTACGACCAAATAGCAAGTAAAGTAATTACACGAGTAATTGATATGACTTTACGCAAGCGTACGTAGGTGCGAACACAACTACGTACGCAAGATGAACGCAACAGGAAGTACGCAATGAACGCTACAAAAATTAACAGCCACAGGTAATGTTGAGTTATTGCGCAACTATATCGATTCACCAGCGGTTTCGAACTTTATGGAGGACATTTTCATCAGGGTCAAAAAGGTTAATGAGCACATGCTAACTATCGACGGAATTCTTAGTCTTTCTTGAGGTGGCCATAGGGTGCACGTTAAAGAACCCCAGGTGGTCTAAATTTCCGGAGCCCTCCACTACGGCGTCTCTCATAATCATATAGTGGTTTTGGGACGTTAAACCCCACATATCAATCAATCATTGAGGTGGCCATGAGTGGTACAGGGCGTGGAAATGAAATACGTTCGTTGAAGCCATCTTATGAGTATGAGAAGCTTCTGTAGACCAGTACAGCCTCACTCACACATGCAACACCAACCACACTATGTTGTTGCTTCGGGTGTTGGATTATCGAACTAATTAGCTACTATGCGTAAAGAGAGTGTGTTGCGTAGCATTTTTGTTGCTTTCTTTTCTGCTTATAAAATTTCCCGTAAAACTCCTGTCCACATTCACTCGGCTCCTTCAGGAGAAGTTTTTGGTTATCATAGGTAATCATAATGCTTATGTAAAACGTCCTTTGACATACAATTTGTTGTCTTCTCTCCCAACACACAGGAAAGTTCGGAATTTAAGCTGCACAGTCAAAGCCGATTTGTTATTTTACACTGAGGCGGAATATTGGGAGCGCATATGTGTTCAATCAACCCCTTGAAGAACGTAATCATTGAACGGTGAACATGTTCGCACAGTTGCGTCTGTGTAAAATTCGCAACTGCCTTCACAGGCGCAATAACACGTAATTAGCTTATCGCCCATTGTCAGCAGCTTATTTACATCATGATCATGGTTATCATCATTATTACTATTTTGCTCATAACAATAATATGCAATTATTATTTCTGAATTTTGACATCGGTGAATAAAAACAGAATCCGGAATGCGCCTTTGTTTAGAGCGAAAAATTGCCAATATCACTTTTGGTACTTAGGAAACTGCCGAAACAAGTAATTCGCGATAAAAAAAAAAAGAAGCACGGCTAGCGGAGGAAGGATTAAGCTTGTTCAGTGGTGCCCCGAACGCCGCTCCGGACAAAGGCGGCGCGCGAAAGCTTGCCGAAAACAGGATAGGCTTCACACGCCAACCCACTTTACGGCACAAAAGGTGACTACGATGCCAGTGGCCGACGCGGCTCCCTTAAAGCGTTTTCGGATCCAATATTGCGGAGATTTTCGCCGTTCGCTTCGCTCTTTGAACCTTTTGAGCTGTTATCTAGGTTACAGGGCCACATACACCGCTATCCCTTCGGCGCCAAATGTGCCGTTTTCAACCGGAACCGATTTATCATCGCATGCCGTTTCGCGAAACGCACGGCAAGGCAACGAGATCGCGAGGAGCAGGCGAAGCAAAGCGTAGGCGGAGACGTACTCACTACGGCAGACACATCAATCACAATGGCGATGATTGTGTTTCGATATTGAAGATATGACGTGTAGGGCTCAACAGCACTGGCTGAGCATCGAAAAATTCGATATATGGTAAACAAACGCGGCTGTATTGAATTTCCACCGATTACGATATTCATCTTTTCCAGGTGATATAGAAAAAAAGTAAGTGTATAAAATTCCAATTTAAACTTCATGATCGTCAAATTGTACACTGCACATTGCAATACATCTCTATCATAAAAGCAAAGAAATAATTGTGTTGGTGAAGCGAAAGCCACACTCTCCTGTAAGCCTTACTTATGAGTGTATCAGAAGAAAATGTACTTCGTTACTGACTAGATTCATAAGTGAAGGACAACGGAGATCCATCGTTGAGAAGGCAGGCTTATTCGCCTTCCCGGCCGAAAAATATTCTCTTTGAAGGAGGCGTTTTCGAGTGCATGTCGTCGAAAGTCAACAGTTACAAATGAGCCGCGACGTGACAGCGCATGTGTAAGTGACCGGACTGATTTTTTTTTCTTCTTCTTAATAGGTGTGCCTTAGTTATTGGCAGTCGGTACGTCCATCTGGCGCCAGATATCTTTATGGCGGCTTCACAGCACTTACGAAGATGTGCTGCGCACGATTCTCGGGTTCATGGCCACGTAGAGTTTGGTTCGCTTCGAAAATACCCACTATTTTTTTTTCTTTTGAAGTTGTGAGAATTGGATTTCCTTTATTATTTATAAAAAGTGCGGACGTTGTACTCGAGTCAACCTGCAGCTTCTTCTGACATCCAGTAGAGGCGTCCTGTATGAAAACAACCATAGATAATTGAGACGGGAACCTGTTCTTTCATATTATTCGTCGCATCCCCTACCATTGATTATGATCTCATCTGGTGCACCCTTTGAAAACAGTGTGCTTTTACTGAAATGTTCTATTGATATCTTTTATTTGTCCTGTCTTCTTTTTTTTCCCTCTGATGCGGGAAAGAGCTGGTCCTGGGAATGGTGGTTGGGAAGGGGTGAAGTTGTTCAATTAAATACGGCATACCTGTACGACCTTGCATAAAACGTCTCGATTCTGTTGCGGTTTTCAAATCTGAGAGTCGCCTCTTTTTTCCATGCCTTAACTGCGGCAATGTGTTTCGCGTAACTTGGAATAATGTCTATCACCATGAGGCACCTTGATAAGTCAGTTTGCTGTCGTCCGAGGCTCGTGCTTAGTTGCTAAATGTGAGGGCGACACACTCTTAATCAGGTCTCGGTGAAATACTGGCAATATCCAGAAAACCATGCGAAAAATGTCCGGTTTCCTAGCTATATTTAGAACATGAAATGGTGCTTGATCAAGAGTGTAGACTTTATTGAACGCGCTGTACTACGAACCGCATGTAAGATCCTGCTCAGAAAATAGCCACAGGTATGAGAATGCGCTGGAAAGGATGAAAACGGAAAGAACGAAGACGGAGATGAGGTCGTTCGAAAAGAGGTTAAACGACGGGCACCATTTACGATGGTGGATTCCTGGTTTTTGTTAGTCTCCTCGCACGGAGCCACCTCCTTCCCGCGTCTAGTTATATCGAGACTGGCGCGTTAAGATCAGCGAAGCGAAAGGAAGAGATCTGCTTGAAGCGGAATGGCGTTGGCCCCCGTACCCACCGAAAGCCAGAAGGAAAGTAATAAAGGGTTTTCATGCCAACGTTCTTACAGTATACATTAGAAGCGATGGAGTCACAGGCTATTTCTACTCACAGTGGCGAAATTTTCTCAGCAATTCTCGTTAGCTGCTCTTCTAATTCTTAGTAAGGTGTAACACACGATAATTCACGCTCAGTCTAATAGGACAATTTTTTTGCAGGTGTGCAAAAAGAGCCCTTTCGCGAGGCAGCGGGCGGAGTACGATACCTTTTGGAACCCCGTGTAAAAACACTCCATGACGTCAGGTACGTACTACATACATGTCAGTGACTGCGGGTACGGATCAGGTATGCATGTAACAAAGAGGGGGAAGCGACAATTTTACGGCACTAGTTAGGCTTCCGGCATGTTCGACTATCATTAGGCGTCTCGAATATGCATTTACCACTTGATATACTCCCACTACGAAAAACATTAAAGGTTTAGACATGACTAAAGCTTATTCACTTCGTTTTCTCCCGATGATTGCATCCGTGCCACCCCAAATTATTTGATGGGCCATAATAAAATACTAAAACTTCAACAACGGCGTGAAACGCTCCAAAAACAGTTTTATTTTCTCAAGAAATACAAGCGCCTCGTCTTAAACTTTCACCCGTATATCTATCAAACCTGTGACGTCACGTATAACACCCAAGTTGTTGAACTGAATTGACACCATTTATATCGAGAAATAATGCATTCACGTTCATATTTACTCCACACTGACGGGAGAGGGAAAGTTGGTGAGTGATATGACGGATGTGGAGGCCTGTCAACTAACAACTGGTCGAACCATAATCGCTGATCATGATTGCGAGTAGCCATCAGTATGAATGGGAGAGGGAGTGGTCCCTAGTATATATAGTCGATCGTGATGGAGTGCCTGTGTGTGCCAGGAACCCACAGAAGCGTGAGTGAGCGTTGGCGTGTAACAGTGGACATGAGTGTATTGAAGCCCGAGTGCCGATGAAGATGTGTGCACACGTGTGTGAGGGAATGGGCTGGGCAGGGGATCCGTCTACCTTCCAATTAATAGACTAATGCTTTGCATAAGAATAATTTTTATAGTGATTAATTAGTTAGCTGACACAAACAAGATTGAACGAGAGCCAGTATTCAAATCTTCGCTTATCTAGCTCGCTGCATATGCGCCCTGCAGTTTCAACAAGATATGGCGAAATGTTAAATGTGAAATGTCGTATTCATGCTGTCCAGTGCTCTCACGTGATTGGATGGCATTCGAATATGATTGATTGATATGTCGGGTTTAACGTCCCGAAACCACCATATGATTGTGAGAGACGCCGTAGTGGAGGGCTCCGGAAATTTCGACCACCTGGGGTTCTTTAACGGGCACCTAAATCTGAGCACATGGGCCCACAACATTTCTGCCTCCATCGGAAATGCAGCCGCCGCAGCCGGGACTCGATCCCGCGACCTGCGGGTCAGCAGCCGAGTACCTTAGCCACTAGACCACCACGGCAGGGCGGCATTCGAGAATGCTAGCGAGCTATAACTAACCTCCGCTGCTGGGCGATTGGTTAAATTTAATTGAAGTTTACACGTTTGAGCATCTATGTACACAAACGTTTGTTGGGGTAATAATATAGACAACTGTAGATTCAAATAGGGCGTTTATTTTTCTTGCTTCAGAGTGCATGTACTTTTGTGAGAAATTACAGGCATTGGTTTTTTTATTGCATTGCAAGGAAATTGAAAAGTATAGATCAATCGATTGATTAACATGATAAAGGACACAGAATAACCTGTGCAAACATTTTCAGAATACCCATGCTGCAGTGTGACTGAGCTGTAATGTCTCCATGGCCGAACCACCACAGCAGGTGAACGACTAACTGCACTTGCTGTTGTTAACCACGCACAAATATACAGATTACTCGCGCGGACTAAAGCAAATTCGTGGCAGTATATCTCTTTATTAAAATCCGGCTGGATTTCCTGAAGCACTAACACCGTGAGAACACGCTTCGGGGTAGAGGTGCCGAAAGGAGGCAAATGAGCCGAGAGGTCATTTTTGACCTCAGCCTCAGTTACCGACGATCCGGGATCTGGGTCATCAAGCTCTGCGTGATGGTTCCAAGAGGACAGCTGCGATTCAGTGCCACGTCTCAGTGAAGCCTTCATACATTTGCTGATATAGGTGACGATAGACATTCGTTCACTACCTTTAAACTTTTTCGAGAAACAACTTAAGAGTTTTAAGTATGCGATATGAATTACTGGAAAACCAGTAAACACTTTGCCAGCTGCGGCAGCTCGCAACTGAATGTACCTTAAACTTGGGAAACAGAAAGCCGTGCCAAGTTGGTAGCCTGTTGCTATCATATGGTGGTTTTGGGACGTTAAACCCAACATATCGATCGAAGTTGGTAGCTATTCATTATCATCATCATGTCCATGGCTGTACGGAGGCCTTTCTCAATGATCTCTAACCCACCTGTTCTGCACAGGCTCATTCCATCGCCTGGGCACATTTTTTTTTTAATATCGTCGCCCCGCCTCCCCCTGTGCCGTCCACGGTCGCGCTTTCCGTATCTTAGTATCCATTCCGGCGTTCTAACCTGACGTAACCTGCCAAGGCCCATTTTTTTTCTTTTCAATTTCGAACAAAATATCTGCTAACCCTATTTTGTCTCCTATCCATTCTGCTGTCTTGCCACCTCTGGGTTACCCTTATTAATCATATTGCATTCCATTGGGCTTCGTTTGTATATCTTCGAGGTTTCGGCCCCACATGCCAGAACTGGCAAAATATGATGGTTGTGCGCTTTGCGCTTGAGTGATAAGATACTGGTCAGCAGTTGAGAGTACCTGCCGTATGCGCACCAGTCCGTCTGTTTCTGGTTGAATTTTCTTTGAATTTTACAACATGCGAATTACAACTCAGGCACAAGAACGATAATTCGAAGGTGAAACGATGCCAATATAATCTAGAAGTTTGCGCAGTGGAATGAAAGGCAAGAACAATTGGCGCGCGATAATGGAGAGGCATCATCGAATCATCACTCCTGAATATATACATATATGTACTGCTGTGTTTTTTGAAGATCGCTTTTGGTCACAGTGTGGCTTTGCGTGACGTATATAGAATCTCGCGTGTTCAACAGCTGACGCGATTGATTGCCCACCTTTTCTCAATCATCCTGCCAGAGCTCACGGAAAGGGATCATTGTGATACCTGCGATTCGAAGAACGATCCCGTTTCACTGTCTCCAATGATGGTGGCTTAGACGATACAAAGTAGTCGAGGACTGCCTCGCTGACAAACGCCCTTGCAGAAGGTTGTAGGAATGTGTCTTGCTTCCATCATAAGGAGGTCGATCCTTTTATTTTATATACCCGAAAAGAAGTTAATTTGTTATGTAGGAGTGCACATGTATACAATTACGAGAACATATAGAAAGGGTATAGAATGCTGCACCAATAGACGATAGGTAGTTTGTACCCACCACGTGGTATAGCGATTACGGTGCTGCAGGCTGTTGACTCGAAAGCTGCCAGTGTGGCCGCAGTGGTCACAGTTCGATGTAGGTGAAATGCTGGAGACCAGTGTACAGTGTGGTGTCAGTGCGCCTTAAAGAACACCACATGGTCTGAATTTCTCGGGATCTTCAATACATCGTGTCACTCTTATGGCGGTTTGACCCGTAAAAGGCTTATATTATTTTTTTTACAAATGGCGCGCAAATGACTTATTGCACGTGTCATCTGGCTTATATATAAAAGCGATTGTGGCTAAAAGAAAATTCAGCTGCGTGAACTAAATTACATTCCAGCATATTGATAATACAGTTTAAGTAAACTTGATTGATATGTGCGGTTTAACGTCCCAAAACCACTATATGATTATCAGAGACGCCGTAGTGGAGGACTCCGGAAATTTAGACCACCTGGGGTTCTTTATCCTGCACCCAAATCTGAACACACGGACCTACAACATTTCCGCCTCCATCGGAAATGCAGCCGCCACAGCCGGGATTCGAACCCGCGCCCTGCGGGTCAGCAGCTGAGTACCTTAGCCACTAGACCACCGTGCGGGGCCAGTTTAAATAAACTTGACGTGCTATAAATAATTACCTAATGCGTTAATAATTACATTTGCTGCTCTCGTTTAGCTGGACTTGCTTTCTTGTAAGGCGACGCACGTAAATTGTAACTTACTTTCAATATATGCATCGACTATGTCGTATTTACTCGTTCTCTATGGCAGGTAGTGAAGGTAACGTATTGTTGAGTCGTTTCGCAAGAGCCTCGTGTATGTACCTAAACCACGACGAGTACAAAAAATGCGCTTTTACTAACACTTTTTCAAATGCGAAGCATTCCTTAGCGAACTTCGGCGACTTTGAGCATATCTATCTATCTATCTATCTATCTATCTATCTATCTATCTACATCTCTATCTATCTATCTATCTATCTATCTATCTATCTATCTATCATCTATCTATTCTATCTATCTATCTATCTATCTATCTATCTATCTATCTATCTATCTATCTATCTATCTATCTATCTATCTATCTATCTATCTATCTATCTATCTATCTATCTATCTATCCGCCTACGACATTTAGCTCTCCTGGCCGTTTCGATAATGGTGTTGATACCAAAATTGATATTGCATAACATGGCTGCATGACGACAACAATGAACTAGTTATATCATAAAAACCATGGCACGTATGTCATGAATGTCATGATTTACTACATTTCATGGTCTTGCTGCTTTTGCGGTGGTTTCGTTCACATGACATGTTGCAAAACTAGTATGGTACGACATGACTGCATGGCGAACATAAGTAAAAGACCCTAACATGAGAATTATGACATGCATGTCATGTAAGTCATTACTACACGTCACGCTCACGGTGCGCTCGCGGTCGTTTTGCTAGCTTCACATATTCAGAATTTGGTATTACGGGACGTGAATGGATGACGAAGATATATGTCTGGTCTAAGCATGAAAATCATGAGATGCCTGTCAAGTAAGAACATGACTACTTCCCACGCTCATGCTGTCCTCGCGGCCGTTTCGCTAGCTTCGCGTATTCGGAATTCAGTATTACGTGATGCGAAGGGACAACGAAGGGAAATCGCAAGTCCGAACATAATGATCACGACATGCGTGTCATGGGAAACATGACTACATGCTACGCTCATAGCGCGGTCGCGGCCGTTTCTCTAGCTCCACATATACCAAATTTGGTATCACGTGACGTGGATAGACGACGAAGGTAAATGCCACGTCCACACATAATAATCTTGATATGCGTATCATGTAAGGCATGATTTAAATCCGCCTCGTAACGTTGCGCTGATTTTAAAGTGACATATCAAAATTCCTCATTCGTGCTTCACATATCATCGATTCCCACTGTACGTGGGATCTGCCAATTATTTTTTTCTTACTTTTCACGCCATGGTATACACCAGCCATGCCACACCAACTACACCATCCACAAATGGGCCACTTGCTAAATACACCTGGTGTATATCTCATGCACGAAAGAAACAGGATATACAGGGAGGTAAAATGACAAAAGGCGATATTTTTTTACGATCGTTCGTACTTCCCGAACGCGCTTTATGGGACATATGTTGCTATGCGACGCTATCGCGTCGCTGTGCGTGTGTTAATGCACAGAGGCCACCGAACGGGTCTCTGCGCTTATCTCTCCGCGCTGAGGAAGGACGAGGTAGCTCCGCAATCTCACCGCACATCGCGCCCTTTGTTCGCGAGAACTGATTTCAGGGCTTGAAACGTTCAGGAACGAGTTCTATGCATGTTACACAAGGTGTAAGCACTTCCTTTCTTTCTTTCTTTCTTTCTTTCTTTCTTTCTTTCTTTCTTTCTTTCTTTCTTTCTTTCTTTCTTTCTTTCTTTCTTTCTTTCTTTCTTTCTTTCATGGCGCGGTTATAATGGAGTGGAGACATGCAGAATTATGCCACAGCACTATGAACACACTCTGTCATTGACAAGAAACTTGTGGTTTTTCTTGGAAATGTCGAATGATTGTTCGCAAAATTTCTATGGAGAGTATGCCTTCATGTGGACAAATATATGCCCACACGACTTCAAAAGACGTATAAGGCCCGTTTACATTGACCCGACGAGGGCGCGTTGAGTCGAAATAAACAGGTTTTCTGGACTCGCCCTCCCCATGTATAAGCGGACGCGTCGGGGCGGAGAGTCGTAGCGGCGAGTCCCGTCGACCCGGAGACAGGGGGTAGGTTCACCGAACTCGCCACGCTCAGAAAGGGCATGTATAACCAGTCACGCTGAGTTGACGGCTCGTGACCTCTCCCACCCGTCGCGGTCTCCGCTTCCCCTGTCCCCATCACTCCGACGTTGCTATTTCTCTGTCGGCCGGTACGCGCGCGCTAGGCGCGATGACATCCTCGCGGGCTCCACGCACCATGTGGACAGATGGTGAAATAACGACGTTGCTAGCTTTAGTCAACGAGAAAAAACTGAGTGATTTGCTCGATAGCAAGCGTAACAGAACGAGGACATTGTTTTGTTATGCGGTAAATGCAGATCACTTTTACGTTTAAATCTTGCTTGGCACGACGAGAGCTTATTGGTTATCGTTCTCACGACCGGCTATTTTGCTCTGCCCGTAGCAGGAAATTGGCTTGTGCGCCAGAAATCTCAAATACGTGCACATGAACGCTTTAATAAAGTTTCTGGTCACCCCGCCATCAGAATACATTTGCGTAAATTCACAGAATTGTCTACTAATGCGCAGCATTCCAACTCCGCTTGCATTTATTTTGCGTTCTTCACAGCCAGGTTCGACAATGAAAACGCAAATACTTTCGGGTATTTTATTCTTTGTAAGTTTTGTTTTGGGTTTTTTGGCAAGTGGTGTAAATTGACTTTAATACAGAAATTAAGTGCCTTTACCAATACATGTAATTTCCCCCAGAGGAAAAGCGTAGTCCGGGGTTGGTTTCGCTCTTTTTAATTCGTGTTTCATGAATCCCTGAATGGACTTAGCCATTTCGAAAGTTTTTTCGGGTTTAGTGTTCGGGTTTTGGAGGAAATGAGGGTCGTTCCACGCCAAATATCCCAGACAGTACGCTAGACCATCTACGATTACACTATAAAAAGTAATGGTTGGTCATTTTACTACACTAATCATTTTTGGAACCAATTTTTTTAAAAAAAATTTAATTTCTTAAATATGGTGGCAGTTAGGTTGCGACGAAATTTCGAAAAAGTGAAATATTATACGCAGCACTGTAAAACGATTACAGTCGGTAGGAAAAGAACCGCATTTCCTTGTTAAAACGCATTCACCACTAGTGTATGTTAATGTGCTTTGCGGGGAAGCAATGCAGTGTTCTTGACCAAAGTCAGAAATTTTTACAGCTTTTCAACTTTTCCAGAGAACACGCAGCTATAGCTTGCTTGCATTGTTGACGGTAAGTGGGGGAAAAACACGAGTCACGAAGACAGTAGATTGGAAGCGCTCGCACATGAACTTTGAAAAATTTGCAATATTGCTCATGTTCAGGCACTTATTGGTTTGTGTGGCACTCCATATAAAAATATACACTTTGGATAATTTCAAAGGGTGCAGAAACGATATTTCTTTCTGTAAGTTTAATACGAATCTTTGTTTTACGCGAGAAAATATTATTTATATTGAGTTGCCCCCAAGGCTGTCAACGGCGGACCGTAAGCGCACTTCACTGCACCGAGGGTTCTTCGGCAGCCTCCTAAATGCACCAAAGCCGGCTTGTTGATTCGTGCTCCATTTTCCTGCGCTTACCGCCAGTAATTTTCCTGCGCTTGCAGAACCACTGCTGCCATCGCGTTGTGCAGTGTTAGCCAAGACACCAACACAACCATAAAGTACAGCTGGTGCAAACTGAGAAAAAATACCAAGACAGCCATCGTGGTGGCGGAGCGACAACTGCGTAAACAACCGCAGCCCACAGCGGCGAGAGCGCAGGCTTGGAGGAGCGGAAACCGGTACCGGAAGACGGGCTTTCGGCTCGCCTCGACGCAAAGCGTCGCTGCGATCACCGCTCACCTCAACTCGTCCGTGCGAGTTCATATAAACTCGGGCGCGTCGAGGTAAGCTGAACCCGCCACTCAACTCAGCCCGCCCCCGTCGCGTCCATGTACACGGGGCTATAGACGACGACGACAACGACGACAGCAACAACAACAACAACAACAACAACAACAACAACAACAACAAAGACCACGACAACGACGATGAAACAGACAAGTAGCCCGACACGATAATGCGAACGTAGGGAGAAAAAAAGATGCATATACGTTGGAGTGCAGCCACGTTTTTAGATGAAAGACTATTGTATAAAATAATGGAGCAAGGCAGTCAGGTACGAGCAATCTAGTCGTTTAATCAATAAGTAAATTGATGTCCTCTAAGCTGACAAAAGTACACATTTCAATTGATGCGCCGTCACTCTGCACGTTCCCTATGACAAAGCACGGTGTAAGAGTGTCAACCTGTTCTGCCTTTATGTCGGAATGCGGCTGCCTTGGCAAGTGACGGAATTCGTGGTGTGGTGGTCAGAAACGGAACGCCGTAATCACTTGGCTGCCGCAACGATGACCTAAAGTACGTTACGCTATCGTCCACGAAATTCATTGCCTGTAACGCACAGATGACGAACGTGCACACTGTTTGCGCTTAATGCGAACTGCCTTCGGTGAACCATCCTTAGGATTGCGGCTTCAAAATTTCTTCATTTAATCCAGAATATCGAACGAAGTGTCTCGATCAGCTGCGCAATGAGCCTCCACGGAGCCGGCTGCGTCGCAGTGAACACTCGATCTGTGCTCGACGTCGTAAGCTGTGAAACGAAATGAGCCGGTGATGTTCTTGAAAGAACGAGTGAAACTCTAATGGAGTTGACCTAGTTATCCTAATGGGTGTGAGATAAGAGGTCCGGGTACATTTTGGGCAGAGTTACCACCGTAACGACTGTAAAATAGCTTCAAGGAACGAATCTCCAGCATGCGGAAAGCCAGAAAAGAAAGAAAGAAAGAAAAAATTGAAGGGAAGTGCCACAACTGCCCAAAAGAATTGCTTTGCGTCAACCCCGGCCGGTGCGGCGGAGGCATATAGAACCAGCGTGCACTGCACATCGTCCCGTTTGCCCAATATGAGCCCGTCGTTGATGCGCGGTATTTGAGTGCTGCGCGAGGGGAGCCCGGAAAGCCCGCACGAGGAAAAGTCGCCATAGGTCACGAGAAAATAAGCGGTGTCAACGAAGAGAGTGCTGACCAAAAATGGAAGCCGCTGACAGCCATCCGTCCACACTCGATAGGCGCACGCGCGCATGTAGAAAGAGTGACGTGCGCATTCGAAGCGCGATTCTGTGACGAATTGACATAAAAGGCACGATGCCCGTATACGCGCTCCGCACGGTAGAAGTTTGTCTTCGGAAGCATGAAAATAACTACGTCAGCCTCCTCATCCGTAATTCTGCTCGCGCACAAAAAACAGCACGCACACAAATAAAAAAAAACGAGCCTTGGCTGTTTCAAGACTTTTTCTCTCTCAGCGAGCAGGCGACGCAGCATTGTTGAGACAAGCGCTCTTCGAGAGGCTTTATCGGTTCTTCATCCATATCCACACAACTATACAAAGGCAACGTGCGCTTTAGGAAGCCGCGACCTCGGCTGAAGGCGTGTTACAAATTGGAAATAGTAGCCGGCACTCTTCGCGATTTGGCACAAACAGGTAGGCACGCCTGTAGCGCGCTCGTTGGCGGTCAGCCGCGCAGCGATTCGTCGCGGCAGCGGGCTTGTCTCGCGCCGCGCGGATTTCTTTGGCATCGATACGAGCGCGTCAGCAACCGCCGTTGCGGCTGTCGTGAGTCCATCACTTGTTCGATTCACGAAGCACCGGTCGAAACGAGGATGCTATTTCGGCTGACGAGAGTCGTGTCCTCGGCGTTCCAGAATCGCCCCGAATGGGGTTGACGCTGCCGAGCCGGTACTCGCACCGCCAGCTGACAGCCACGAGTGCGGCCGCTGCGCTGCACGTCTGCGGCGCCTTAGCGAGACAGTGAGCGCACGCGCCTGTGCCGATCGACGACCTCTCTCACTAGCAGCTGCTAGTTCAAGGATCATCGGTCAGTGACGCGCGGTTACTGCGATTCGAGATGGTGGAGACGCCCGCTGCGCAGCTCCAAGGACCCTCTTGACGTGCTGCATAGCCGAAGATTCTGAATGACTTCCACGTCCACACGTGGAGAATGAGACGATCAACGATGACCCTGTACAGTGAATGTACAGATATGAGATCTAGGTGGCAGAAATATGTCCTGGGTACGGTACGGTCAGCCACTGCATCGCCATATACAATAAGGTTCCTCGTCTATATAGTATGAGAGAGCAATGAATAGAAAGCAGGGACAAATTATCCAATGCATGGGCCAGCTGGCTACAGCGTGCTGGGGAAAGTTTATAGAGAGATTAAAGGATGATAGAAGGAGATACCACAAAAACAAAACAAGTTTGTAAAGTATAGACACATGGGCCATTAAAAAGGCCGGAATGCTACAACAGCGCTAGCACTGACAGTTGGCCGAGTTAATGTAGGTTCATATATGGCTATGAACGCGGCAAAAAACAACATGGAGCACACGGGACACGGCGCCCGTGTCTGTGTGATTTTTCTTCATCTGTGTCCCGTGTTTTTTTTTTCACCGTTCATAACCATGGACAGCGCTAGCCACTCGTAACGTCCTTATAGTTATTCATAATGTGCCATATAAATGTGGGTTTCAAATAACGAATGCATCGATTTTGGCACACACATAAACAACTCTACGCACGAAGCTTGCATTGTTAAATACCTATGCCAGCACGCGGAGCTTATACGAAAAGCCGAAGACAGTTAATATACCATAGGAGCTTTTACGGTCTTCAGTGGATGTGAGCGTGCGAAGGGGAGTAGATGAATGGCTGCCGAAGCAGATATACAGTTTTTTTAATGCGAAGTATTTCTTTCCGTACTGCCACCACTTTTGGCGTCTCTCCGCATCTATCTGTCGATCTAGCCGCTTACGTCTAGGTGCTCTCGTGATGAGCCCTTTAACTTAGCGTGAACCAAAATTAGTATGGGAGGGCAAGATTTTTTGACAGATATGACGCGCTGCTCAAGACATGAATGTCATAATCCTGTCGCGTACGTCGTCAAACACTTTCTGCCAGACAGTGGCGCATACTCGCGGGCGGGTGTGAGCTACTAGTATGTGGGTAGGTGCCACAGGTTATTGACACTTTATATACCCAGGAATGGTGAGAACACACATGGCCCATTTTATCGCGTGAGCGTTAAGAAAAACCTGACATTGGCAGCGTTGACCCGACCAATCAATTATTGGCCGATACCCCACAGTGGGTATGAGCCACAAGTGAAGGTCAACAAGAACAAAAACAAATGCAAAGAATAAATGTCGGGAACCCAGCAAGAATCCAACCCCAGTATTTTGCGTGGCGATCAAGTATTTTACCACAGAGGCACGCAAGGTAATCGGAACTACTTTTCAAATCAACCCTAATGTTTGCGAAACATCAATCGTGGTTACAATGCTTGCCATTCAATTTTAAAAACATTGGATAAGTACTCCTATGAGACAGTTGTCACGTCGGCTTAACGTCAGTTGTAGTTAGGTGCCATGCACACTAAACAAAAATGACCTGAAATAACCTCAAGAACTGGTTAAACCATTTGTCCTCTAGCGCACTACCTTTCCTCGGTTTTTTTTTACCACCTACTACCGAGGTAAAAATTTACTCTCGTGCTAACTGAGTTTTTGAACGTAGCGAGAGTAGTAATTATTTACCCCAGTGAGGTTTTCAGCGAGTATAGAGAGAGTAAATTTTTACTACCTTCACAAGGTTTTTGAGGTGTATACTAAGAGTTATTTCTGGTGGTAAAAAAATAAAAATGACGGGTGCATTCGCCCAGAGTCGACAAATTTATTGAATAGCAGAATTGATTGAATTTATTGAACGGCAGAATTGGTGACACGTATATTCACATACAGACAAACACGCACACTCAACAAATGCAGAATAATACACCACTAGCACAGACTACACGCGTTGCTCTACTACACTTCGACAATCCGGTATATATATAGGCACGACTTATTGACCGGCAATGTAGTACCGGTAGGAGAGCTCTTTTTTTGCATCGATTAACAACAACGCTTGAAGGTGCAAGCGTAAGCTTCAGGTGGGCTGCAGGGCACTAAATGTCACACCAACCTTTTATTATAAATCTACACGATCTCACCTTTTTGATTATCCAATAATTGCTTGGCACACCGGGCTCTTTGCCCCACGCGTGTTAGCACTGCAGATGCACAAGTCCACAAAATATACCTAAGTACGCACAAAGCATGGTAGCTCAATGATTTTCATTCAGCGACGGTGCACAAACACGGTAGCAGCACGTATTCATCACAACGGACGTAGAGGAGCGGTGCACGCCTGCATACAAGCTGCTTACCGACGGCGTTCTAGGCCTTTTTGAGGAGCACGGCTATCCGATAAAACACAGCTGGCGATCACAGAAAACATATCCTGTGCGAATTTCGTCGTCATTTCAGACACAAATGAACACGTCACTGCTATCTTACGGGGACGGGGCGGTGTATGCACACTTCCAACGAAAGACCACCATCCGGGTTTTCTCCGTGCTCACGGGCACCCTCTTGTTGTTTCCGTCTGCCTCGTATTGGCTTCGCGCTACATGTTTGAGAACAGTTGGTGCATGAGGTGGGCAATTCGGGCAGCACTTTACTCATGCAGACATCGCCTACTGTGGAACAAAATATATGCGATGCTTCTTTCACCTGCCCCTGCGACACACTCCCACTGGTCACTAGTTGCCACGGCTCGGTGACGACGACAGAGTGAAGCATTTTGCTTATTGCTTCTCCAGCAGGCAAGCACGGACGATGACGCCAGATTGATTTTGTTACCACTGGCAGATCTTCACGATTCGGCTCGGAAGTGAGATATCCGCGACGTGCAGGTTCGGAGGCGCTCGGAAGAGCACGGTCGCTCGGTGATGTGGGAAACACGTGAGATCCATCAGCCCAACCAGACACACAGATACTGAGCTTCTTGCACTGTCTGTCTCCAAGGCCACCGCTGAGCAAAAGCAACATTTTGCGAAAATATGCAGGACAGCTTTCCACAGCAGGTCTTCTTTCTTTTTTTTTTCTCTTTAGAGAGCCCCCCCCCCCCCCCCCCTCCCGTCTTTCTTTTTTCGTTCAAAGAATGCTGTTCTCGCTTGTTGTGCTTATGATGCCCCCAGTTCCAGTAAAAGTGCGCTGACTCGAGGTCAGTCCAGAGGCACGGCGATGCAAAAAAAAACAAAAAAAAAAAACATCTGTGGGCTTCGCGTACCTTCAGTATTCACTGAGAGCGTCACAAGGCGGGTATGGGGCAAAAGCCGCCGAAGCAGCTGCACCTTGCAGTCACGTGGTAATAAACTCTGAAACGCAGGTTAAAAATCACGTGATAGAAAACTCTCTAAGTGGTAAAACTGGATTTTGACATCCTTTTACTACTTGCCTGAGAGGTGGTGGTAAAACTATGTCATGTACCATCTTTTACTCCTACGCGAGGTAGTAATTTTAAACCCGAGAGAGTTTTCAGAGGTCATGAGCCGCAAAAACCCCAAACTCGGATAGTTTTTGCTTACAGTGTGCGCTGAAGGTGATTTATGTAGCAGTGTCTAGGGATATACCATATATACTCGTGAGCAACAGCGCTTCAATCAGCTTATTGGTTCTGGTGTTGCTAATACTCATGTTCCTGTTGGCATTATTGTGACAGGGCAAACAACTGTTAAATAAACGTCTGTCACTATTTATGCGTGCGACATTTGTACATATATTTTGCATGATTTCACAACGTGTCGCCCAATAAAAAAATACAAGGTCATCATCCCCCCACATGCTTCGCATAACGTCGGTTCCCGAGGTACGTGGGATCTGTCATTTTTTTTATCTAAGTAATTTATCAGTTATTAGTTGTTATCTAGCTTTTTATTTCTCTTTTAAACATGGAACAGATTGAGCAAGCGATTTACAAAGAGTCGACTGTGAAAATTTCTCGAGCCCCTGGCAGTAGCTAAGCATGGCAGAAAATGTACACATACACAATGGAGCAGATGAACACAAGTGAGAAAACAAACGCGCCGCATATGAAAGCACACAGGACAATCACTGCATGCACGCGCACTCATTTAAGGCATAAACTGAGTGGTACACTGCTCATAATAAGTTACAAAGACCAAGAAAAGATGAGTATCAACACCAAGAAAAGGTTTTTGAAGTCAAAGTTTCCCAAAATGTGAACACAAACTACTAAAAAAAATATTACTACGAACTTAAGAGGATTACTTAGTTGAATGTCTTGTGTAATTATATAGTCTGAGCCGTGAAATATATAATCAATGCATGTAATTTATTCAATAAGTGCGGTAAATTATTGTTGACTCTATTCAAGCTTTATGTAGATCGACAAGTCGTACCTTTCCAGAGTGCTAACCACTCTGTGTAGTGTGCTCAGATTTGGGTGCACGTTAAAGAACCTCAGGTGGTCGAAATTTCCGGAGCCCTCCACTACGGCGTCTCTCATTCATATGGTGGTTTTGGGACTTTAAACCCCACATATCAATCAACCACTCTGTGTGGTTCGTGGAAGTGTTTACTTCACGTTTTCTGTTTAATGCACATTTTCTTTGTACAAAAAGGTTTAGGGCCTAGAAAAACTGTTTAAGTGAGTCTAAATGCTTATACTTAACAGATAACGTTATTTATTATCTTGGCTTCATTGGGCAGGGGGGGGGGGGGGGGAGCAGACATGTTATAAACAAGGCTTACAATTATCGGAAAAATTCTTTTTTGATCTCTCAGGAAGGTGACAGCTATTGTCTACTTGGTCATGCCCGGTTATAAGTTTCCGGAGCCCTCCACTACGGCGTCTCTCATTAATATGGTGGTTTTGGGACTTTAAACCCCACATATTAATCAACCACTCTGTGTGGTTCGTGGAAGTGTTTACTTCACGTTTTCTGTTTAATGCACATTTTCTTTTTACAAAAAGGTTTAGGGCCTAGAAAAACTGTTTAAGTGAGTCTAAACGCTTATACTTAACAGATAACGTTATTTATTATCTTGGCTTCATTGGGCAGGGGGGGGGGGGCAGACATGTTATAAACAAGGCTTACAATTATCGGAAAAATTCTTTTTTGATCTCTCAGGAAGGTGACAGCTATTGTCTACTTGGTCATGCCCGGTTATAAGTTACAATAAACGAAACCGGAGAAATTAGTTTGTATGTTAGTAGTTTCACAAATGGTGGTAGTAAGAGCACTCTTCATTTTTTGCCTGAAATATGGGTTATTTAGTACGAAATTAACCCAACCTTCTCATATTAACATTTTGAAGAGCTACTCTAGAACAGTGACCAACTTACTAAGGTTTAAATTTTGACAAAAAGAGAAATTTTGTCCTGCTGGCATTACTCTTTTTCTATCCATAGAAATGATGGCTTTCCTTTTTTTGTGAATAAATATAGGGGATTCATATTCGTCCACAAGTGCAACGCTTTAATAAACCTATTCACCTCAGAAAAGAACAAATACAAACAGGCTAGGAGAATCCTCGCATACTAAGTGTATTTCGGATATCTAAGAATGCGATGAATGTGCACCGCGTCAATCACGGACACACTAAAAAGTGTAAGAGACTACGAAGACCCCCTCGATGAACCGGGGAAATTGTTTTTTATTTAGCCTGCAGTTACATCGGTTAACAGGCACAAACACACACAAGCACTGCACGAGCACACGCTTATTGCAAGGAAACGTTAGTGCCTAAAAGCTGTGTACTACGCAACGAATAAAAGCTGAACAACAATTTCGGCTACCTGCTCTGATGCAGCACCAATACTTCTTTATTCGAGGCATCCGTGTTCTCCGTTCTCCCGCTCACAGTCCACAACAGCTCGCGAGAGCATCGAGGCACGGTTCCTGTCACTAACGCCACGCGTATCGCAGTATAAAGCCTCCATACTGCGTGCCGACAAAGCAACCGCACCTGCTCGAGATCGCTCTACTCCCGTTTAACGGCGAGACCAGTCGCGGCGATGGAGGCATACTAGAGCTGTTCACTGCGCAGACCGTCTTCTCTCCTGTGGTTATAAGAAGAGGAAAAACACTCGTCTATAAAGTGAGGGACAAAGTAAATAGAGAAGAGTGTACAGAAAGGAGGTGGGCACAGAGAAATATATACCGGCGACTCTCTTTCTCTGACATAGTCGGCCTCGAAATAGCAGCCGAGGAAAAAGTCTTCGGCAGCGGTGCGCGACCCCGATGCGCGACGCACGCTGCACACCGCGATAACTCTGTGCCCGATCGATCGAGTAAAAAGAAGAAAAAAAAAACACCCAGGCTCATTTTACGGTTCGAGGCGTCATCCTCCACTGGCTGAAGGAGCTGCCCACCCGACTAAGCTCTCCAAAGAAGGAAAAAAAAAAAAAAAGAAGCAAGGAGAACGCTTCCAACTTTGTAAAGCTATTATAGAGGACAGCCCGCGTAACCGCTTATCACCTGCCAATTCAGCAATGATATGAAAAAAAAAGCAGGAGGAAAATTTGAAGCGCTTTCTTCGTGTAGCGCACCATGTTATCCCTGTCTTTCTCTGTATCTTTTTTTTTGCGTTGAGGGTTCGGACGGGCCCAGAAGTGGCAGAGCCGTAAACGTCATGTGTGTTTTGGCAAGCACCACGCGTTTCGATAAGCACGATCCACCCGCGTATTCTACTGAAGAGCCGCGCTAAAGCCTGAGTGGTGCGTCTGATTTGTTTGCCTTTGCAACCCCTTATCTTACGCATCAGGTTTGCTTCTCGTAAAAGTCGCCGGTATTGTACTTACCTACGGGACTCCTTTGTGTTGTCCGCTCCTCATATATAAAGTTGGCCACTTGCTCACAAATAGCACGCGCACAAACCTGTCATAAAGTGCCGTCTTCATTTTGTGGGGAATGTGGTTCGATTCGATGGTGTGCCGTCTCGTAATTGCTCCGAAGGCATTGGGAACCATGGAAATAATCTGACTATTGTTTAAAGCTGCAACGGCCATGAAAGGCACCTTCTAGGCTTATGCTCATCAGACGATTCCCACGTATGGGTTGAGTGCTGCCAGCACCACCAAACTACAGGTTGCCTCCTGTAGTTGGAAATCGCTCACTCAATCACTCACTTACTCACTCTGGGGTTCCCCGTGTTCTTGCATAATAATAAGAGAGCATACCCAAAAATGACCAACAACTAGTATATGTTCTCAGCACGGTGGAAAAAAAAATCATAAACTAGTTCCGACGTAGTTTTTCGTACTTTCTGAGCGCTTTTTTCACGCAGGAGACTTTACATTTCGAAATAAAGCAGATGTTATACCTTCCTTCTTCCTGCTTGGCCCACAATATTACGGTTCATGTGCCAAATTTTGTGTTGCGTTCGTTCTAATAAGGAGACACCACTGCATTATGATATATCATCCGTTATCGGTGCGCCAGCTGAAACTCCTCATACGCAATAATAAATGCGCGAAGTGATTGTTTCTCCCAAATAAATACCTGGACGTCAAGAGGGCAGTGCCTCTCAATATGCCACATTCATTTCCTTCTGTTGAATTTAAGGTTGCCCGTTGTTCTCCCCCCCCCCCTTTTTTTTTTCCCGAAGCAGTAACATTCCTAGAAGAACGGGAGGCAGCGCCATTCTTGTTGTGCGAGCGCTGGTTTTGCCCGTGAAGACCTAACGTAATACGACAGTCAACAACCCGGGACTACAAATATGTTAATGACGTAAGGAGTAGCATGCTTCCCCCTTGGTCGGTGATTATTTTCGTAACGAATAATACGTCTTGCCTGCTTATTTTCTGGCATATATCTCGCTTCGTTGACCGAGGCTCGGCAAACACTTAAGTGCTAGAAGAAACGATGACGCGAGCTCTAGCACCAAGTAGTAATTATTGCATCATTAACGCAATTAATGCTAACGAATTATCGGCTATGTGATTTCCCGGATGTTTTGACGTGGGCCTGCTGGTTCTTCGCGGAGTATAAATAACAAGGACAACACGAGGACGACAGTGTAGCGCTCACACTGTCGTATGTTTTGTCCCCTTCTTGATTGCATAGTATCTTTCCTTCAAGCTCAAACTGAACTGCGCTAAATCAATATCTCAGTAACACACTGTCGCTCACTAGTATCACGCGTCTGACACTGGAACTAAGGCCACGGCCCCATGGAGGCCAACGGATACAGTAGCTCGATATCAGCCCTTCGTACAACATACACGCGTGACACTGATAAAACAAACAGCCTGCAATCTATACAGATTTTGAGACTTTTGGCGTATTCATCGCATTGCACTGCAAATATATTTAGATAAAAAAGTGTAGCCACTTCCTCCGTACCTACCAAATGACGGATCTGTGGTATTTTTAGGTGATATAAAAAATTGCATTGCCCTTGGTATCAGCGCAAGTCAGTCGCGCAAAGACTCTTATGTATTTTGTGAGGTATAACACTATGTATAGAGTGTAAATTAGACACCCCTTTTTAACGATCGAGGTTCATGGTTAGGACCTCATCACAAACATCGTCGGCGTGACTGTGCGTGAACTTTCCGCACAGGCGCTTATGTCGTTGCCATGCGTGTGTTGAACTGCGAGGTGCAGCTGTGCAGCTGGAGAAAGATGACACTTCAACTAGGCAAGAAAAGAACAGAGAAATAAACACATCAAGTATCTCACACACAGAACACAGTAAGCTTCCCTTCACTTTATCATAAAGTTCGATGGTTTGCGGCAAAAATTTCATTTTTTTTTGCCATCATGGTTTGTGGTCATTATTGATTCGGTTGTATCGAGCATGAAATTTCTCAGCTGAGCATTTCAACTATATGCCAGTAACGACGATCCTTAGGCTGTTATTTGCGCCATTTCAACCGGAGCTCAAAATTGATTCTTACCTTTCATTGGTGGCTCGTTGACATACACGCAGTGGTCCCAGTATGTAGCCCGTCTTTCATTTACCAAGAAGATGTACTATTTGATGAATAACTAAATAAAAGAACGTATACCAGTAAACTAGATTTTGTACACGACCATGACCAAAGTAAGAAGCCGCTTTGTTGTAGATCAGCTAAGAGAACTATATGATGAAATAATATATATATATATATATATATATATATATATATATATATATATATATATATATATATATATATATATATATATATACACGTTTGGGGTCTGTGCTTTTTGCCACCACCGCCGTCAGGTCATTGACATTGAACAGAAGCTCCTAATCCACCAAAAACCCAGAATGAGCTGCCATTTATCGATTGACGTGCATGCCTCAGTGTTCCACTTTGCGGAAAGCGTGCAATCACCTCCACCAACGAGACATGTGCAAGACTCACTGGGGCCTGCGGCAGCAGGACGCACGTGCCAGTGTGTGTGTCCTCATGAGCGAGAACCATGAGATGTATCTGGCTGCCTCCGTGGAACTGGACCAGGACTAACCCTTGAGCGCTGTGCAGGCCATCGACGCGGCCAATCCCAATCACTCGCCGACGCCTCGAGCCATCGTGAAAAAGAGGCAATCACTAATGGCGTCCCCCTACTTAACGACGCACTGTTCGAGCTTCCCGATGCCGTCAGCTAATGAGAAAGTGTCCTGGCGTCCGCTGTCGAAGGCCCGGGGCACAATTGTTGTAGCACGTCTGGGCGGGTTGCCGCGAGGCGCGATGTCTAATGTTTTTACAAGGCAAGGTTCTGGTGCGCCGCCACACCTTACATTTAAGGTTTGGGCCCTCATTCTGACAAACCGGCTCATTTTCAGCTTTTATATACACCCACTAGTTTAAAACCTCACGATACCGTTGTAAGAAGAGGCTCAGCTGGGGAAGTATACTTGAAGGCCAGCAAGCGCTGCTTTCCTTCCAAACTCCGATTTCTCTTGCATTGACTGACCGGGTCTCCCTTGGCGCATTCTTTGGCTCGCTTGCTTCACATAAAGTCATGTTGCATGGTTTGGGAAAGGCAAGTGCTGTTGTACCAGTGAGCGTTACTGGTCTTGTATTACTTTTTGCATCTGCTTTATCCATTATTGAAGGCATACGCACTTATTTTGCACATACATTGATGATGGACTATCGCGAGGCGCATTGCTTTCTTTCAATCTCCTGAATCAGACCCAGTTTGCACACCTATTCGCTTCTGACAAATTGGCTTTAACTGACATTTCGCGAGCAGCATAACTACCCCTACACGTTGAATCGTTGAAGCAACGCGAATATACGTAGTCAAAGAAGGCAAGGACACACATGATGGGCGCTAGATTAGATTTGTGGGGTTTAACGTCCCAAAACCACCATATGATTATGAGAGACGCCGTAGTGGAGGGCTCCGGAAATTTAGACCACCTGGGGTTCTTTAACGTGCACCCAAATCTGAGCACACGGGCCTACAACATTTCCGCCTCCATCGGAAATGCAGCCGCCGCAGCTGAGGTTCGATCCCGCGACCTGCGGGTCAGCAGCCGAGTACCTTAGCCACTAGACCACCGCGGCGGGGCTCACATGATGGGCGCTAACTCGCAGCTTGTGGATCAGCGCTTGTCTCGTGTGTTCTTGCCTTTATTATCTACAACTATTTGCGCTGCTTCAATGATTCCATTGTACCAACTAGCAGACCTTCTATGCTGTTCCTGTATACATGTTGAAAAGCTCACGCGCATGAAGTAGCCTTTAACAACGGTTTGTTTAACTCAATACGCTGTTTCTTAACGAGGTCTACAGGAGAAAATAGCAGCCGCGGATGACTCAAGGCATGCGTCTCCAAATCTTCGCCTTTCAATGAAGTCAAACAATATTGCCACGATGAACTTAAAATAGTAAACGAGCTTCCTTTCTGCCGATGACAAAAAGAGAACAGCGTGCGGAGGGCAGCCTGTACTTGGAAGCCAAACAGATGCCCCCACACTCTAAAAAAATATCGAGTAAAAAGGGTGTCTTTTTGTCCCACAACAATAATCGTCATCAGGCTTGCGTGCGCTTCCTTTCTTGAAAACTCGGCGCTGGCCACTTTCCTACCGAGAATGCAATGCAACCCTGATAATGGGCATGTCGATTGTGACCGAAAAGTACCGGGCGCGGGGCGATAGCGCAAGGATGGAACGCAATATAGAGGACGATTATTGTTGTGGGACAAACGGACACCCTTTTCACTCGCTCTTTTTTTAGTGTGCATCCTTAATGTTTCATGTGAAGCCAGCATAGAACAGGAAATACACTCTAAAAAAAGAGCGAGTAAAAAGGATGTCTTTTTGTCCCACAACAATAATCGTCATCTATATTGCATTCTATCCTTGCGCTATCGCCCCGCGACCGGTACATTCCGGTCACGATCGACACGCCCATTATCAGGGTTACATTGCATTCTCGATAGGAAAGTGGCCAGCGCCGAGTTTTCAAGAAGTTGATTCATTTGTGGGGTTTAACATCCCAAAACCACCATTTGATTATGAGAGACGCCGTAGTGGAGGGCTCCGGAGATTTTGACCACCTGGGGTTCTTTAACGTGCACCCAAATCTGAGTACACGGTCCTACAACATTTCCGCCTCCATCGGAAATGCAGCCGCCGCAGCCGGGAATCGAACCCGCGACCTGCGGGTCAGCAGCCGAGTACCTTAGCCACTAGACCACCGCGGCGGGGCGAGTTTTCAAGAAAGGAAACGCACGCAGGCCTGATGACGATTATTGTTGTGGGACAAAAAGACACCCTTTTTACTCGACATTTTTTTAGAGTGTAGCGCTATAAAATGTACATATGTCACACCTTTTTTTTTGTGTACATAGGCAATCATTCGTTTTATTACGTGAAAGTATTTGTTTTCATGACTGCATATACTGGGCACAAAAGACGGGGTCAAGCGTTCAGAGAGCCCCTTTCATGGAGTAGCTTCATGCATGTTTATTTCGCATACAACCTCTGGTTGTATAAAACCTGCATACAACTTGTGTGGGCGAGTACCTACGACTGTATATGATCACAGGGCAGAATGTATACGGATGAAGTAGTAGATGCAACAGTAGGGGTCGTGAGAGCTTAATTCGCTGTTTTGTTTTGTAGCTTTAAATGAATGTGAAAGGGGTGCGGATTGCCCCACCATGGTAGTCTAGTGGGTGAGGTACTCGGTTGCGGACTCGCAGGTCACGGGATCGAATCCCGGCTGCGGTGGCTGCATTTGCGATGGAGGCTGAAATGTAGGCCCGTGTGCTCAGATTTGGGGACACGTTAAAAAACCCCAGGTGGTCAGAATTTCCGGAGCCCTCCAGTACGGCGTCTCATAATCATATGTTGGTTTTGGGTCGTTAAACCGCACATATCGATCAAAGGAGTGCGGAACGCAAGGTCGCGTTCGAGTTTGCAAACTTTCATGTACGGCGCCACCACCACGCGTATACGGACGTCAGCGATTGACCGCAATTTCTCGCTATCGTGACAGACAGCGTCGCTTCGTTCAAATTCGGCATCCTCGAACGTGGCATGGGCGAGGCGTACCAGGAACACGCTGCTCTCGTTTTATCGGTGAAAGGCATCTCTCTCGTGGAACGAACATTAGCCCGTCGGCGAGGCGAGTACCATATGTGCCAGGCGCGGGGTAAATCGGCCGGCCAGCGGCGAGCTCCAGTCATTTACTGCGATTCCAAACTTCTAAAACATAATAAAGTAAGACCACCATGGTGTCACGAGCACTGCGTGGCAATGACGTTCGAGCGACAACGAACATCAAGCAGAGACTAGCTTCTTATGTTGTATACGGCGAAAGCTTCAATGAAATCGGAAGACGGGTCACGCGCGGCTCCGTAGTTGTCCGCCGCCGGCGCTGCGGGTGTCCGTAACCAGTATCCAAAGAAAAAAAAAAAAACCCAGTGAGTAGAAAACACTAATCACAAAAGGGGCTTTGAACCAGGGTCTGCTGCGTGCCAGTCCAGTATTCTACCACTGAGCCGCGCCAGTTTTCAGTACGCTTTTTTTTTATTACCTGTTTTGCACTTGGTACAACCAATAATGTAGGTCACTATGAACAATAATATACACAACAGAACCGATGACAAGACAGTCGCGGAACGATTAGTGGTTATAGTGCTAACATTCCGTTAGGTTCAGCAGGGGTTCAACCCTGGAGAGCCATTTCTGAACGAAGTCTTCTTGTTTGAAGATATCAATGCATTGAGCAATGCATTCGCGGAAAAGCATGCGCGCAGGAAACCTGTCAGGGTCACAGTAGTCACCGGTCATTCTAGTCCGCCATAGACAATGGAGGCTAAGCAGCATTATACGATCAAAAGGCATTTCATCCTGTTTTTCTACTGTTAAAAACCTGATACCAAATGAATGTACGGGAAGTTCCTTTTTTAGAGTTCTTTGTAAAACGCCCCAGAAGTAAACCCCTTCCCAACAATGCAAAAAAAAAACGTGATCTATTGTCTCCGGCTTTCGACAGATCAAATAGTTCGAACCCCATGGCCCATAAAATCCCCTTTCTTCTAAAAAAGTCTTAACTGGTAACGTGCCCGTGTGTAATTTAAAGAAAAAGCTTTTGCCCTTGGCGAAATTCGTATTTTCTTAACACGCTCAAGAACATCATTGCCCCCTCCCCCACTATTATTTAACCTATACATAGGAACCGGAAAAAGCCTGTCGCATATGTCTTTACGCAATTTCTTTCGCCCAACCGAAAACAGGTATTTATTGGGAAAGCGAACTGACAAGAAGTAAACACTGTCCGCAACTCTCTTAAAGAAACCTCGCGTGGCTCCGGGTATGCTTGCGGTGCTAACCACAAAGTTAGGCAAAACACGACAAAGGCGTAACTGGCATACTGTTCTCAAGTGTAGAACATCTCGAAAAAAAAAAAATAAAACGGTTAACTAGTTGTCGCAGGAACAGATGCAACAGGCTTAGTTCCCCCTGTTTAACTCTTCGGAACAGATTCGTCCTACTACATCTTTCCCAAGTGGACCCCCATACAAAAACAGCAAATATTCTATGAAGCTTTTCCACGTGCACCCGTGAGCAACACAAAACCTGCATCACATACCATAATTTGCTCAATAAAAATATGATGCATACAGTGGCTCTGGAAAACATTGAGAGACAGTTACCGTATACCACTGGGCTGTCCTTTCGTGCGTTTTTTTTTATTTGTACAGTCTAGTAGTATTTAGTGTCTTCGTAGTGCTGGAAAGCCACGCCTAGGTATTTTACTGCAGTATTAAACCAGTGAACGCTAGCATAGATATATGGAGCTGATGTCCAGTCTCCATGCCACAGCCCTAGACACTTTCACCAATTCACCCGACTTCCTGTAATTTCTCCATAATTGTTAACCATGGCAATTGTCTCTTGTACACTTTCTTTGGTGATGCAACACACTGATTCATCATCAGCGCATGCAAAAACATTTGCCTCGACGTTAAGCAGTCTGAAACCATGGATGATTTTGTTTTCTATTATGGCCAAGCACAAGCTCTCTCTATGTACAATGCAAACATGAGTGGACTTGCCGAACAGCCCTGGCATACAAAACGTTCCAGCTTAATGGGAGACCACGGGATCTTGCTAATAATTAGTCGCGTTTTACAGTTCTTATACGCCAACACTATGTCCTCTGTAACCTCTGATGCAACATCTTGTTAATAATTAGTCACGTTTTACAGTTCTTATACGCCAACACTATGTCCTCTGTAACCTCTGATCCAACATTGACAAGTTCAACTATGGAGAACAGCACGTCATGTGGGGTGCAGTCGATTATAAATTAGCCTTAGATAAGCTTGACGTCGGTAAAGAAATCATGTTAATATGATTAGTAAAGCGTTTTGGAACACCAAAGGAACAGCCAGGCATCACACAATGCAAATTGCGTAACAAGATGGTCGTCCAATGTTCCGACCCATTAGAAAACTTGTTTTAGATCACCTATTGACTGTGGCGCATACACAATTCAGGCATAATTCTTCATCGTCGTCAGCCACTGCGTAAAAAAAGTTGCACCAAATTCCCAACAAGTGTGTAGTAGATACCACGTTTCTACAAAGAATGACGAAAGATAGCATAGTGAATGCTGGCCTACTACACAAAAATTATGATTATTTATGGCGTAGTGGGTACCCAGCAGTGTACTTGTCACAGTTACCCAAAGAGTGTTTAGAAAAGGCTCTGAAAGGGTGCTCGTCTAGCTTTCGCTGTGACTGTGATGCGCCTTCCCCACAGGACTGGCGTTTCTTTATTCTGTTATTTTTTTTTCTTATGCTCTTAACTCAGCTCATGCCGTGCGTTTTTCCTTGCCACTTCCATGGAACCACTGGCTCCGCATTCTTCTTTTACTGCTTCCTCCCACCGAAAGCCTTAGTCACCAATGTCGGGTTGAATGTGGCCTGGAAGCGAAGGGGGAGGCACGTAAGTACTTCTGAAAAGGGCTCAAGAGGACTGAGACTCATATATAAAACAACATTGGCTGCAGCAAAACACCACTTATGGTAGTTACTCTAGCATTAATAGCCACCACCCACTTCAGTATTCCAATTACCATGCACACTAAATACGCTACTGCAAAAATAGTTCTCCAAGATCAGCAAAAAGAACATAAACACATTTCAGCAGCCCCGTTGGACGCAACTCTTATCATTGAACTTTATTTACGAAGGCATCAAATGTATCTAATTGTGAGCGTGCATGTAATCTGCACAACCTCATGAAATACCCAATACCTATCACATGAGGCTGAAGGCATCCAAAATAAATATTGTTAACAACATATTTTGAGTAATGTCACTGCCCTCATCACACATTTTAAAAAGCTCTTGCAAATGTGTTAAATGCGGTGAAAGCCGTCTGCGAATTGGGTTGGAGGGAAAGAGACAGGTGCCCGCATACATTTTTTTCCCTTTACGATCTTTCGCTATAGTCACTTTCACGCATACGGTATGAAGGTGTCATAATCGTTTACCTATTCCTCTATGGCTCGCACGTTTTCTCGAAGAATGCCAAGGAAATGGTGATCTATTAAAAAAACATAAAAGAAATTGTGCTGAGACACTGCAAGCCAGTGCACCGTAAAGTTTCGCTAGTGATAAAAAAAAATACCTAGAGATCGAGTAGCAACCGAGTTTTGAACGGGAAATGGGTACTCGTGAGGAGAGGGCATTCTGTGCAGTGCGTGAATCAAATCGTTTTCGCCTCCTCGAAGCAGAGAGAGTTGCGAGTGCACTTCGAATGGTGAACTGGGCGAGCGTACCGCTGTGGTGTAGAGCGAGAGGATAGTGCCCTGTGAATAAAAAAATAAAGAAGAAAGAAGGCGGGCGGCGCTCGACGCCGACGCGAGTTCTTTGGCCCCAACGCAGCTGCTCAGATCCCGGTCATCTCTTCCTCGTACGAAAGCGTGAACGAGGAATTTTCTCTACGGCGTGGCCTCGCTCGGCTGTTTTATAGGAATGCCACGGCGGTGGCGACGACGGCAGCATCGTAGACGCGACTCTCGAGTGACCGTCATGATCCACTGAGAAAGAGATCGATACAACTTAGCGTTCGTTGGCCCCTCTCCCGGCCGTTGCCGTTCGTGCGTCGAGAAAGTACACGGCTTCGTCGCGAGTCACGTCAATTTTCTCGTGTATAAACCTCGAGGACAAAAACGAAACAAAAGAATAGTACGAATTACGAATACCTCATATTTCCGAAATAGCCGCTAATCATTTCATTGACCAGATGTCACCAGTGTCACATTAATCAATATGGAAACGAAAGCTGCTGCCTTTAGCGTAACAAGCCACCTGCTTACGGTCGCTTGGACTGCTCTCTGGCAGCATACAAAAGTTTGCATGACTAATTACAATGAGAAAAAGCAAGAAATGAACAATAATCAAACACTGAGAGAAACGTCAAATTTCGCTTTCAAGGATGCTCTAATAAGGACTGATTAACACAGCGCAAAAGATGCCATGCAGATAAGCGTTGACTGCAACTTGAATGTGTTTGGGTTACTGATTACGTGGACTCACACCTGGAAACTTTGGGGATAACTGCTAAGTACAAGGTTTCTGTCATATAGCTGTCACGTCTTTTCGATTCAATTAAAAACTTTCAAGGCAGTCTTTCCGCGTTAAAGAAATCACTAAGAAGCGCGACTGTATGTCGCATGCAGCCATGCCACCATGCACGGTGGTCTAGTGGCTAAGGTACTCGGCTGCTGACCCGCAGGTCGCGGGATCAAATCCCGGCTGTGGCGGCTGCATTTCCGATGGAGGCAGAAATGTTGTAAGCCCGTGTACTCAGATTCGGGTGCACGTTAAAGAACCACAGGTGGTCGAAATCTCCGGAGCCCTCCACTACGGCGTCTCTCATAATCATATAGTGATTTTGGGACGTTAAACCCCACAAATCAATTAATGTATGTCGCATGCAGTTTCCTTGCTGGCCTGTGGCACACGGGCCAAAAAAAAAATAAAAAAAACTTTGGCAGATCGCTTGCACCTTGGGAATCGACGTTGTGCGAAGCATGCTGAGGGAAGGTGACAATGTTGTAATTTCTTATCGAGTGACATGTTATGAAATGACGCTAAATATATATACAAATGTTGCACGCACAAACATATGTTGAACGGTCACAGATGTTTATTTAACAGTTCTTTGCCCTGGCGCAATGATGCCAACAGGAACATGAGTATTAGCAACACCTAAATCGATAAGCTGATATGAAGCGCTGGTGCTGGCGAGGATGGTAGCCCTGGACACTGTTACACAAATCAACTTCAGCGCATGACAATTAACCACAATTTACGTTAACCCGACGTGACGGCTGTATCCAAGGGGTACATATGTGATCTTTATAAAATTGAGTAGGAAGCACTGCAATATACGTTTCACGAAGATTGGCGTCTATTTGAAAAAAAAAAAGTTCCAAGACATGGCATAGCTCTGTGGTAAGATGCTTCACTGCGACGCAGAATGCTTGGGTTCGATTCCAGCTGGGACTCTGTCATTTATTCTTTGCATTCATCGGGTCAACGCTGCCCATGTCAGCGTTCCCTTAACGCTGGAGCGTTAAAATTACCCATGTGTATTGTCACCGTTCCTGTAAAGATACTAAGTGTCAATCACCTGTGGCACATACCCACATACCAATGGCTCATCCCCACCCGCGGGTATGTGTCACTGTCCGGCAGAAAGTGTTTGACAACGTACGCGACAGGATCATGACATTATTGATGTCTTGACTTGCGCGTCATATTCGTCAAACCATCTCACCCTCCAATAGTAATTTTGCGTCACGCCAAGTGAAGGGGCTTATCACGAGAGCACGTAAGCGGCAAGATAGATAGATAAATAGATACGCAGATAGACGCCAAAAGTGATTGCAATACGCAAAGATGCTTCGCATTAAAAAAAAGAAAACAGAAGAATGCTTGATGGCCACGTTGCTTTCATTTGGACCATATGGTTAATATGGCTGTTTACTTAGGGTATATTTGTTTTACACTTGTTCTTACAAAATTATGTTAAGACGTGTAATACTCGTAGGAACTGTCACTGTTCTGTCCTTTTCCCATTAAACAATTTATTTGCTGACAATTCTATAAATTGTCCTGTCTTAAGTACTGCTATTCTTTGAACACACACATATTCTAGAAGGTTTGGGCTTCATGTAACAGCTTTCCCAAACAGTTCTGAATTTAAACCTGTCTAAATGTCTTTCTATCTGCTTTGTATTCAGGTAAACTTGTGCACGAAAATCGCCTATCTAGCACTTGCAGAACCTGCGTTGTTTTTCGCTAAACGATCCTTTCACAGAGACGCTGAAGGCCATCCCCAATTTTACAACGGAATGTGGGAGAGACGTTCCGCATCACGGATAGGCGAAATGCATGCTACGTACGGAATACAACTGAACTGTTCCGTTGCGAGCGAGTTGTCTAAGTTGTGTTAAATTTTGTGCAGTCCAAGATGTCTTTTTTATGCACTTGCACGCAAGACGCTTGATATAACTAGCAACTTGGAACGCTTCTGTAGAACGCCTACTCATCATAGCGGTTTTTTTTTTCCAATCCTTGACACTGAACACAATTATAGCAGTACCGATCCAAGGTGAAGCCACGTTTTCTCGAAAACGCAACGCAGTGTGTCCTCCGATGCGTGGATTCACCCCGTAATCACGAATGAAGCCTATGCCATTCCGCACAGTTTTTCCGATTGTACAAAGCAGACAGCTAATTTGTACGCCAACTCGCTAACGTTTAGCGCCGCGTGGCTCTGACAGCGATGCTCGCCAAGTGGCGGCGGATGTTTTAAGCCGTCGAATAAAGTTCGTCGCTTGTACTAAGAGCCGACTATTCGCTCGGTGTGTTGTAACTCAGTGAACGGTGCGGCTCCGCGCACCCAGCTGAACTCTCTGTGAGACTCCTGCAAGGGTGGCGCAGGCGGCCTCGGATGGGACAGCAGTATATATAGAGGCAGTGAGTATGCTGACAGTTTGCGCGCATGGCACAAAGCAGCAGCGGGTGTCCACGGCTTGGATCTGCTCAACATAGGAGTGTTTGAACTGCTCTCGTATGAAACTTCGCGGGCCGATGAAAGGTAAGGCTGCGCATCCAGACATTCTAGGAGAGGACTGCGCGTTCAAACGTCCCGGCTCACGGCAGAGTGAAAGGATGTCAGAGTGGACCCATACAGGCTCGTTGCATAGACTACTCACGCCTGGTTCGTGAGAACTTCGAGGGCCATGGCTTTCGACGACACGCTGCGTTCGCAAACGTAAACGCTTAGAGAGAGATCAATCAAGTAATGAGTGTCCTCCCTGAACAAGCCAAAGCGAACGCAAACAGAATAGCGGGAACAAAGAGAGAATTCATGTGCTCATTGAACTCGGGTGTTTCGCGCGAGCGTGGCTGACAGGCAGGGCAGGCTGCACGTGCGCTGGCGTCTGTTATTTTCTTTTTTTCTTCTTCCGAAGTGCGCTGCCGCATTCTTTGTTTTGCCTAACGACCGAGCAGGGGAGTCAATGCTCGGGCGCTCCTTCTCCTGCTCCCCGCGTGAGGATGGATACGGCGAAATGGGCTGCCCGTTTTAGAGATGCGACCTCAATACGGCCACCTATAACCGAGAAAGGCTCTTTCCTTCTCTTGAACGGCACTCTTATTGCCGGCACCGTGTCGTGGATGCTTTTTTTTTCTTCCGTTGTGCAAGCACAAAGAACTATTTCTGCGCCTCTCGCACTCCTGTTTTCATCGTTCCCCCTTTTATTTTAGCGATCGAGACGTGGCTGGTAGGGGGTACTGTGGGGCACGTGCGCAATGACATCTCGGGGATAAATAATAGAGACACGAAGGAGCTAGACTGGATCACTCGTCGTTTGAGCCAAATTTAGACTACATTACAGCTGTCTGGTGGGAAACAATAGACCTGATTCTTTCTTAGGCGAACTCCTGGCCCAGGAATACGATCAGTGAATGCTCGTATGAATCCATCTATAATGGGGCATTCGTTTTTCCCTAATCAATTGTTCTGAACTGGTCGCGTCCGAACATTTTGTTTTATTTTCTCCCATCTACATTCTCAAGCGAGTTGCGCATGTTTTTAATTTCCTGATCGTATCGGTCTTTTGTTTCAATTTTATTTATTCATCATGCCGGGTGCCACTTTTTTCTTTTATAAGCATTTTGTGTTTCGAGTTTCCTTCGCCTCATGCTTAACTGCAAATTAAGGCTCGCTTTCTTTTTCTCGTGGTAATAATCGCGCTCAGAAATACCATAAAATTAAATCACTTCAAGAAAGTACTCGGCAATATAATTGCAATTCTCTGCTGCCAAAGTGAATTTTGACGACTTTTACATCCACGTAACATGGCGTCCGTTTTTAATCACGCGGCTTCGAAAGGAGATGTTTTCTTTGCTTCTGACTTGAAATGTTCATGCCCTTCATTTGATAGGCTTCTTATTAGTAATGTCTGTTTGCGAGCAGGTTACCTTCCTTTGCAATAGGTCCACCATACCAATTTGGTGGAAGGCAGTAACTATGGTTAGTGGGCCCTTCAGCGCAGTACCATCGTTAAAGTGAGGAAACCCGTCAGCGTATAGTGTAATCGTGATTACGGTGACGGGGCTCGTCACCGTAGTGAAATCGTAACATTGACGGGGCCCGTTATAGTAGTGATGCAGCTATAGTGACGGGCCCCGTCATTGTAAAACAAAGACTGCGGTGAGGGGGCCCGTCACCATAATGTAATGATAAAAATGAGGTGGGGGGAAGTGTAGCTTTAACTTTGCAGTCGTTTTAAATGCCATTGCCAAGCTGTTGTAGTGGCGCAGTGGGATGACGCGCAGTTGGGAATGCGGTCGTGCCGTAGGTCGTCAGCTAAATCCAGTTTTATTTTTGTAGTAATGCGTCAATATTGACGTTATTGCAACCAAGGAGTCGTAGTTTTGCTTTTTTTCCCAAAAAAATCACGTCGCTGTTTGTGCCGGTTGTTATTAGCCCTGCCGCGTTGATTTTTTGAGACGCAGTGGTTACGTTGTTGGTGAGTAACCTGATGCGTTGTTGGTGTACGACTTCAGTTAGAGTCTCGCTGACCAACTAAACTTTTTCTTCTATGCTTTCAACATTGTTTCGAGAAAAGTTGCCTATTTTAAAGGCAGCATACTGCATTGGGGCGGTGGGAGGATCCGCCAGCGAGAACCTGGACGATCGGCTTAGGCGAGGTTCTCGCTGATGAACCCGGCTCGCTGAGTTGCAGCTGCCGCAAAGCCCTGGTCTGAGCCCCCTTGCCCCCACCCCCCCACACAGTGCGAACGATACACTGCAGTACTGCAAGTGTAGCGAGTTTTCACCGCCACCATTAAACGCGCGTGCACAGGTACTATCGCATCGAGGCAATCAATACAGCACCGTAATGATGTAACAGTGAGGCGCTGCGTTTTAACATAGTGCTGCTGCTTGCACTCTCACTGTAGTGATATTGGAGAAGTTTTTATTGTTTTTTTTTTACTGCTGCGCAAGGTGACTGTGTTCAAGCTTCCTGCGGCTACCTTCCCTCATCGTAGGATACATCAAAACTGCTAAATGCTCGTTCATTATTGCGTATTCGTTTCGCAGACTCGGTCACACCTTGTGGTTTATCCAAGCACACTCATGGGATGAAAGCAACGAGCATATCCCCGTGTTTGAAGGACCCGATTCGATCACATGAATAAGCCTTCGATTCCAGGTGAAGTAGGTCCGAAGTCGGAGCTACATGTATTGTAGTCATATGTTTTGTGGTTTTGGGACTTACTCAGACATACTGTCCAACTACACAGCTCATGGGGTTGAAACACATTCTATGTTGATCTGCACAATGTTTGGCATCAGCCGATACACCGTTTTTATACAGCGACACGAAAAATATGCGGAACAGATTGATTTGGGAGCATCACATCATGCGTAACAAATCATTCTTCGGAGCTACTGTATTAATGCATAGGAACGGAAACCCCGCCAAGGGTGGTAGTTCAATGCGATAATAAAGTTAATTCACACCCATACAACGGAATTTGCTCGCCCTTGCAGCGCAATATCAATCGGAAATCATCGGGTAAGGTCTTCATTCCGCGTTGGACGTAAAAGAAAGTTGACAGTGTTATGGCCGATGAATGAACATAATTATCATTTAAAAACAAGTAACAATACTTGAAACAATAACGAGAGAAGAAAATATAAAAAAAAGCACGCGATTCACACCGAAGTCGGACACAAACAACACTGCTCCACAAACTCCACTCGGTAGGGCTCTCTAACAACCACCGCAGACAGCGACATAATTTTCTTGCAGCATTACCTTGAAAAAAAGAAAAAAAGTGGTACATTCAAAAACAAGAATTCGAACTGAGGACCCGCGTCACGACACGACCGCTTCCTAAACTGCGCTTCGAGCCACTACGCCACCAGAGCAGCTAGGCGGTGGCGTTTAAAACGATTACAAATTTACGGCAACGAGTCCCCTAATTTTTATTATTACACTACGGTGACGGGCCCCTCACTGTAGCCATTGTTTTACCATGATGGGGCCGTCGCTATAGCTGCATCGCTATTATGACGGGCCCCGTCACTGTCACGATTAAACTAGAATGACTGGCCCCCTCACTTTAACGTTAGTATACTGCACTGACGGGCCCCGTTTCTGCATATATACGTCACGATTACACCACGCTGACGGGCCCCCTCACTACAACAATAGTGCTGAGTTGGCGGGCCCCGTCCCCATAGTCACTGCCTTGTTCTTAAGGGCAGTTCTAGGCTTAGCCTTAGCGTGATAATCTCTTCTTAAATATGGAGCTGCGTGGTCGAGCCTTATGAGGTTGAGTCGGCCAATCCTTAAAACACATTTATTCGGTACAGGCTTAGAACGAGTGTGGACAACCGATTAATTCAATGCTTCACACATTTACGCAGCCGCGTTCTTAACCGTCACGGGCACCCACGACACTTGCCTGTGACGATCTCACGGTCAGAACAGAACCAGTTCGCCTTTCTGCTTGCGAAGGGCGTGCCGTGGTTGGGCCGATTCAGTTTTCAGGAGTAATCAGCAATACTCGTTAACCTCTAATCTTTATTCATCCACTCCCGAAACCCTGATGGCTTTCTCCCGCATAGGACATTTTATGCGTTTCGTCGTCATTTACGTGAGTATGCATGGTATGCAGTCTACTCAGCGTGTTTGTCATTCTACGTACGTTTGAACCCTTCGTGTTGCTTCCTGGTTACGCGTTGGTGAGTTGCTGCCCCTTGGCAGTGGGTTGATTTGATCGGTTTAATGATTTATAACCAGCAAACATATACACGTACTCAATATACTGTCTCTGCGCGAACAGAGTGAATAAGGTTTGACATAAATTGCTCCATTGACAAACACTGCCGGAATTTTCATGATGTTCATTCATTCATTTGGCTTATTGGGAGCTTCTCGTACACTCAAAATATTCATGATTTAACCTGATTGCATTTCCTCCATTCAAAATACCGTGCTCCCTATCGGAGTGTGATCCCACGTTGATAAAATCTATGCTGTTCTTGACCTGGAAGTTGCCCGCGTGCCAAGCTTCAAATAAAAGCAAGCAACTTTAAACAAAAGAAGATTGATTGATTTGTGAGGTTTAACGTCCCAAAACCACCATATGATTATGAGAGACGCCGTAGTGGAGGGCTTCGGAAATTTTGGCCACCTGGGGTTCTTTAACGTGCACCCAAATCTGAGTACACGGGCCTACAACATTTCCGCCTCCATCGGAAATGCAGCCGCCACAGCCGGGATTTGATCCCGCGACCTGCGGGTCAGCAGCCGAGTACCTTAGCCACTAGGCCACCGTGGCGGGGCAAACATATGAAGATTATTGCTCGTAGAGAAGATACGTGACCGGAAAGAGCATATTTCACCAAAGGTATTCTGGTCGGTCGGGTGACGAGGTGTGTGAAAAATGATTTAAATATATATATATATATATATATATATATATATATATATATACATGGTGGGGTAAAATTCAATGGATCCGGTGGAAAATGCGGTAGAAAAAGAGGTCGACAAACGTGCGAAAACACAAGTTTTACTAACGTTTCGGCAGGCCCACTCCGACGAAGGCAGGCCCACCTGCCGAAACGTTAGTAAAACGTGTTTTCGCACGTTTGTCGACCTCTTTTTATACCGCATTTTCCACCGGATCCATTGAATTTTACCCCACCATATATATATATATATATATATATATATATATATATATATATATATATATATATATATATATATATAATATATATATATATATATATATATATATATATATATATATATATACCACAAGTACCGCGCTTCGCATTATATTGTTTGTTAATTCTTTACGTTGCAAAACCACGATATGATTATGAGAGGCGCGGTAGTCCAGAGATCCGGAAATTCCGTCCCCCTGTAGTCCTTTAACGCGCATCTAAATCTAAGCACCCGTGCGTTAAGCATTTTGGCCCAATCAAAATGCGGCCGCCGTGGCCGGGATTCAATGCCGCGACCTTCGGGTCAGTATTCGAGCACCATAACCACTCGACCACCGAGACGAGTCACAGTATTTTTGAGCGTCTTGGGTGATTCTAGATAACTATGATGATCGATGTTTTAAGGGCAGCCGATGATAACTAGTCCTTGCTTAAAATTAGCGTTATCAGACGTCAACGGCCTTCCAAACATGTTCGATTGATTACCGTTTTAAAGTGTATAATCTCTTTAGTGTCTTAAAAAGGTAAGCTTGTTGTTATAGGTTGATTTCTGTAAACTACGGATGTGCGAATATTCGATATTGAAATACGATTTTAGTGAAACCTAATCAAATATTTGAATTCGCATTTATAATAGCTCGTATTCAACGTTTCAAATAAGCCGACATGATGAATATTTAAGCGCGACAAAAGTCACTGATGCAACTTTGGGAAGATGGGGTTCTTAAAATTAGCGTTAACCTAGTTCCAGTATTTAGGGCTTTCTTTTAAACTTTTGCCACTATTCTGGCTCTGATCTCGGAAGTATCCCAAAGTTTTACAGTTAGTTTCAAAGCGTCCAGTATTTTAAAAAATTGTGCTTCGAAATACCGGAAAGAGTGCATATGGAGCAGCATTTTATCACCGAAATTTCTTTGCGATACCTTCCCATATCTAATACTCAGGCGGCCGTGCAGTGTTTTCAAATGCAGGAAACATTCCGGCGAAAGAGCCTGAAGACACGTCTTTGCGAACAGCTTGTCTTTCTGCGCGGCAATGTGTACTTTTTCGGTAGCAGTCACTTTCCACGACAAGTGCTATGTATTCCCTTGTTTTACAGTGGAGGCGCAAATAGGTATGCAATGGACGAAGGCGACAACGCGGACAAGCGCTTCGTTATGTGTTCGAGCGAATTTATTTGTTCTTTCTTTCTAGCTTCGGTATTTTTTTTTCTTGAGAAAGAGAAAATAGACAACCACCTGTTTGTGGCACGAAGCTACAAGGAAATTACTTGTAGCTTCGTGCCACAAACAGGTGGTTGTCTATTTTCCCATTCTCACTAAATAAAGTTACTGAAGCTAGGAAGAAAGAAAAAAAAAACCTTCTTACTTGCCGGAAAATTTGTCCTGGTTGGGGAATTGAACCAGGCAATAACGCCTTTCCAGGGTGGTTGCTCTACCAATAGATATTTTTCAAGCACACTAGTACCACCAACGGATGCAGATGCACTTATCGGAAAAGTTGTCACGGCGCAGCAGCCGCAGCGACGAGCGCGTGGGCCTCACGCTTCAGCTTTCCGTTTGCACCGTGCCAGCGCTTATCAGATCAGATGAACTCGGCAAGGCGTGATATATTACTGCCAGATTCACTCACAAACTGCGGTGTTTGGGTGCGATGGCCTGTCTACGATTTGCTCTCGTTCCTCGGTTCAACGAGCTGAGCGGCTCAGAAGCGTCATTTAATTATTATTATCCGTTGGTATCAGTCCGCCTTCGGCATATATAACAAAACAGGACAACTTGGTTGCCTAAAGGGTACAAACACTGTCCATAAATTCACCGATGCATTAGGAACCAATGTCCTTTGACGCTGTTTACGAGTAAATGGTATTCGGATCTGGTATATTTAAAGAGTGCTTAAGAAATAAGCGCAATTTCGTAAAATACAATACATTGACTAGACCACTGCGCGCCATTCGCAGCATATGTATCTACCAACTAACCTTGACACTGCAACTGCTGGTTGGAATAAAGCCTACATGGCCATAAGAAAGAATTAGGGCCTGGAAAAAAACGCTCACTCACGACGGAAAGGTTATCGCACGTGTTAAAAAAACTTATATAAGAAAAGGGGGGTACATAGCGCATGTCACAAAGAGGTACAAGAATGATGACTGATTGATATGTGGGGTTTAACGTCCCAAAACCACCATATGATTATCAGAGACGCCATAGTGGAGGGCTCCGGAAATTCGACCACCTGGGGTTCTTTAACGTGCACCCAAATCTGAGCACACGGGCCGACAACATTTCCGCCTCCATCAGAAAAGAGGTACAACAAGCCTAACAACTGAGGCGTATGTTTATGGTTTATTATTAAAGTTAAGTTTCTGGCGTCGTAGCGATAGCGAAGGTTACTTGACCTAAACAAGGTGGGGTGTGCTTTATGATATGTCTCCAAGATTTCTCGTGTGGTCTGGTTAGCGTGACTGTGCAAGATTACCAGGCCTTCAATGATAAAATTGCAATTTTATGACTTAAAATGCGCGGTGCGATGTGAAGGTGTCGTTCAATAAATTTCAGTGCTGGCTGAGGTGGCGTTGATAAATCAACGAGTTTCACCAATGTATATATGTGATTACAAGAGAAATTCGGTTAGCAACTCTTGCACAACAAATGAAATAACAATTCGCAATTCCTCTCATAGTACTTTTCTCTGTCCCCTGCAGACCGCTGATACCTTTCGCGCGCTAAGAAAGAATTGTTACTAAGCTTATGGTGTGGAAAACACAACCCTTATCTCGTACCGCTTCCCAATTTCCTTGCAGACTGTGCAGAAGGTATGCATGGAAGAATTACTGAAATATTCCTAGTTTCTCTGCGGGTGAAGGTTGTTGAAATCAATCTTTGCTTGCAGTGTGAGTTATATGTTCAAAAACCGATGCAATATATTATATATAGACGGAACAACGCACCTTCTTGCAGCAGAAAACTTGCTCAGGTAAAGTGCCCAAGTTTTTTTTGTTTTCTTCAGTGAGCGTAAGTACATCAGTATTCCTCATTGAACAACGTTTGAACGCGCCAACGCGAAATTCAATAGTGGTCTCACTCAATGCGGAACACACTGCCAGCAAACATGCTCCGCAGACATTCAACACCTTATAAGCCTACACTAATTATCAGAACAAGGTATTTTGCACGTGAATCCTAGTTCCATCCGTTCATCTTTAAACACGTTTAGATTGTGTTTACTTTTCGTTTTTTTTTTCAGCGCATGACGTCCATAAAAAACTTAAAAATTCTACAGCTGTAATACTTCTCTCTAGTCTTGTGTTATCGGCTGAATCATACTACGATGGTATTAAAAGCCATAACGCTGTATATGCAGCTCACATTCCTCGCGATAGCACGTTTTGACCACATGTATCGGTAGGCAACAACTCGCATGCCACTCATCTTCTATGTTCGAAGCACACCTGTGTAGTAATACCTACACTGACTGCGCTATTCGTTTCACATTTCATGCATAGATAAACCTGCAGGAGGCCCTATCAACAAGCGGCGGCATGTTCTTTTCATTTCGTACACGCATGGCGCCAACGAGCAGCGGGCGGAGCAAGAGCCGGTTTTCTCGGCGTACCAACTTTTCCCATAGTGTTCTGCACACCCGCGGGACATTGTGGGATTGTTTGAAAAAAGATCTATTCAGTAACCAGGTAGCTATAGAAATTGTCAGTGCGAGAGCGAATTAATCAACAGCTCGAAGCACGTGGGCACTAGTAATGCCAATGAGTTCTGCAGAGACCCGCAATGTGGTGGAAGGGCTCAGAAAGGGAAAATAAACAACGACCCATTTCCATTTCTTAATTATACCGCCACCTTGCGGGTCTCCGCAGAACTCATTTGCACAGTAATTTGTATTCGACATTTCTGGCCACTATTTGGCTTTACTCGATCTGTATTCGATTCGAGATGAAGTTGCACTTTTCGCCCACCGCTACAGTAAACTATTTACGCAGTACAAGTTCACTTACATGTCCAACATAACAAGTGCTGCGTTAAATTATGTAGCATTATTCTAATTCTGTTGGTACCATTGTCAAAATGTGTTTCTGGCCATTGCTCTGCGATGTTTTTTTGTTATGCCTTCCTTCGCTTTTTCCCCCGCTTCAAGTAACTGCATGGTTATGGTACACTCTTGTGTGAAGAGAGGGTGTATCTTTACATACGCGCTAGTCTGCGTGATCATTTTGTTTTTGTCATCCCGAACCAAGTGACTAAAATGTAAAAGGGAGTGAGATCCCTTTCGAGCTGCTTTACAATAGCTTTTTTTCATTATTTTTATTGATAAATAAGTGAACGTGCTCTTTATTTTGTTGTATTGATGAATACCTGTACACACAGGTCGGCAAAACTTGTGGATCTCACTCAGAGTCACTCATGCAATATATTTTGAGCATTGAACTCACTCGAACTCAGACAAACGAAACTTTTCCTCAGCAGGACTCACTTGGACTCAAACTCACCAAAACATTACTCACCCGGACTCACTCAAACTCACGGCTTAATCTGCGTCTGAGTGAATCCGAGTGAGCCGACAAATGAGCCCGTCAGCTTAGACTTATAACTTCTTCTATCGTGGTGTCAATGCTCTTTAACACCAATACCTCACGTGATTGGTATTTTTCTTGGTGCCGTTGGACATATATATTTTGAAAACGAGCTCTGAGTGCTTCCGAACTAGTAAGGTCATTTTTCTTTGAAGAGATGACAGCACAATATATATTATTTTAAAAATTTTCTGCAAGAGTTGAGAGGGAGAGGTCAATGCAACCCCTGCTTAATTCACACCTCTAATTATTAGATATTGAAATTGTGTATGAACGAAACTACTTTGGACTACCTGTGAAAAGACGTGAGTATAAATTTGAATCCAGGTAAGGCTGATAGTAATGCTGAAGATGACTAGGAACCCTCGCTGCTCATCAGGGAATCTTTTTTTTTCTTTTCTTGTAATGAGCGCCTGTCACGCATACGTTTTAATAGTTACAAACTTGCGGTAAACACAAAGAAATGTAAGTAGATGAATTCGCCTTCACCAGAGAGGCACTCTGATTACGTCATCTCCTGAAGCGCTCAAGCAAAGGGCGCAAGCCCAATGTGTCACACTAAGAGGTCGTGGACGGCCTGCACAGAAATGAAAAGTCGTGGGGTGGTTTATTTAGTGGTTTCAAACGTCCATTGACAGGTAATCGGTGACGATGCATGACAGCGACCGTACAAGCGGGGACCGACTCAGCGCACGAGCACAGAGCCGGTCTTCTTCTTCAAAGAGGGCTACCCATTAGAAGGCACTGGAGAGGACGACTCACTGTATAGTTCCAAGACATCGCTATAATTACGAAAAGAGAGCCGTCTGGCGACCTAACTGTTGGTTGCTATGAGGGAGTCATGGTAGGCCTTGAGGCACTCCTCATAGACAATGCACGCCCTCGACTGTGCGTGTCCAAAGACTATTCGATGCGTTTGATCAGGTAGTTTACACGGGAAGTGCGCTCAATCTACGACAGCGACAGTGAAGGCGGGGACCGACTCTCTGCAGGAGCTGTTCTTCGTCTTCGATGAAAGCGACCCACTAGAAAGCGCTAGGGAGGACGACCCGCTGTATAGCTCCAAGGCTTCGCTACAGGTACACTAAATAAGCAGCCACACCATGACTACAGCAAACCGACGGCTTACATGAAATGTTCACTACAACTATTATTAAAAAAGTATTTTCACTTTTTCGGGATGTCCTTACTTGTCCCGTATATAGGGCTGTGTTTAAGCCAACTAGTTTCTAAGATTATTCGGAGAGTACTTATTCGGAGTATTTTCTTCGGAGAGCCGCGGAAGGCAAAACTATCCATTAAAGTGTTGACATGTCTCTCTAAAGAGTTATATACGGGGGAAGTGAGGACTCACCAATTAACATATAACACCCCCCCCCCCCCTTATTTTTCTTAGAGTGTAGTTTCATGTCAGGATCAATTCTTTACTGCAATTTTACGGGAAAAACATCTTGACTCTATCGTAAATGCCTTCCATGTTGCTGCACAACAATGAAGACGGCTGATGTTCTACCGACTTTATTTCATCCACTGGCATGGCGTTTTACGAATTCCTTTTTTGATACAGCAGCTCTACAGAGCAAACTTTGTACAGAAGATATGCAAGTATACTTGGGAAACAATGCCAACAAAAAAAAACTTACTTATATGATTCAGTACACCGTGTCTTTTTTAGCCTAAACTACAGTTACAAGCAAAAAACACGGCACGTATCTCCCGCTGACAATTTCCAGAACTATAGAGATGTCTGGATTTCATCTATGACATCTATATCTCGCACGAAGTTTTACTGTAAAGGAATTCACTACGAATGTCTAGTCAAGTAGTTAAAAGAAATGATCAATAAACGAGACGCGATTATTTTGCCGTCACCATAGCAGCACAGTTCGTGTGTTCCTGAATGCAGGCTCCAAGTGCACGATGTCAATGCACTTTACTCGTTTGTTTAGCCACTTTATTTATCCGTCTAGCCCGTCAGCATGCGTTCAAGATTAGGAGAAGGAATGAACTTTATTATATATCACCAAGGTTTTGTCTTAGCTTTAAATGGATGGTTTTCCTCAGTTCAGGAATCTATGGTCCATCGCTCTTTTTCTTGCTCGTGTTAAAAAATGAAGCCCCCCCCCCCCTTAAAAAAACAAGCCGAAAAAGTAGGGAAACCAGGAAAATGAAACAAGTAGTGTTCACCCACAAACTACAGTTGCGGATGATCGTGCACCATCGTCTTCTATGTCTGTATCTACATTAGCCTTCTCGTGTTCTCAAGAGAAAATAGATGCGCTTAAGTAACTTAAACCAGCCCCAAGGAGGCCTTGCGAAATCTGCATGCGAACTCAGTACGCACTGACAAGCTTCCGATGGGAACCCAGAAGCCACGAATGAATCGCTCCGGCTCAGGGCATGTTTTCTTCTATACCCGGTAGAATGCAAGGCGGGCCAGTTGCCGGCGACAGCAGCTTCTTGTTCGTACAGTGGCCTGCGCCTCTCAAGAAACCAGGTTTGCGCGATGAGGAACTCTCGTGAGACCTAGCTGCACATCCTATAGCGTTTATCGGCGCGCTCAATCTCGGGCGGCCAGCGGAAGCGGCATAATGAGCGCGTTCAAAAGGGAAGCTCTAAAGCGAGAGGCAGGACGCACCGGCTTGTCGCCGTATCTGGGCAAGAGGTACACAAATAGTAATAATAAAGGAAGAAGGGTAGACAGCGTTGTGCGCCATCCGAGCGATACATATTACAGCTCCTCTTCGAATAAGTTACCACAGCTCGCAGCTAGTATTCACTTTGTATATTTGCTTTGTATACAGCGCCGACGTTGCGGGGCGTTCGCGGTCACGGCGATGACACCATGTTCACGTCGTTTCCGTGCCTGTGGCCGAGACAGAGAAACGCAAAGCTCCGTGAAAGCGCTTGGGAAAAGGCGGAAAGAACAAAGGCGTAGAAGCCGATTTGAGAACGAAGTTACGTTTGAATTTTTTTTTTTGTTTCCGCTTCACGTTCCCAGGAAGTATGTTAGGAAAAGCACCGGCGTCTATCGTCGCAAAAACGGGCTCACCATAAAGCTGTGGGAATTTTTTTCGTTGTTGTTCTGCTTAAGGCTATACATTCTAAGCTGTGCGAGCACAAAAATGTATGCAAGAAGTATAAACGTTGACCCACGAGGTCTAGAGGTATAGAGTATACGCAACACAGGTCACGCCACCTTAATGCTCTTACTGCGTCTCGGACGATTCTTAGCCGTGGAATCATTTAAGAACTAAAAGGAACCATCTTTGAAATATTACTTAACTGTATTCAACCGTATACAAAGTGAATATCACTGCGGGCAGGTTGGAGAATAATCTTCGCATTTTGAAGTCGCAGTGTTTGTTTGAAAACGCTACATATACTCCTCTGAATTATTTCATTTGGAACAGTTTAGAGTGATTTTCCGGCATGGATACTCCGGGTAACGATATGTAGATTCTGTAAGTAATATTAGAAAACCATGGCGAATACAGAACACCTTGCTAGTGCTGAATCGACCAATTCGATCGTCATCTTTAGCCGTTGTTTGGCGATTCACTAGAGCCGCGGAAGCCGCTGCCTCGCGTTTCAAAAATACTTACGTAGCCTGCATGGACCTTATTTCGTTCGAAACAGGGAGGTATTAATGCTGTAGAAGAGTCTTGTGCAAGGTTCAGTTTGCTGAGCAACCTGCTCTCCAGGCCGCTGCGACATCCGCGTATGATGGCAGCACTGATTCAAGATTTTGGATAAATTTGCGAATCTTTCTTTGGCTATATTTCTCATAATGTAGTGTTCCCCGTTGATTCTTGGCAGGATATACTCTAGCAACAATAATATCTGGAGCCTAACGTCTCAAAACGAAGACATTATTATGAGAGACATCATATTTTAGGGCTCTAGAAGTTAGGATTATCTGGTGTTCTTTAACATGCACTAACATCGCAAAGTACATGAACCTCTGCCATATGGCCTTCATTGAAATGCCGACCGGAATCAAACGCATGACCTGCGGGTTAGCAGCCGAGCATCCTAACCGCTACGCCACGATGGTGGATGGCAGGTTATACTCTAAATAAAGATGCAACTTTTGGGCACACGTGTATATGGATGCTTGGGAAGTCCGCAAGAATGATGGTGCCCCTTTTGCATAAATTGTCTGACGTCATATGTTTAGATAGGCGTTCATAATCCTCCGTGCTCTCAAGTTTTATTAACATTCTTTCCTCGACTAGTCTCACCCATTGCTTTCGTCACCGTGGCACAGGCTCTTAGATGCGACAAGGTTGCACTCGTCTCATCTAGTACTACTGGACGACAGCGAATGATGCAAGAGCGTTGAATAAGGCAGAGCAGGTCATTAGGTTTCACTCGTTGTGGGCGTCTGTCAATCACAGGGACAAAAGGAATATCATGTGGATTTTGTGGCCTGTGCATGCCCTCAAACAAAATCTGCGTTCTTCGTTGGTGTCTGTGATCTGCCTGACGCACCAGACAACTCCGTGTTTGGGCCTCCGCAAGACGGTTTATTCACAGCTGTTGCGAATTGCGATATCTGCGATTCTTCGCTGATCTGTCGCAAGGCGGTTCACTCGACGTGGATTGCGTCACCTAGCAGCGTCGGAGTGTCTCATCACGTCCGGCATTAGCCACTAGAGGGAGCACCAGCTTCCATCGTCAGTCCAGCTACAAAAAGGACCTGCTGATTGCACACAACGGGGTTTCGCGGCCTGTGCATGCTTTCAAAGAAAATCTGCGTTCTTCGTAGGTGAGTGGAAAGGCAGTAGCTTTTCACACTTTGGCTTTGGGTGTAATTTCTTGCCGCGAATCCCCCTGATCTGTTTTTATTTGGCCTTGACATTGTGACCAAATGGGTATCAATATAGCTTAGTACCGATGTCGCATAGGCTCCTTTAGCCGAAAGGTGCTTCATGAGGGCAAGGTGCGTCCGCGATTTTGCAATGTTGCTGCATTGCTCTTGAAGTGCTGCCCTCGCGGGCGAATTATTGTTGCACTGTTTTGTCTTGCTCAGCTTCTTGTGTGCGCTGATGACGTTGAAACAGATCCAGGGCCTGATAAGATGGACCAGATTCTCGACGCCGTGAAGGAGGCTAACTAGCACGGGAAAAGTCTGAGAAGGAAATGTTGGGCAGAGTTAAAGACATTCACGCGGGTATCATCGACATCAAAAAAAGGCTTACTAAAGTGGAAACTGTGCTTGGTAAGTTGGGTAACAACACGACTTCCGTACCTGATGTCACAGAATCCATCAATTCCATAAAGAACGACCTTTCGACTTTTTTTCAAATAACAATGCTACTCAAGCAAATTTGGTTCAGCTTGTCGACGACATGAATATTAAGATGCGCCGCAAGAACTTGATATTCAAAGGGATACCGGAAAAGATAAGGGAAACGTACGAAGTATCGGAATCACTGGTTGTTGATTTTTGCAAGGACCATTTGGGCCTTCAAATCAGTGACATTGAGCGAGCCCATCGCATTGGCCCCCGTCGAGAAGGACATAACCGTCCCCTCGTTTTTAAATTCCTTAATTACAAAACAAAAACCCAAATCCTTGGCAATTCCTTCAGACTAAAAAAACTTAACATCCAGATTAGTCTGGATTGAAGAAGACTTTTCACCGCGCACTCAGTTAGCCCGGAAGAGGCTTCGTGGCTACGCGCGCGCAAATCGTGGCCAAAACGAGAAAAGAGAGCTTAACTTCGATACACTCGTTCTAGCAGGCAGACGCTACCGATATGATGATTCTGCTGAAGGGGTATGCACGATACCTTCAGAAAAAATATAACCCTGAGAACCTGACTGCTCTCAAGCAACTCAGGTGCAAAACTGCTCAATCATCTATGCTAATTTCCACAGTATCTTGCAAAAGCAGGACCAGCTCGACAACGTTATTCACACGCACTCAGCTGGTGTTATTATTGGTACAGAAACTTGGCTAAACCTTGACATTGAAACCAGCGAACTGCATATATGTAACAAGTTTTCCGTGTCGCGCAAAGACACAGTCTACAAAAAGGGAGATGGCGTGCTTATCGCTGTAAAAAAAAAACATATTTGGTCACAGCCTATTCGCATTGACAGTCCTCTAAAAACCACATGGGCCGTATGCTATTTGAACCATGTAACGCTTGTATACTTGTTATAGACCTCCTAATTATCACGACAACTTTGTTGAACAACTTACCGATGTCATTGCTTACATTCAAAGCAAATTTGATGCACATATTCTAATGGCTGGTGATTTTAACTACCCCAGTATAAATTGGCTATCTTCACAATCAAGCAATACTGGTAAAATTCTCGAATGCCAAGATTTCATTGACATGTTATCATTTTTTCAAATGACGCAACTGATACACACGCCAACACGCGGGGGTTCGATCAGAGACTTGTTGATTACAACACATGCCAACAAAGTTACTGCAACTGTCCTGGAACAGATCAGTGACCACAGAGTCATTCACCGCGTGATTAAAACAACTATGAAAAAACTAAAGTCCCGTACTAAAGAGATTCACGACTTTTCTAAAGTCGACCTAGATAATATAGAAAACGAAATGAAAAAATTCTATGCACAGTTTTTGTTAACATATGCTGATCGATCTGTTCACGAAAACTGGAGGTAGTTTCGGAATCATGTGAAAAGGCTGCAGAAAATGCAAGTTCCAAAAAGGCTTATCATTGAAACTAAAGAAAAACAATGGTTCACTAGAAATTTGAAGCGCTCTCTGAATAAGAAAAAGTGCTTGTACGCTACAGCTAATCGCACCAAAGGAGACGACAATTGGACTAAATATTTTAACATGACGAACAGCTGTAAGCGAAAGATCAAAGGTGCAAAACAAGTATTTTGACACGGACATGTCCAACTTCCTAAGAGACAGCCCAAAGAAATTTTGGAAGGTGATATCTCCTGAGCCTTCAAAGGAAGCGCCCCACCAATGTTTACCGAATGGTTCTCCCTTGAGTGCGTGTGATTTGTCGCATGCTTTCAATTCATACTTTTGTAGTGTTTTTGTGAAAGAAAAATTCCTTAACACTGAATGGATGAGAAATATTGCTGCACCATATTTTGACGCTTCTCCAATGTCTCACATAATTATAACATCTAATGGAGTTGAAGAAGCTATCGATCGTTTGCCATCCTACTCAAGTCCTGGCCCTGATGGTATTAGCACGAAATTGCTGAAACTCACTAAGGTTCACTCGGCTCTTACACTTGCACTCATTTTCCAACAATCATTAGAAACTACCCGAATTCCTGATGACTTGAAACTTGCTCATGTTGTGCCGATATTTAAAAAGGGTGATAAGAATGAATAGGCAAACTATCACCCTATGTTATTAACATCTATCACATGCAAATTAATTGAACATATTCTGTCCTCTCAGATAATGAAACACATGGCTGAAAATAATATTCTATTTTCCAGCCAACATGGTTTTCAACGGGGATGCTCTTTCGAGACACATCTTTTCGAACTAACTACCGAAGTTCATACAAATTTGCATGAACTAACGCAAACTGATGCAGCCTTCATTGACTTGGAAAAAACCTTTGACAGGGTAGGTCACATGCGTTTGATACATAAAATGAAGACTTGTCAAATAGATACACAGGTTTTGATTGGGTTCAAGAGTATTTGCATGATAGGCGTCAAGCGGTCTTGATTGAGAGTGTTGTTTCCGGCTTCATACCTGTCATGTCCGGTGTACCCCTGGGTTCAGTTTTGGGACCAACCTTGTTCTTAATTTTCATTAACAATATTTACACGGGTGTAAACTCCAGAATCGTCTATTTGCTGATGATTGCGTTATTTATCGTGTTGGTTCTGGCCAAAACAATCGTGAAGAACTAAATAATGACTTGCGGAAACTGGGTGAGTGGTGTCAGAACTGGCAGATGAGTATTAACACACAAAAAAAAAACCTATGCGGTTTACTACTAGCAATCACTTAGTACTGCACGCCTACACAATAAATAATGAAACCATTGATGCAGTTGACTCATTTAAATATTTAGGTGTTTATTTAACTTAGAATTTGACCTGGAACACATATATTGAATGTGTATTGCGTAAATAAATCCGAACTCTCGGTTTCCTTCGACGCACACTCCACCAAGCTAATAAAGACACGAAACTTCTTGCCTACAACTCATTAGTTCGATCTCTACTTGAGTACTGTTAAGTTATTTGTAGACCTTACCGATCATACCTCATTAAAAGGCTAGAATTCTTACAAGACAAAGCTGCCAGGTTTATCACCTCCAATTATTATACTTCCTATTCAGGTGCATCTAAAATCAAACGGAGCCTTGACCTTGCAACACCTCAATGCAGACCAAAGGTGTCTCGTTTAATTTTCTTCCATAAGTTATATCATAACCCTTCACCTTTTGCTACCTCATCGATAACGATTCCAAATGCAAACATTGCACGCTTGGATCATTCCTTTAAAGTTCGTCAACCATTCGCGCGTACTGATCTACTTCATTTTTCCTATCTTCATTTGGCTATCCAGGAGTGGAATCAATTGCCGAGATCTATTGCTGAAGAATTAAAAGCTGACAAATATTCAGAAATGCTTAAACAGTTCTTATTGCCACACGCAATTCATTGAGAAAATCAGCTACACTCTTACAAATTCTGAGACATTTTAACTCTGAGATGATTTCTCCATAACAGAAATCATCTAATGTATTAGTACATATGTGTCCAAATCACTCTATTGCTTATTTTGTTAATACTTCTATTTTTTGCCTTCCTTGTCCACATTTGTATGTAAATTGTGTATGATCTTTGTTCCACAAGTGCTCTTTGTAAACGTTGTTTTTCTTTCGTTCATTTTTCCGTATTTATGGATAAATTGTACGTATGTTGTTTAGCAGTTCATTTTTTCGTGAGTATTTTTTTGTTCTCTTGTATATTTTTGAGGAACTGCACATGCATGTCTACATGCCCTACTGATTGAACACCGCTATTTTTCTTGTTTTTATGTGAAACGTTCTTTAAAAACCTATCTCACCCCCCCCCCCCCCATGTAATGCCTTCGGGCCTTTAGGGTAAATAAAATGAAAATGTGTGATTTCAGTTAGCGGCAACAGGGATGCTATTATTATTATTATTATTATTAACACTTACAAAGAATTGTAATGCTCAAATTGTCTTCTACAGGTTCCCAAAAAGTTCAGGAAGCATTATAAGCTGTAATGCACGAAAAATGCACGCCCCATTGCATGCCCCATTGCACGAAAAAAAAAAACATATGAGGAGCTTATTCCTTAAATCGGGGACGGGCTATTATTTGAACTTTTTTAGTGATGCGACAAAAAACTCTGGAAAAGGAGCAGGTTTATAAGCGTTAAATTACGCATGCAAATTTATTGGGACGACCTCCTTTATCTGTATGAAATTTGATGCATGCGCCTCTAAGACTGCGTCAATTACGTTAGACTCGAGCGTTACAAACACTGCAGGCGCGCGAAATGATCGAATGAAGCGAACTTCATTAAAAAAATGAAAAGTAAATTTGTCAGTGCCCCTCAGCGCACTCAATCTAATTGCCTCCATGCAAGTAATTCCAAGGAGGCAATAATGCAAAAAATTGCTTTTTTGCACGTGGGAATAAGGGAGGGGTTGCGGTGAAAGCGATAAGGGTTTATGATGCTAAAAAGGCACCTATTTTTTCGCAGTAATTCACTTCGAAGTGGCGTACATGACTGTGCCACGCCCGTATGGTACGTTGTTCGTATTCGTTCAAGAAGCACCTGCAATGCACTATTTTTTTTTCTTTTCAAAATGCCAGTGAGTGGTGAGATCACGGCCCTGTTTTCATCCGAAGTGAAACGACGATACTCGTCAACGCATACTGGTGCAACTAGAAGCAATAACGCGCCACCCATCAAGAGCGGTTGGCCTGAGAAATGATCAGACGTCCTCGCATGCTGCCCAGGGGACTCTCAAAAAGCGTCGCCTGTGCACCGGACCAGACAGTGGCGCTCACGAGGTTCAGCCAAGTGTCATTTTCGGTCGTTTGCGTCATCAGCAGTGTCCCTTTTTAAGGCGCGCAGCTACTTGGGTCCTTAATGGCGGCGACTCCTTTTGACACGCTTCGCATATGCAAGGAGAGGGGGTCACTGGAGCATGCGAGTCGCCTGGACACATCCTCGGTAACATGTCCGAGTGTCTTGTCGGGTGAAAGGGTGAGGGTGGACGACTCTCTTGGGTATCGGGGCCACCACTCATTGTTTTTCTTGGCTGATGAATTGTCCTCAGGCGGGCAAGCCCTCGGCAATGGCTCCGCGGCTGTCTGGTCATACACTTAGCTGCTTTTTGTTTTTGTTTACTATGGATGATCAACCGAGCGGCATCCGGTTCTGCGGCAGAGTCGGGCAGCGCGCCAACGAGAGCCGCGCGCTTGACACGCCTCAATGGCCGCATGCGTAGGTGCCTGTTCTCAGCCTGCTCCCATTCATGCGCTCGGAGGCGCGCGCGTAAACACACAGACACGCGCACACACTCGCAAGATGCCTGCAGGCGATGGCTCGCGCTACCACGCTGTAAAGAACTCGTTGCTCGCACGCGCGTTTTCAAAACAAAGGCATCATCTTTGGCCACGCAATCACGAACTGTAGAAGGTCGAGAGAATCCTTTTGACCGCCCTCAAATGCATGCAGCGATGTCGCAACTATTCGGTTCAGGGATCACGGCCGCTTGGCAACGAGGCGTGAAACTGAAGAGACGATTGTGACGAGTCTCTGTTTCATAATGTACAAGTGACTTCTAAATTAAGCATATTGAAGTTGTTTCACAGCGCAACTGAAGTATCGTATTTGTGTGGGTGAATTTGTGTGGTTCTCTGTGACTGTATCATTGAAGGGCGCGGAATGCTGCGCTAAAAGTTGCGGCACTCTCTTCTTGCTTTTTCGTCATTGATGGTGTGATGTTTGTTAGTGCAACTTATCAAAACTGTTTTAGACGTTCCAGTTTGATTTGGGAGCTTGTGATGTAGTCAACAGTGATAGTTTCCAAACTGTCTGAAAAGCGTAGCCAGAAACATCAAATTGATGTCGATCGGCATTACTGCCCACAAAGACGTTGGCACGAGTAATTGTCGAATACTGCAAAACGCGAGGTACTTACGTAAGCTGCTCCTACCGAACTCAAGGCCTGCATGTACCCGTGTGGTGGTCTATACAAAATCCAAGCATTAGCCCTGAGAAACTGGCTGCGCGGCAGTGGCGGTGATGTGACGTGCATGGCAAGGACTCCCGCGCTCCGCGGCCGAAAACCGCCATGTTCTTTTTTGCGCCAGCCATGTGTCCGCTCTTTCGCGATACGGTGGGGGTTATTGCTCACTTTTGTGACGCAAGTCTACCAAGTTAGAAGGTGTATGTTTGGGAGAATAGCGAAAGTGAAGTGAGCTTCAGAGAGTTTTAATGATTTAGCTTATAATTGGCAAACTCCCGTCCTAACGGAAGATACATTGTGAAAAAGATGATCAGCAAGGCATTCGTTGTACTCATCACTTGGAAATCGGTGCGATAAACATTCACGCTAATATTTCAAGCTTCATTGCAACTTGGCGTACACCCAATTACAAATAAAGTTAGAACGTTTTTAATTCACTAACTACAATAAAATTTTTATGGAGAATATTCAGGTAGTTTGCCAAAATGGCACTTTCTGCTTCAGGAGACGCTAGTTGAACATATACGATAAAAATAACTTAATATATGCAGAATATTTAACAAAATACGGTCAAGCAATTTGTATAAGACAAAGCTGAGGTGTTAGTATATTTGGATTATGCAAAGATTTCTTCGAAACGGTCACTTGAAAACGTGCGCCTATTTATCCCGATTAGCATTAACTGGTGGTCCAATGAGCGGCTGTGTCTTGAGCGGTAAAGTGTAATTCCCGTGGGAGCGCTATTGATAGCAACCATTTTGCAATGCAAACTTCTGAAAGTCAAAATAACCGTTCTGAACTGTTTCGATGTGCCTCTCAGCGACATGGCCTACATAGTAATTGAATGTTTTTCGCATCAATGATTGAATGTCTGGTCTTGCAAGTCACATTCTCTTTCAAAGTGATGAAGCTCAGGGGTAATCAAATGCAAGAAAACTTGAATTAAAAAAAGGGTTATCTAAACTGATACCTATCAGCAACAGCGCCGTTGCTATACGATGCTACATGAATTTTCCACAACTTATTTATTTATTTATTCATGATACCTTACAGGGCCCGATAGGGCATTGAGTAAGGGGAGCAAGTACGAAACAAAAAATATCAGAGAAAAATGCATTAATAAATACAGGGAAACAAAATAAAATATATAAAAATAAACAAAATAAAACAAACAAATACAAAATATATATATATATATATATATATATATATATATATATATATATATATATAGATATATATATATATATATATATATATATATATATATACACATATATATATATATATATATATATATATATATATATATATATCTATATATATATATATATATATATACACATACATATGTACAGTGCAAAGCATTTTCAAACAGAGGAACAGCATTTCTTATTCCGTGAAGCAATTTTTCTCCAATCACACACACTCGCAAAGGAAAGAATGGCGGAAGAATTCGCGAAGCAATGGTGACGACATGATACTATTTCAAGAAATGCTTACGCAATTGGTCAAGAAATGCTTGATGGTTACTGATAGATGCAATATTGTCGGGAAGATCATTCCATAGAACAATGGCTCGGGGAAGTGCTGATGAATTGAAAGTGTTAGTTCGTCCACTGATGCGTTTAATGCTATATTGATTATGCAAGCGGCGTGATATGCGTGAAGGCGCTTCCAGTGGTAAGGGAGATGGCCTGATGCTATAGCGATATTTATGGAATAAAGATAAAAGAGAAATGGAACGACGTACAATTAATGGCACAAGCGGTATGTCATGTTTGATCTGCGTTATGCTGGAATGTGGGCTGTAGTTGGAAGTAATGAAACGAGCGGCTCTGTTTTGTACAGACTCAAGCTTGTTAGTCAGGTAGATTTGATGAGGAGACCACACTGGTGAAGCATATTCTAATTGCGGACGAACGATGGTTTCATAGGTGAGTTGTCTTAGACTGCTTGGCGAGTTCCACAAGTTCCGGCACAGGTATCCAAGTGACCTGGATGCCTTGGCAGTAATGGTGTTAATATGCATGTCCCATGAAAGATTGTGCTTGAGATGGACGCCTAAATATTTATACGATGATGCCTGGGATACTAATGTGCTATCTATGAGGTATGAAAAATCGGAATTGATGCGCTTGCGGCTGAAAGTGATAACCTTGCATTTAGTAGAGTTAAGACTCATCTGCCATTTGTCACACCACTTTGCAATTAATATGAGATCATTTTGAAGTACGAGGTGATCTTCGGTGGATTTAATTGAGCGGTAAATGATGCAGTCGTCAGCGAAAAGACGCAGGTTAGAAGATATGCCTGTGGGTAAATCGTTAATGTATATTAGGAACAGTAAAGGACCAAGGACACTGCCCTGGGGCACACCTGATGTTACGTCACAAAGAGATGAGGTAAAACTGTTAGCTGAAGTAAACTGCTGACGGAAAGAAAGAAAGTTACGAAGCCATGATAATGTTAAAGAATCCAGACAGAGAGCTGATAATTTCGAGAATAAACGTGAGTGTGCCACACAGTCAAATGCTTTGGCAAAATCTAAAAAAATACAATCCGTTTGAAGATTAGCGTCCATGTTAGAGTGCAAGTCAGTTGTGAATTCTAGCAGCTGCGTGTCACATGACAGTCCTTTTCTGAAACCGTGTTGCTGAGGAAAAAAGAAGGAATTATGTTCAAGATGAGCGTAAATATGGGAGGCGATAATGTGTTCAAGTAACTTACAGCAAATGCATGTTAGTGATATGGGTCGGTAGTTATGCGGGGAATTTTATTACCGCTTTTGAAAATTGGGATGACCTTGGCGATCTTCCAGTCCGTGGGTAATAAGCCTGATGATAATGATTGCTGAAAAATATAGCAAAGAATTTTACTTGATATTAGGACTGTGTTTTTTAATATTTTAGAGTTAATGTTGTCAACTCCAGCACTGGTTGAGATCTTGAGATTTCCTATGAGATTAGCGACACCTTCAGCGGAGACATCAATCGCACTCATGTACTGATAATCATGGTCAGGAACAATGGGTATGTTGGAATGATCTTCCCTCGTAAATACAGAAGCAAAATATCTGTTAAAGACATGCGGGCATTCGCTATCATCAAGTGGCTGCTGTTTATCGTCATACAGTGAAATGTGATTACTAATGCTATTAGGAGACACAACACGCCAAAACTTTTTAGGATTAGATTTCAAGAGAGAGGGAAGATCCTGGGAAAAGTATTTCTTTTTTGAAGTTTGAACGGCGCAACAGTAGCTTTTTAAGCATTCCCGATATTTTTTCCAAGCCGATGATGTAGGTGCAAGCTTAGCTTTTCTGTAAAGACGCTTCTTTTTATTACGATGACGATTAAGATGTTTGTTAAACCAGGGATTAGTTTTATCGTTGGAAATGGACACCACGGGAACGTATCGGTGCACTAAATTAGTTAGCACGTTCTTAAAAAGCACCCAGTTCTGCTCAACGGTCCTATCAAAAAAACGAAGGTAAAAATGTCCGAACGAAAAATTTGTCAAGTGCAATATTCATATCCTTATAATTAGCTCGATTGTAATCGCGGATTTGTGTGATCGTGCTACCTTGAAATGCAAGAGGAATGGTAAGTTGTAATTGGATAAGCCTGTGATCACTAAAACCGTCAAGGTATAAAACATCACTAATTGACTCGGGAGCATTGCAGAAAACGAGATCAAGAATATTAGTACCGCGGGTTGGCTGATTAATTGCTTGGAAAAAGTTGAAATCTAAGGTGAGGTTTATGAGCTCTGTTGCATTTTGGCAAGAAGATGACAATTGAGACCAATCTATTTGCGGAAAGTTAAAGTCACCAACCAGGTATGTAATGTCGGCTGGGTATTTATCGATAGCCGAAGTAATGGAACTTCGAAGTTCGTCAATGAAGGAGCTATTGGAATCCGGCGGACGGTAGCAGACGCCAACCAGTACCTTTGCCGTTGATGTAGTACAGGCGGCCCACACTATTTCAAGGCAGGAGTCGGTATTCACCAGAAACGGCACTAATCCTTTTTTGATAGCTATAAGAACACCACCGCCTTTTTTAGCTTTGCGGTCATGTCTAACATAAACTTGTTTTTGTAGGGCCATAAATCCCCCAAAATTTTTGCGACGCCAGTGTTAAAGAAACCTAGATGATCATTGAGCGAGTACACGAAAAGAAGAGGGCAGCTGCGGAGGTATTCTCGAGCAAGCGCTTTCGAGATACTTTGCGTGTCTTGATACAACAAGATTTTTCGCAACTGTGCATGCGCACAGGTAAAAAAAAAAAGATCTGGCCACAAGTACGCCCCTGTGTGCGATCCAAACAACGCTTGTGGAGGTGAACACATCATCTCTGTAAAAGGAATCGCCAGTCAACAAACCAACCCATAAATTCAAACACAGTGTCTAACGTGTCGAAACTTCAATACGGAGGATGATGTAGAAGCATTTTCATCACCATACTTTCACGTACGGTTGTATCCAAGCACAAACATGTTCTTTCTCTTCACTCCCGTCGGAACGTGGCTGCCGTGGCTAAGAATCGAACAACGAACCCGATCTAAGTGTGTACGACGCATCGCGGTAACCGTTGGCGATTGTACTGGACGAAGGTTTCATCGTTTTCTAAGCATTGTCTATCAGCGTTACCCCATATATTGAAAATTGAGTAACATAAACTTACATAAAGAGTTGACGACAAAGCTAGGTCGTAAGGCCCATAATTTCTACGTTGAAGTCGCCGACTATAATATAAAGGGTTTCTAGGTGTTTTATATTGTTCCTTAACACTTTTAAGTGTCATTCATCTATTTTAAACCCTTGCTTATTCACTTTCGACTATAGCAATGGTTTTATAATCACCATGACAGCGGACAGTGAGCCTCAACCACAAAGTTGTGTCCTAAGGTCCATAAAGTGTACGTCGAAGTCACCGGCTAGTCTAAAGGGTGTATAGGTGTTTTATATTGTTCCTTCACAGTTTTAAGTGGTATTCGTCTATTTTAAACTCTTGTGTATTCATATACACAAGTTTCGACTATAGCAATGGTTTTATGTCCACCATGACATGGGACAGTGAGCTTCCATAATAAAGTTATGTCCTGAGGTTTATAATGTGTACGTTGATCAGCGTTTCCCCATATATTGCAAAGTGAGTAACGTAAACTGACTTAAAGAGTAGACGACAAAGCTTAGTCCTAAGGTCCATAATGTGTACGTTGAAGTGACCGGCTAGTGTAAAGGGTTTGTAGTTGTTTTATATTGTTCCTTCACAATTTTAACTGTTATTCATTTCTTTTTAAACCCTTGTTTACTCATATAAACACATGCTTCGACTATAGCGATGGTTTTATATCTACCACGACAGCCGATAGTGAGCTTCGACCACAAAGTTAGGTCCTGAGGTCCATACTGTGTACGTTGAAGTCACCGGCTAGTGTAAAGGGTTTATAGGTGTTTTACATTGTTCCATAATAATGACGATTAATATTAGTATATTGGTCAACGTTTTAGTGTGTATCTCACATCCCCTCATCTGCCCGTCACGGACGTGGACGAACAAACCTCGATCCTCAGGTGTTGCAATCCTGAAAAATCGTGTTTCTCTTCGGTGTCTCCTTTTAAGCCCTGTTGGTACGGTGCATGAATCTTCGGCGGTGTGCGCCGATTTCAGACTGATCTCTGTATAGCCCGTAAAGCTGCAGCCGTACGTATTTAGCGAGTTTAAGCGTATCGATCATCGCGGACGTATATCGGCAACCGATGGCGGCACAGCGCAGGGCGCGTGATGGGAGACGTGTGAGTGAGTAAGAAACCGGCCGATTGATCCACGTGGGGCGCTGGCCGCTGGGTGGCCCGCAGCGGCGTTGCTTTGCATTCGCGCTAGTGGCAGCAGGTGCTGGCGCGGCCTAAATGAGGAGAACAAGGTCACGCTTGTAACGCCGCCGAGGGATGCACGCGTCTCGACACACATCTCGCGTCGCGGGGGCCATCACGGGGCTCCCGTGAATGGCGGGCTACGGCTGACCTCCTGATCGCCGAACATCCGCCGTCCCATCCTCGGGCGCCCGTCTCTACCTCGCTGCTGCGAATGGCTTCATCTTCCTGCGCGATCATCCGCGGAGTGGTGGCGCCCTTGCGGGCCCACGCGTGGCGTCTGCTCCCGTTGCCTCTAGTTCTAGCCTCTAGCGTTCTAGCCTCTAGCTGGAATGTTCTAGCCTCTAGCTCGAACACTCCAGGCTGCACGTATACGCTGACCGTGAATATACTCGCGCAGCATATATCATTTCCAAGGCATCGTTGGCCTGTTTTCTCAATTTACTTGTCCTTCCTGGCTCTTCTTGTGCTACGGGATTTATTGATTGATATGTGGGGTTTAACGTCCCAAAACCACCATATGATTGAGAGACGCTGTAGGCGAGGTCTCCAGAAATTTCGACCACCTGAGCTTCCTTACCGTGCACCCAAACTGAGCACACGGGCCTACAGCATTTCCGCCACCACCGGAAATGTAGCCGCCGCAGCCAGGATTCAATCCCGCGACTTGTGGGTCAGCAGCCGAGTACCTTAGCCGCTAGACCACCGCGGTGGGGCTCTTGTGCTACGGGGTTGCCGTTACCTACGATATATATCTGATCGTATGTCCAGAGTAAGTTCTATCAGCACTTATACCGTATACGTTCTTTAACGACCTGCTTCTGAGTCTCGGCAATTCGCCGATTTTTGCCGGGTGATATGACACACCTGCTCCACAAAGCTTGGTTAAAGCTAAGCTTTATTGATGAGGTACATGATGACGCACACTTTGAAGAAAGATGGTTAGAGAAAAGATGTCGGAGGGAGCAGAATGGTCGGTTATTCTGCTCCCTCCGACTTCCTTTCTCTATGCTGGGTATTTCCAAGTTCGCGCTATTATGTACCCCATGATTGTTCTCCAACTGGCCCAACAACAAGTCTTATATAATCTTTATTAGCAGCTAGCATCACTGCAGTATATTTCCGTCTGAGTGTATTCTACGCGCTGTTGACTGTGCAGGCAGGCGCCCCACACTGACGACAGAACGCTCCGCTCCCAAAGCTTATGGAAATCATGACGCGTGATCGAATGTGGGCGTGTGTTTGCGGAGGGCGGGGGGGAGGGGCTGTTGTGAGATTTTCGGATAATAACTGAAAAGCAAGTGTGTAGATAGTTTAACACATTTCGGAGAAATATTACCTCGTAGTACATTGCTGTTTCGGAAAATTTTGATGGTCACATAAGACTTCGTTACGACTTCATAGCAATGCCGCAGTTTCCACCTTTGTGCGCTATAGTTCATATTTATTACTGCATAACTTTGAACAGCCAAATGGTCCCTTATGTTTCCCATGAAGCAGTTTCGGTATCTTCTTGTAATCCACCCTAACAAACCGAAGTGCGTGACAGGCAGGCTAGAAAAAAACTCGTTCAAACTAAAGAATATTAATAATAATATTAATCAATGAATGAAATTTAGTGCAACTTGCCCTCATTTACGCAAGGCTGGGTCACAGCATAGTTGGTGGGAATTTAGCTGGTCCTGGCTTGGTTTTTGCCCTCTCACCTCTTTCTTTCTCACCGCTTTCAATATTTTACTATACATGTTTATGTTTGCTCTCTCTTTTTGAATCTTCTTTTTAGTCTATGTGTTTTTCTATGTCTATTTATTTATATATTTTCCAATAATTTTTCTTCTTCTTTCCTATCTTCCTTATTTTTTTCTCTTTCTCTTTCTTTCTATGTTTCTCTCTCTCTATAGAGCTTTCTTACTCTTTTCTCTGCGGCCATCCTCTCACCTACAGCCATCTCTTTCCTTCTTACTTCCCTTTCTTTCAATCTCCTCCTCTCCTTTTGAGGAGAAGATTAAACCTCACTCCAATCTCATGCTGTATAAACTTATATATATATATATATATATATATATATATATATATATATATATATATATATATATATATATATATATATATATATATATATATATATATATATATATGCTACACAAGGCTATGCTATGCTCTGCTGGCGTTCGGTAGTCGAGTAATTATACGACGCTCGCCTTCATAACGTGGGGTTCGCGTAACCCAGCGACATTTTTTTGGTCAGTAATCTCTTTCTTTCTTTCTTTCTTTCTTTCTTTCTCTGTATGCACGTACTCTCGCCCTTCAGAGGAGCACTGAATCCCACACCGGGCGTCTTCTGGCTGCGAAGTGGAAGACGGAGGCGATCAAGAAGATGTCGAAGAGAAAGCGCTTGCTGGTGCATGGTGAAGATAATTTTCCATCTACGATACACGGCGAACTTCGACCGTAGCTGCTCAGCTCGGCTATAAAAATAACAAAGCTGCTACCACTCGTAACTGAATTTAGCTATCTCACGATAACATCGACACACAAATGCAAGAGCTCGTTAAAGCAGTCATGCGAGGTTGCTGCAATGAAATAATGAAGACCAATGTTTTGTATCGCATGGCGCGAGTATATATATATACGACCACATCCTTGAAGTGTGACACCTGCTTCGCGAACTCCATCGCGTTGTGCACGCCAACAGGTCGGTAATAGCTTGGGTTGTGTTGCATTTCGCCAATACTAAACACGTGTGTAATACAATCTGCTTACTTTGTCAAGAATTAGTCGCGTTGTATCAGTAACTTTTGAAGGCTCCTACAAACTATCCAGCTGGGTACACTATAGCGACTCTTTATTAAGCACAGGGATACACGTCAGCCAGGCGCTTCGGATAGGAAAACACTCAGTGTTTTCCTCCGCCATTATACAAAATGCCATATAACTGCACCATAGTGGCGGGCTAATTCCGCAGCAATGTTTTAAGAATGTACATGCCCCGAGAAAAGCTCTTGCTTGCACCCAGAGCGTGGAATTATCGTAATTCTGAGTGTAAAGAACTCAAAATTAAACGTGATAAAAATATACAGAATGATGTAACATAAAGATAACGCGATACATTTATGGCAGGACCATATGCGACAATGTTGCTCATGGTCAACTCGATTAGCCCGAAGCCTCAATGGTCAGTGCTACAAACAACGATAAAAATAGAAATGAAATTGAGGAAATAAACAACGGGTAAAATAATATGGTGGCAAAAATATTTTCGCGAAAATAATTTATGGTTCTTTTGTCTATTAACAGTCAACCGTAAAATGATGTAGGTGCGAGAAACACGATATACAAAATAAAAAAATAATAGAAAGAGTTGTGGCGAGGCTTGCCAAAAATAGCGATTGTTCTGGTTTTCAAGTTTTCTTTTACTTAAGGGTAGAGTGGAGAAGTGAGAAGGGTTTGGAGTGGATAAGGAAGACAGAAATATATATACACGGCGAAAAGGAACGGTGCTTAGGACTACCCACGATGTGGGAAGTGCGCGCTAGGTAGCGTGATCGAAACGGAGGTGGAGGAAGAGGAAAAGTAGCGAGCATTTTACGTCCGGAAGTGAAACGGCCGGAATACAAAACAGATATCGAGTACCGTCGATATCGGCATCGTGCGTGTCGCTATTTCGGCCACCGCCCGATGCCGGTCTCAATACGGGACCCTGCCAATGCGATCGGCGAGACAACAGGCGCCGCTTGGCAAGCGCTTGCAGAAGATGCGTATAAGCTCCGCTGCAGAGATTGCAGCTGGGTTGCCCGAGATAGCGATAAGTTTCTCTCCGTATCGGCTGCACGTATTTTCGAATTGGCAACTACATTATTTGCGATATGCTGACACTTTCTCATTCTCCTCGTCTGGAGTGTTCCGGAAGTGAAGACACGATAAACTTCATAATAATTCCCCACCACACGCACTGTCTGTAAACAGCCGTTGTTTACAACCGTCGTCGCACTGTGTGTAAACCGTCGTCGGGGGTGGCAACAACACAGCAACGTAGGCAGTACTTTTCGAGTGCATTGTTATCGCACTCCCTCCCACACTTGGATCATCTCCGAGTAGTGAGAGAAGATGCCACGGATAAACGAAAGGGGCATTTTTATCGGAAGCGATTCTCCCTTGTTGAGATCATCGGATCATCCGTCGCGCACAACTTCCGCTTCCGCGGTACCACTTGCCAAGAGATTTCCGCTGCCTCCACCGAGAGGCCATTGCTTCGCTTCGAACGGCGTTTCTTTCGCCCTGCGAACAAAGGAATAGCGGCGGGTCACACTGATTGCTCGTGGCTCGTGGAAGGCCGTCACAGAATTCTCGTTTGCATCGTGGGCACTCGAGCGCCCACCACAGCGAGGGTATGGTGATCTTAAGTCACGAACTTTTTCTCGAACAGAGTACCTATGCAGTATACTGCTGGATGTGATTGATCGACTTGCTCGCGTACCGCTCGCAGCCCGTGAAAAGCATCGCGTGGTTTCTTTTTAATTTCCCCCCTTTATCTGTCAGGGAAGCAGTTATAGCCACTCATGTGATCATTGCCGAAGGAAGAGGACCCACAAATGCTCCCTGGAGCGTCTGTTACTGCCTGTGCCGTGTTATGTCCATAGCACTATATAGAGAGTTCTCGATGATGGAAGAGGTTTCCCGTGTATCGAGTACGGATATTTCCAGCGATATAAATGCAACAGCTGCTTCCAAGTAGAGAAATAAGCAGTGACTAAATTTACAATGATTAGAATATAGTACATACGTTCATTGCAAGAGGAGCCGAGGAGTGTTTTAGATCCTCTTAGCACGCCCTTCCAGTCAAATACCGCTCAGCAGGAATGTGTACAACTCGGGCATTTATGGGCCGCTATTTTGTAGTGATGCCTATATGCTCGATTTCATGCTAGTCTTAGTATACCCTTTCATGGATGATATCATCTGATTATTATCCGCTCACGCCCCACTATAATCTTTTGACAACGTGGTTGATCACTGTCCAAACGCTAAAATCCTCAGAAAACATTCCTGCTCGGCACTGTTTTCATGAACAGGATGAAAACGAGGATAATGATCACTTTCACTCCTTGGTAGGTTTTTCGTCTGTTTTATGCTTACGTAAGAGACAGCGGAAACATGCCCATAGTTTCGTAGGTGCCTGTAAATGAAAGCAAACAACCATTATCACACCTTGCACCTAGTCTCGCAAAGCTGAGTCACAGCAGAACTGGTGAATTCTGTTTTAAGCTTAATGACATTGTAATCTGACTGGTTATAGACAGCAGCCTATCACGAAGATTCTCTCATTTGATGATTTTAACTTTTTACAAATAGACTCGTGCAACCTACAACCAATGTCAGTGCCAGGGAACACAGACGCGCGGAATTGTGTTGATTTTTGCTTGAAGTTTATTCTTTATCAGTTAGGAACAAAACATGCCCGGGTTACTCAACAGATTGATAACGTCTTCGATCTTGTGCCGACTGATTTCCCCGACGGTCTTTCATCCATTAGCTGTTTTCCTGCAACCTGTGATCCTAAACTCATCCATGCCATTTTCTCATTCACTCCACTGGCACAAGATACCTTTGAGAAAACAATATGTCTCTTTGACAATGGTAATCAGGAAGTGATTAACGAAGCCATGGTTTTATTCTTCCCCGTATTAGAGTCATCATTTCATGAACATTCCGTAGATGACAAGTGAAAGCACTTCGAAGATAAACTAATTGAACTAACAAACAGATTTATTCCGATAATAATTCTTCGTTCCTCCCAGCAAAAGCCAAGGTTGACGAGAGTCCTAAAACGCTTGAAAAATAAAAAGAAAGCGTCTTTATTGCACCGCCAAAAAAAGTGGGCGCTCACATGCATGGCATCATTATTATGAAGCAAAAAGTTACCTGCAACCATTGCGTCAGGTCAAACTCACATTTTACCAAAACGACCTGCCAAACCCATTAGTTAATAAAGCAAAGCAATTTTAGAACGTTGTTAACTTTAATGAGACACACACCATGCAAATAACAAATGAATCAAACGAAATCCTCAGTGATGCCGACTGCACTAATGTCCCAACTGCGCCTTTGCAAGTGTCTGTATATATGAACGAGTCAAATGCACCTCTTGTATCACCATCGCTTCGTATAAGTTGTGCAATGCCAGCTATCACTTCTAATGTAAACAGAATTTGTGCTATAATAAACAAGATGAAGTGTTCATGTTTTCAGGTATACATAGATAAAATTAACACAAAAATCTTGACAAACGCATAGGGCATAACCGCAGCCTATTTACCTTTTCTGCTTACCCAGTCTCTTTAGGTCTTATTCCAGATGACTGGACAGTTGGGAAGGTCGTTTCAGTCCACCAAACCGGCAAAAAAAAACTTCCAGGGTAAGCTATTGTCTGATCTCGTTAACAAGCGTTCCTTGAGAAATCATGGAACATGTAATCTACTCTCTTGTCATATGATTTCTTGACTCGAATGATTTTTTTTCATCCCACTAAGCGGAGATTCCCCAGAGGATTATCTTGTAAAACACAACTTGCCATCTCTGCATGACATTCATACTAATCTTACACAGAGTGACGTAATATTCCTGGACTTCTGCAAGGCCTTTGGTAAGGTTCCCCGCCAGCGTCTATTATTAAAGCTAAGAAAACTTAACTTGCATGCGGATGCTTTGAAGTGGATTAGTCAATTTTTTAGTAACCGCTCCCGATACATTCATTATAAAAACTGCTATGCTAGGCTTGTAAGGAACGCGCAGAACTTTCAAAGCAAAAGCTGGAAGAGCGGCCAGAGCCCACTTTTTCAACATTCTTTGGGTATATCTGCTGCAAGCGCACATGCAGGGTGCCTATACTACACCATTAATCATAGTATACAGGCATTCATTATGCCATCATTCGTCATTTTTCTGAGCAGCGTGGTACCCGCTGCACACTTGCAAAGAACTTTGCGTAATTTTTTTTGTGCTTTGGCTGACAACGATGAAGAATTGTACCAGAAGCTTTTGTAATGCCATCAATCTTCCACAGTGGGTATGCGCCACAATAAATAGGGGGACAAGATAAAGCTTTTGTAAAGGGTTGGAGCATGCGACGGCCCAACCATTGCGCAATTCGCATTGTGTGACACCTGGTCGCTCCTTTGTTGTTTTAAAACTCTTTATTACTCATATTAACGCGATTCCTTAACCGACATCAAGCCTGCCTAACGCCTGTTTTCGGAGGAGCACGAGGCACTGGCGTGGCTTGGTGGTAGAACGCTGGGTTGGCACGCAGGGGACCCAGGTTCGAATACCATTGTATTCTTAAAGTACTTTTTTCATTTACTAAGTTTTTTTTTACTTTGTGCGATAGTGGTTATGGACACCGGTAGCGGTGGCGGGCAACTATGGTTGGCACGCGACCCCTGTTGTGATCTCATAACAGCTTTCACTGTAAATAATCACTTATCTAACTCAGCACTAGTAACATCTGGCATTCCTCAAGGATCGGATGTCGGCCCTTGTAAAATTTTTCGTAAAGTTAGAATGTTTGCGGATGAGTGTGTCCATTATCGTACCATATCTAACATCCACAATGAAATTAATCTCCAGAAAGATGTAGATAACATAGCTACTTGGTGTGATGATTGGCTGACCCTAAATGCAAACAAATGTAATGGTATTTCCTCACAGTACTAATCGCGTAAAATTTTGTTACAAAATTGAAAGCACGCTGCTCGAGATTGTACATTCTTATAAATATCTAGGAATTACTCTCTGCAACGATCTGACTTGGTAGGCTCATATTTCTAATATCACATCAGCAAACCGAACTCTGGGTTTTCTTAGACGTAGTCTTCGTCAGGCCCCCCGAAATGTGAAGTTACTCGCCTATCCGTCACTCGTAAGACCAAAACTTGGGTACGCATCAGTCATCTAGAACCCACATCAAACATATCTCCCCGAGTCTTTTAAAGCTGTGAGGAATCATGCTTCTAGAGTCATTCACTCCAACTATTTATATAATACCAACATTCCCGCACTTAAAGCAGAATCGGGTTTACCGCTGCTTTCTCATCGTCGACGCACTTCCAGTCTTGCTCTTTTTCACAAGATTTTTTTAAGTAACCTTAATCAAGCTCCACACATCGTTTCCCCTGCACACATTTCTCGCCGAAACTGTCATCCGCAACAAGTCGCATGCCCACGTACCCGAACTGCTCACTTCTCTGCCTCATTCATCCGACTCACTGCAAAAGACTGAAACGGTCTTTCTGCTCACATTGCCGCCATTACGTCCCCGTCCTACCAACAATGTGTGAATAAAAATAATCAATATGAAACTATTTATTGTGTATATCATGTCACAGAATGTTAACACGCAGCTCTTTTGTAATGTCTCCTTCGGGAGACTTTTAAGGTAAATTAACTGAACGTAGCTGGTTTTGGCCTTGCTAAGCTTTTACCCTCTCACCTTTCTCCTCTTGTTATACTATACTAGACAAGGATATGCTTTCTATGCTTTTTAGAGTCTGTTTCTGTCTATACCCACCTCCCTGTCCATTAGTTTCTCTGTTCTTCTCTCTCTTTCTCCTTTTTTTTCAATTTTCTCCCCTTTATTTCTGTGTCTTTCTCTCTTTCTGTCTGAGAAGCCATTCTCTTGCTTTTTATCCCTTTCTCTTTTTCTTTCCTTCCGGTCGTTTTCTTTCTCTTTATCTCTCTTGCACCCGTTTGCCCCTTTTTCTCCTCCTCCTCAACCCCAATTCACCTGCCACACCCTTGCTGTACTATACTATACACTATGCTATACTGTGGGTTATTGTACCCGCCGTGGTGGTGTAGTAACTAAGGCCCTCGGCTGCTGACCGGAAGGTCATGGGATCAAATCCTGGCCGCATCCTGGATGAAGGTGAAAATGCTTGAGGCCCGTGTGCTCAGGTTTAGGTGCACGTTAAAAAAACACCAGGCAGTCTTAATTTCCGGAGCCCTCCTCTACAGCGTCTCGCATAACCATACCATGCTTTTGGGACATTAAACCCCAATATTTATTATTGTACTGCCACATTCCAAGTTAAGTTATTGCCCCGTTTCACTGCCAGTAATTCTCAGCGAAAACCGTGCCTGCAGTGTTTGAGAAGCTTCGGGACTGCAGTGAATTATTTTGTTAAGATTATGCCCACTTCGCGAGCATTACAGATTATTTTGGAACCTACGTGACCGCTAGCGACAACGCTAAAATATTCGACGGCACATGTATAAATGCCGACGTGCTTCACCGCTTGACAGTTGATAAACGGCCAATGCTCAGTTTGCCACTATCAGTGCTAGTGTCTTGCTGTAATCTTACTTTCCCTTTACGTGGCCACAGGTTTGGCCGAATTTACAGTTTAATCTTCAACCTACTGTCTGCTCCCTTCGTCAACGTCTCGACGCCGTGACATCTGGTGGAAGTGCTTCGCGATCCATGTACCACATGCCCCCCTCCAACCGTGAGCCAAGTCCAAGTCACGCAGAAGACACCTATCCCAACCACGACTAGCGAGGCAGCTGTAGGCAACACGGTCTACCACCGTAGTACGGGCCTTTACCCGACAAGACTCACACCTCGACCATTACAACGACTGCAGCAACGATGACAGCCGCTGCGCCACCACCTACAATGATTGCGATGTAGCCACCCTGAGAGCCACCGAGCTTCTATGAATCACCTAGTGAACACCCGAAGACCTGGCGGGAAATATACGACCGTGTCACCACCTCGAGCTGCCGGGAAGCTGAAGAAAAACTACGCCGCGTATACTTCTACCTAGAAGACGCCGTGAAGACATGGTTTGAGAACCGGTAATTGAAGCTTCGAACCTGGAATCTCTTTCGAACGACGTTCTTGAGCACCTTCACGAGCATCGTCCGCAAAGAAAGGGCCGCCATCTTGTTCGAGACGCAAGTGCAGCTCCCTATTAAAAATTGACTCTCTTCGTCGCAGAGATGACCCGGCTGTTTCATCGCACCGACCCCTCTATGGCTGATGAGAAGTAGCTCCGATTCCTGATGCAAGGGGTCAAGCAAACGCTCTTTGCACGACTTGTATTTCTGGTTAACCTCCCAGCTTTCTCCCTTTTGTTGCTTCCTTCCTTCCTTTGCAGAACTTGTCCGGGAACCGCCCAAGGCGGTCAATGAATTTCTTACGGAGGCCACGACCACATAAAAGGTCCTTGACATGCGGACAACGCAGTACAACCACTTCGCATCATTCAACTACGCCAAAGCCTTCAGTATCAACAATTTGCGCGATACCATTCGAGTGATCGTGTGGGAGGAGCTATACGCAAGCTGTTGCCTTCGCCGCAGCCTCAAGCTCATTCGACTGCCGACATTAATCGCGAAGAAGTTCGCCAGTCGCTTGGAATGCCCGAAGCACAGCAGCCGGAACCGGAAGCTATGAGCTACGCCACGGCAGTGCGCTGACGCGCTCTTCCACGCCCCCGTGAAGACACTGTCCAGCCGCAGTTCTTCCGCCAGGCACCGCAGCCACCATTGCCGCTCACTTGCCGGCCAGTGCTACGCTTCCAGGAAAACTGAAGTCTGGCGCGCCCCTTGCCATCGCCCACTGTGCTACAACGGCGGTGAAGCCAGGCACACGTACCGCCGCTGCCAGTACCACCAGATGTGACTACGTGCTTTCGCCATCGACGCGCCGCGTTCACAGCGGGGCGAAAGACCACGCGACATTGCTGACTAGCCACCGGAGTGCAGAGGACACCCCGGGAATCACATAGTTCACCTTCAGCTGGCCGCTACATGTGACAGCGCCGTCGGCAGTACAATGACTCGAACCGGGGCCGGTTGCTTAGCCCGTACTCGGAAAACTAACGACAGCAACTGATGGAGGTGCGGTTGCTGTACGACGAACTGCCAAAGATCCTTCGCGCCGACGATGACGCCGCGACGAAACCTTAAGAACCTGCGGCAATATGAACGTTGCCCACAATATCTAAACTTCAAGGCCAGAAAACGACTTGATGACACAACGTCGAAGCAGTAATACAAACCGTCGTAGCCTAGATCTGACGCCGCGACCTAACTGCAATGCGAGGAGACGAACTAGTGACCTCGACGTCTTCATTGACGGTCACAGCGTCACTGGTCTTGTCCACACCGGAGCTGATTATTCTGTCATCAGCGGGACATTCGCCACGAACTTAACGAAAGTTAGGACAGCTTGGGAAGGCCCCGAAATCCGTACAGCTGGAGGTCACCTAGTTACGCCATTAGGAACCTGCCCAGCCAGAGTCAACACATACGATTTATCTTACAAGCTTCCTTGTACTAGAGCGTTGCTCGAGAGATGTCTTTGGTATGAAGTTCTTAAGCCTCCATGGTGCCGTCATCAACGTGAGAACAAAGTTGATAACACTATCCACAGGAAAAGCACTGCCACCGCACACGCCACCAGAAAGGCCCGTCTTAAATGGGCTGGAAGACCAAGTCACCATTCCTCTTCGCTCCAGCGTCAGCATTTCTGTCGGCACTCAAGAATCAAGGCATACAAGGCGTCGTTGAAGGCGACCAGCACCTGCTGATCAACCGCGAAATTTGCGTGGCCAGAGGAATAGCCGAGCTGCGAGAAGGTAACGCAAAAGTGATGCTCACGAACTTCAGCAACGAGTACGAGCACGTGACCAAAGACACAACGATTACCTACGTCGAAGAGATACTGGAAGCCAGCCACACTTTCGCCCTCACCGATTGTGCCGAATCGACTCCGACGACTGAAACCCTTCAACCAGCTTTCGACGTTAATCCGAGCCTTCCGACGCATAGACGACAACATCTCAAAAACCTGCTTCCGAAATACAAGAACTACTTAAGTTGATACCCGGCATCACTGGCAACACTGTTTCAAAATAAATGTTTACTTCTCTCTCGCTTTTCATCGTCGTCGAGAATTCGACATACCCTTGTCGCGAAACATCAAATTGTAATAGGATAAATTGCCAGGCCACTCCGTCAGAGCCGTACAGTGTGTCGACGCGAGAACGCGAGGCCATGAAGAAACAAGTCGACGAAATGCTTCACAACGACTTTATGCAGCCTTCAAAGAGTCCATGGGCGTCACTGGTGGTGTTATTAAAGAAAAAAGATGGAACACTGCGCTTCTGCGTTGACTATCACCGACTAAACAAGATAACGACGAAGGACGTATACTCTCTCCCCAGAATAGAAGATGCCCTTGATCGTCCCCACAACGCCAAATACTTTTAATCTATGAACCTCAAGACAGGCTACTGGCAGATCGAAGTAGAGGATAGAGACCGAGAAAAGACTCCGTTCATAACACCATACGGCCTCTTCGAGTTCAAGGCCATGCTCTTTAGTCTTCGCTCAGTGCCTGCGACGTTCCAGCGTGCTATGGATACCGTGCTCGCTCGATTGAAGTGGCAGACTTGCCTCGAGTATTTGGACGATGTCGTCGTGTTTTTCTCAAGCTTCAACAAGCATCCCCCTCGCCTTGAAGCAGTATTTCAAGCAATCAAGGCCTACGGACTCACTCTGAAGCCAGAAAAGTGCCGCTTTGCATACGGGTGACTATTGTTCTTGGGACACGTAATCAGCAAGTCCGGAGAACGCCCCAACCCAAAAAAGACAACAGCCATCGCTGCGTTCCCATCACCCGCCGACAAGAAAGCCGTACGTAGACTTCTCGGCGTCTGCGCCTTTTACAGGCGTTTTGTCAAAAAATTTGCCTGCACCACCGAGCCTCTTGCTAACCTTACGAACACCGACGTCAAGTTCAAATGGGAAACCCCGCCGAAGGAAGCATTTCAAGAACTAAAACGACGCCTGCAGACATCACCGATACTTGCTCATTTTCACGAAAACGCCGACACGGAAATCCACACCGACGCAAGCAGTCCAGGTGCAGAAGATTGACGCACTTGCAAAGGTCATCAGTTATGCGAGCCGACCGCTCTCTAAGGCGGAAGTCAACTATTCCATAACAGAAAATGAGTGTCTTGCCAACATATGGGCTACCTCTAAGTTTCACCCCTACCTCTACGGCAGGCCTTTCAAAGTTGTGAACGACCAACATGCCCTCTGTTGGCTAGCTAGCTTGAAGGACCCTTCAGGTCGCCTCGCATGGTGGAGTCTGCAACGTGAGGAATTCGACATCACCGTCGTTTACAAGTTGGGGTGAAAGCACTCTGACGCCGACTGCCTATCTCACACCCCCATTGACCTACCGACGCAAGACAACGAGGGCGGCGACTGCTTTCTGGGAACCTTAACCGTCGATGATTCTGCAGAACGACAGTGTGCCGACCCTGAAATCAAGGGCTTTGTGGAATACCTAGAGGGCAAGGCTGCCGTTGTTCCAAAGGTATTCAAGTGAGAACTGGCGTCGTTTTTCTTGCGTAACGGCATTCTCGTCAAGAAAAGCTTTTCACCCCATCTGACCAACTACCTCCTTATAGTACCTTCAGCGTTACGTCCAAAAGTTTTGGATTTTCTACATGACGACCCGACAGCTGGACACCTCGGCGTTTTCCGTATGCTCGCGAGAATACAGAAGTGTTACCTGCCGCGACTCGCCGCTGACGTCACTCGATATGTCAGGACATGTCGAGACTGTCAACGACGATAGACACCACTGACTTGGCCAGCCTGATTTCTCCAGCCCATCGAGCCACCTCACCGGCCGTTTCAGCAAATGGGCATGGACTTACTCGGGCTGTTACCAACGTGGAATTCCGTAAACAAATAGCTTGTCGTAGCTACTGACTACCTCACCCGCTACGCCGAGACAGGGGCTCTGCCCAAAGGCAATGCCACCGAGGTAGCAAATTTCTTCGTCGAGAACATCATCTTGCGTCACGGAGCGCCAGAGGTCCTCATCACAGACACAGGTATGGGCTTTACAGCGGACCTAACTCGGGCGATCCTGAGATTCTACCGCCATACAAGTCACCCCCGGACCACCGTCTTAATAAGACCATCACCGATATGCTGGCGTAGCCCAGCCAGGATGCTCGACGCCATGTTACCCAACGTCAGGGACGAAGAAAACATCGACGTGACTGTCTACCTCCAGTGCGCCGAAGAAGCTCGACAACTCGCCAGCCTCCGCATCAGAAACCAACAAACGACCGAGAGCCACCGTTAGTCTTCGATGAAGTTTCGTGGAATACCAGCCTGGTGACTGTGTTTGCGTGTGGACACCGATACGCCGACGCGAACTTCTGCGACGCTACTTCAGACCGTACAGGGTAGTTAGACGTCTCGGTGCGCTCGACTATACGAGGTTCCCGATTGCATTACGAACTTTCAACAGCACCGTGCACGGCCTGAAATCGCCCATGTCGTGCGCCTCAAGTCATTTTATGCTCAAACATGAGGAGTGTATTTTCTTGTTGTTGCTGTGCTTCATTGTTCGAACTTATCGTTTAGTTTCTTACTTTATTATTGTATTTTCGTCTTTTGTTACACCATCAGGACGATACCTATTCTAGATGGGGGCAACGCCACATTCCAAGTTAGGTTATCGCCCCGTTTCACTGTAAATAATTCTCAACGAACACCACGCCGGCAGTGTTTGAGAAGCTTCGGGACTGAGGTAGATCATTTCGTTAAGATTACGCCCACTTCGCGAGCATTACAGATTATTTTGGAACCTATGCGGCCGCTAGCGATAACGCTAGAATATTGGACGGCACGTGTATAATTGCCGAACTGCTTCACCACTCGCCAGTTGATCAACGGCTGACGCTCATTTCACCACTATCAGTGCAGGTATCTTGTAATCTCACTTTACTTTTACGTGGCCACAGGTTCAGCCGAATAAACAGTTTAATCTTCAACCTACTGTTTTTCCCTTCGTCGACGTCACTACCCCGTGAGAATACTTTACAAGACGACATTATGCCCTGTTGGCCTGCTTAGATAGGCGATTGTTTAGGACGCTCGCCTTTTGATCGTGGGCACGCAGACTCAAATCTCGCCTTGTCTAAAATGTTTTCGCCAAAAATTTCGCTTTCTCGCTTTTTTTCTCTCTATCTCTTTCTATACTTATGATGTCGCACATCAGAGTTATTGTATGCTGTAGAAATCAGCGCACGTACAGTTGAGTAGGAGGAAGAGAGGAAAGGACGCTATCTATAGCGAAACAAGCAAGATGAAGAAGAGAACGAGGTGAGCGCGCGCTGGTTCATGGCGATGACACTTTTCTTTCCACAACACACGGCAAACCTCGAGCACAATGGCTCAGCAGTAAAAACAACTGTCTCGATATCACGTGATGAGATAAAAAATCCTCATTTCATACGCATGTTATTAGCCCTTTCGTTGAGGGCAGCTGATATGAGCCTGACTATCGGCATTGTCGCAATTGGTACTGCAATGACTATGTTCTCTCTCTGGTGGTTCTTTCCTTTAGTAGCCTACACTTCTATGGCCAACTTGAGCGTGGTATAAAAACCCGACAAAGTGGTCTGGGGAGAAGTTACAGCTACACAAAGAGAGGAAGAGAACTGCGAAAGTCCCGTATCTTTCCTGAGCGGCTCACCGATTGCAGGATACAAGTTTGTGTAGGAGCGTTGCAACGAACCGAAAGTAACCCGCTGTGGTTCGAGTTCTAAGGCCGTGCATGAGTGACAACCGCGTTGCCCAGTGGTTTGTGACTTCCTCCTTCGAAGCCATCCTATACGCGCCGTATACGAGCACTGCAATTCCCTTGGTCGTCATGGCATTCCGAAGTCTATACCATCCGAGGAACGCCAATCCCATCATCCGTCACTGCTTTCCTAATAAGTGCTGCTGCGGCTTCGATAGCCGCACATCGGGGTTACTCACTTGGTTGCGCTGCAGTTTAATTTCCTGTTTCATATGGGCACGACAACGTAAAAAGGTTGAGTGGGCAACGGCTGCGCCGATCAGCCGTCGGGGTGCGATGCATTTATGCTGTCGCGCGTTAGACAAAGAAGGCATAGCTGCACAATGCAAAAAGCGCGTACTGCGTACATCTGCCATGACTGTCCTATGTGTTCATTCGTGACGCCAGGATTGCCGCCGCCCGTTATCCGAAAACGTGGCATGCTACTTGCCCCTTTCACAAATGACAAAAGTTATCGTCATTTTCTTTTGTGCTGCCGAGCTCATTTTCCTGTTGCCGTTGACGTTTGTTCAAGTTCCTTCACAGACTAAATATGGCCACAAATGGGTCATCTTGTAAAAAGAATGAAGTACAAAGAGTTCTAGGGATGGCTTCCCGCATAGGTAGTTTGTTACAATGCGAGTAATGTATACATCCATCATCTAAAGAGCTAAACGTTTTTGTCAGTAAGAAAAAAATCCGGTGGATCCCACAATCGATTTCACTCGAAGCAGTCAGAGTCGCGGTCTATGCTGTCTTTATAGTTCTTTTTTTTTCATTTGAGTCAAGCGTTCAAACGACGCTTGTGCAAATTGAGTATTTTTGTGTAGATCGTTGTCTTGATGGATATGTGGGGTTTCGCGCCCCAAAACCACCATATGATTATGAGAGACGCCGTAGTGGAGGACTCCGGAAATTTCGACCACCTGTGGTTCTTTAACGTGCACCCAAATCTGAGCACACGGGCCTACAACATTTCCGCCTCCATCGGAAATGCAGCCGCCACAGCCGGGATTTCATCCCACGCAGCAGGTCGTGGGATTTGATCCCACGACCTGCGGGTCTGCAGCAGAGTACGTTAGCCACTAGACTACCATGGCGGGGCCATGCACACAGACTATACTGGAGCGTGGATGGTAGCTTATAATCCGACGTAACGTTAGCACTCAAGTTTCATCACAGATGACAGTTTTATTGAAACGAAATGCAGGCTACGGTGCGATGGTGTTCATATTGTCACGGGTATAGAATGGCATTAACCTATGAAATACTCCCCGTTACAATATGATCCCAAGCTGTCGTTTCATTGTATTCTCCTCAGTTTGAGAAACACGTGTAGCAGTGCATATGTGATATTTATTACGCTTTATAGAAGTGCATAGCCAAGACAACTGAAGTTACCCCGACAAAAGACCTGCAGAGTCTTTTTAACAGCGGAGATGTTTATTCTTGAGCCTGTTACGTAGTCGTTAGCAGATAACTCGGCGGGTATGCGCCACATAAAGAGAGTATGATCCAAGCAGTTCCAAGCATAGAGTAGTCATGCATAGTGTAATATAGCAAAATGATGGGCGAGGGAAATGACTTTGAGGATGAGGGTTTTGGGTTAAGCAGGAATGAGCCACAGAAAGCGAGTAGGGGGTAAGCATCTCCAAGCATATAGCAGAGCTCACTTCTCTTGCCACCCCATAGTAAGGGGATCGCAACAGAAGAGAAAGAGAGGATGAGGAGAAGGCGCGGAGATGGTAAAGGTAGCATGGTGATGTGTAGTTTAGTATAGCAATGGGTGGCAAAGGGTAGTAAGAGATAGGAGTGATAGGAGGGTGAGGATAAGAGGAGGTAAATCATGACACAGCCTTGCGTAGTATGTTCTAGCAAGGTGGTTGGGAAGAGAAGTGGGGGTGAGGGTATGGAGATATCAGAGCATAATATAGTCTTCTATAGTGTAGTATAGGAAGTTGATGAGAGAAGGAAGTAGGATAAGGAGGAGAAAGAGTAGAGCACAGCATAGTCTTCTGTAGTACAGTATAGCAACGGGGCGAAGGGAAGTTAAGGTGACGAGTACTGATCTAAGAGGAAGAGGGTAAAACGTAGCATAGGCTAGTATTATAGCATAACAAGAAGTGAACGAAAGAAGTGAAAGTGAGGAGGAGGTGAACGCCACTGTTTCCTCAATCTTCACACCACTGGTGCGTAGGTGCCCAATTTTCTCCGAAGCTGTTTAAATCACTGGCGTGTTGCTGTGGTAGAATGCTAGGGTTCGATTCTGACTAAATATTTCGCCTCGCGAGTATTATTCTGAGCGTCCATCGAAACAATCCGCTCACTTACGCGGAAGTCAGCACTGGAGTTTCTTCGCCACGAGCTCTTTAACACTGTTGCGTTAATGTTCCCATTTGGTCGAATCTTCCGGAGCCCTCCCCTGCGGCGTCTCTCATAATCATGTGGTGGTTTTGGGACGTTAAACCCCACATACCAATCAAATCAATTAAGGTTTTCATTGTCCTTTAACCGAATGCCCTAATTTCACGGACCGTGGTATACAGGTGTGCAGCACACGTGACTACGCCGCACATGACGTTCATGGCAGGAATGTCACGTAATTTATGTCATAACCTGCTCATTGAGTTCGTCATACCCTCATGTTTTGCTATGCCGTATTTAGTATACGCAATGTTAAGGGGGCGAGCGTTAAAGCACCCATACGCTGGGGATTATGTAGATATATCGACAGATCAATATTAACGGCCAAAGTCTTTGATTCGCTAAGAAATACTTCGCTTATAAAAGTGTTCGTTCCATTGCCACACCATAAAGTTGTACTTGACTGTGCTGATAGCCAACATATCATTTTTGTGAAATTCACCCACAATCAGTTGCGGGAAAGTACGACTAGCTACCTGTAATTAAACTGCAATATTCTAATTACAGTTACACTCAAACGGGTAAGGAAGTTCCCTGCGCAAACGAAGGTTCACTAAATATAGTTCTATTCAGGTTATCTGAGTTCCAGGCAGGAAATTGACAAACAAACAAAAATCACCGCCGAAGCACTCCGTACAAATGGTTAACCAGCTGAAGTTGAAGCGTGCGGCCCCAGTGTTTAGCAGTAGATTCAACCCGATGCTGCCCTGAAGCCTTTCGAAATTATTGGTTACATGTTCGTGCTGCTTAATTAGGTGAGATATATGTTTGATTTGGGTTTACCACTGTGTTTATTTCACATGCCGCGTCAGTGATTCCTTGCACGTCCCACAGACCTGAAACTGACCGACGTCGCGAGCAGACGGGAACCGACGCGTCAGTACCTCCATGGCATTGCTCCGTTGATGAAGAGACCAGATCCCGTTGATCATTGCCAGGTTGTTCTCGCTCCCCAGGTGGTCACAGACGTCGCAGCCCAATCCAAAGTGCCGCTAGAGAAACTGCCGCCAAAAGCGGACGTTCGCCATGGCGAACGCGTTCCCGCAATCATAACTTCGACGCTATTGTGCCCGCAACGCCACTTGTTCGGAGCGCCCTTGTTGCAAATGTTTGATATCGCGAGCTTACTCGGCGGCGTGGTTTGCAGTATCCGCCTGCCACCGGCGATTGCATTCCCATCCGCGATTTAGCGTGACTTGGAAGACTGTCGGGTCATCGGTACCCAGTTGATACCGGCACTACGCTTCCCGGGCCTGTTTTTTTTTTTTTTTGTAGTTGTTCTCAGAATGCAGCATCGGTTCGGTGAATGCGTGCTCTCTTGTTTCCACTGTCGGGCCTTGCGCGCGTGCTCGGCGCTACGGCTGCGACGGGATGTATGACGTCACTCACAGCGCAGCCAATGGCACGCGTGCTTGGGTGCAATGCTGAGAACGACGTAACTGATAGCACGGTCAATCGAGGCCACTGTTGACACAAATGCCGAATGGTTTTTCGTTTCTCTTTGCCATATACAGCTATAGCTACAAAAAACAATAATAATAAGAAACAGAAAGTGCCAAAGAAAGTTATTTAACTGTGGCGGCAATTAATTGAGAATAGATCACAGCTACGTGGCAAGAAGAGAGCAGGGTTGATCAGGGAACAAACCAGGGTTCAGAATTATTATCATCATCATCATCATCATCAGCAGCAGCAGCAGCAGCAGCAGCAGCAGCAACAGCAGCAAGCAGCCTGACTACGTCCACTGCAGGACAAAGGCCTCTTCCATGTTCCGCAAGTCCACTCGGTCCTGCGCTTGCTGCTGCCAATTTATATCCGCAAACTTCTTAATCTCATCTGCCCGCCTAACCTTCTGTCTCCCCCTAACCCGCTTGCCTTCTCTAGGAATTCAGTTATTTACCCTTAATGACCAGCGGTTCCTCTCTACGTACATGCCCGGCCCATGTCCATTTCCTCTTCTTGATTTTAACTATGATATCCTTCACCCCTGTTTGTTCCCTAATCCATTCTGCTCTCTTCTTGTCTCAAGATTAAACCTACTATTTTCCTTTCCATTGCTCGCTGTGTCATCCTCAATTTAAGCTGAACCCTCTTTGTGAGTCTCCAGGTTTCTGCTCCGTAGCTAAGTATCGGCAAGATGCAGCTTTTATATACCTTCCTCTTGACGAATAGTGGCAATCTACCTGTCATGATTTGAGAGTGCTTGCCAAATATGCTACGCCCCATTCTTATTCTCCTAGTTAATTCTCGTGGTTCGGCTCCGTGGTTATTACTTATCCTAAGTAGACATAGTCTTTTACAACTTCAAGTGCACTATTACCTATCTTGAAGCGCTGTTCTCCCCCGAAGTTATTGTACACTACTTTCGTTTCTGCAGATTAATTTTAAGACATACTTTTCTGCTCCCCTTGTCTAACTTCATAATCATGAGTTGCAATTCGTTCCCTGAGTTGCTCAGCAATGAAATATCATCAGCGAAGCACAGGTTAGTAAGGTACTTTCTATTAACCCTTATGCCTGTCTGTTCCCATTCTAGGCCTCTGGAAACCTCCTGTAAGCGCGCAATAAAAAAACATTGGGGAGATTGTATCCCCCTGCCTTACACCCTTGTTGATTGGTATTCTGTTGCTTTTTTTATGAAGCACTATGGTAGCAGTTGATCCCCTGTAGATATCATAGTTGAAATCAGGAAGAGGAAATAAACATGGGCCGGGCATGTAGCACGTAGACAGGATAACCGCTGGTCATTAAGGGTAACTAACTGGATTCCCAAAAAAGGCAAGCTGGTTAGGGGGCGACAAAAAGTTAGATGGGCAGATGAGGTTAAGAAGTTTGCGGGTATAAAATGGCAGCAGCAAGCACAGGACCCAGTTGACTGGCGGAACATGGGAGAGGCCTTTGCCATGCAGTGGACGTAGTCAGGCTCATGATGAAATGATGATGAAGTTGCAGTTTCACCACAAGTGGAAATCAATAAATGTGATAGCAACAAATTGTATCGTTATACACAGTGAGTTTTGCAGTTAATTATTTTAGATTCGATTTCGCGCAACTCTACAAAATGAGAGTACGACCCCTCCAGAAACACTCTTCGCAGATTTTCTTTACGTTGAGAGTGCATCACGTAGACGGGCACATGAGCTGCCCGCTGACGGCTGCCGAGGGAGCGAGGTAAAATCAAAGGTCGCAGACACGCCTTCCTCCTCGCATTCTTTCAAGCTCGTTAAATGCGGGCGGGGCGTTTCCGCTCTTTTTGAGCATTTTATAATAATAATATTTATATCTGGGGTTTTACGTCCCAAGATCACGATATGATTATGAGAGATGCCGTAGTGGAGCGCTCCAGAAGTTTTCACCACTCAGGGTTCTTTAACGTACACTGACAACTCACAGCACAGGGATCTCAGCCATTTCGCCTCCACCGAAATGCGACCCCCACGGCCAGAATCGCACCTGCACTCTTGCCTTCGAACACTAATACGGATGTAAGTCGGGTGTATACTACGTAGTTGTGACAGGGCTGTCGCCCACTGGATTCTACGTGACCGCCGCAGTTCACCAGGACCAACGCGTTAACGGGCTCTCCTATCGGGCTTCCAACTCCGCGCGCGCTGAGGAGGTAGCAATAGCGCTAGCCGCCTCGCACACGAATTCTAGAGTAATAATTACAAATTCACGCAGAGCCTTTCAAAATTATCTGGCGGGCGAGGTATCACCTTTAGCCTACAATATTTTGAAGCGAGCTGTTAGGGATTCAGACCCCTCACCCAAATGCATTGTTTGGACTCCGAGCCACCAGGGCCTTAGAGGTAACGAGGCTGTGGATGTGGCAGCCTGCGCGCTTAACTACCAAGTACTTCACCCAGGCTTTTTCGGCTCAGAGACTAGCCAACCGCTTCTGCGATTCAAAGAAATTCTGTTGTATTATTGCGAACGACATCGGCTTTTTCCGGCGCCAGCTATGGGCCTGAGTAAGGCCTATGAACGAACCCTAAGGCACTTGCAGACCAACACCTTGTTGTGTCCTGCAATGATAAAGCATTTTGACCCGAAAGTCGATGGGCAGTGCCCTCACTGGGGGGAAGTCTCGGATAACTTTCAGATGGTGTGGGCATATCAGATGAATTCTTCCCTTTCCCCTAACCGTTCCTCCACTATAGAGGCACGGGAGGCAGCCCTACTCGCATGTATGACAGGAAGTGAAATTGCTCAGGGCTCAAGGCTCAAAGAGCTCTAGTCCAACGGGCGCGGCGGCCTTGTCCATCGGGGTTCCGGAACAAGGACTCCCCCTTTGTAAATGGCCACCTGCAAACTCTCCATAAATAAATGTTTTTCACACACACACACACACACACACACACACACACACACACACACACACACACACACACACACACACACACACACACACACACACACACACACACACACACACACACACACACACATGCGCGCGCGCGCGTGACCTTTGAGTTAGCAGCAGAGCACCGTAGCTTCTGATACACCGCGGCTAGCCTTGAGCATTTCACGGCTGCTCAAACAGGCTGGGGGGTGGGGGGGGGGGGGGGGAGCTTATCACATGTGCCTCTGTGCGACGATGGGCCGGCTCGTTTGATCTCCTCTTCAGCCGCGCTCGTCGCCCCCCCTCGCGTGCTATTACCCACAGGAACGGCGTATGATGCGGTGGTGGATCTTTTCAATCAGGAATTGATATAAGACAAGACGTTGATCGCAAAAACATGTCGAGGCTGTCCATAAAGTTACTATGGCAATGAAGATGAATACGGAAAGCAACCAGCACTGCGCCCGACAACACACCCAAATATGAATGGAAATGGGCAGATTAAAGAATTCTAAATGAAAGCTTGCGTTTCGCATGTATGACAGGAAGTGAAAGGTGTTGTAGAGACTCAGCTTCGATCAAAGCTAAGCCATCAGTGTAACGTCGCGCTGAGGAATACATGGTATAACTTCATATCCCGGAAGTCATATAGGCAAACTGAAATAGAAGGCAGCAGAAGAGCGACGCAGTCGTGGTGACAGATGTTGCTTCCGTGATAGACCGGCGCGCGTCTGTGTCGCATATGTTATTCAAGTAGGAGGGTGTAAATGTGTGAATTATACGCTTCATCTCGGCACGAAAAAGCTATGGCAGGAAGAGAGATAGACTTTTTTTTAGACCATTGGTGTCAGCACTGACTGTAACGCTGACGGCGCAAACGAGCTGCCCCGACAGTGCCATTTTCTTCCTCTGCTGCGCATGCGTTTTCCTTCCTCGTGCGTGTAAAACGGGCCTCAGGTGTCACCTCGATGACTGTGTCGAGGATGTCGCTCTTACTCGTGATGAAAGAACGCGTACGCCTCAGCCCACAGCCATCACAATTTTCTTTCTTTCCCAGCGTCGTTATATAGCCGCTAAGGCCTCGAAACAGAGGAGATATACGAGGTCGGAAGAATTCCTCTGGCCAGAGGAAGCGACAATTTATTGCGGCTAATCTTTGCCGCCGCAATGCTGTCGACACTCGAGAAACCATACACGCAGGAAAGAAACAAGACACGATACCACACTGCACGTGCTCCAGATTGTGGCAAAGGGGAAAAAACAACAAAAACAAAGAAAACAATGCCAAGATTTTGTCACTTTGGCGATGGTGGGATTGCCTACAAGTAGATCCATGGGAGTGTGCAAACGTTAGGGAAATAATGAAATTTCCGCCGTTTAACGGATCAAGTGCGTCAGCATTCATAACGGATCAAGTGCGACAGCATTCATTACGCGATGCGGTAAATGCCGTAGAAGAACGAGCCCCTCTCCTGAAAGAAAGTTTGGGTGAAGAGGATCGAACATCCGTATAAAGTTAAAACAGCTCCGGTGGCAGCAGTCTTGAGGAAGCTGCGAGTCTCGCTCGAACCATCTGTGTCGCCTGAGCTCACGGCATCAAACATGAACGCTTGTAAATAACGACCGGTACATGCATACGTCGAAAGTTTCATTCGATGCCGCCATGAGGAAGCAGAAAAATCAGAGAAAATTTTACCGGAAATTCGCTGAATGTCTAATCTATGGATTATTATAAATCGTTGACGTAATAATGCCGGTTACTTGGTTCATGCTTTCCAGATAAATGAACGAGAGAAAGCTGAGGTTTTGTTGCTATAAACTTGTTTAAACAGAATACCATGATGCATGGCAGATGTTGACCATGCTTCTCCCGATTCCCGATTAGAGGGTCACATTTCCATTGTGCTCGGAAATATCATTTTGCGACGCAACAGCTTCAACTTTTCCCTTGTTCCTGAGGTGATTTAACAGTAACGTTAACCATGGCCTTTTTGTTCTGGCGTTGATTCAGCAAGGTATGTCTATGCTCCTGAGTTACTTCGTATCTATAATATAATAATTGTTGGAGTTCAACGTCCTAAACCAAAACATGGTTATAAAAGACGCCGTAGTGGATAGCTCCGGAAATTTCAACCTTGACTACTTCCACGAGCTACTTTAACGTGCACCTGAACCTAAGCCCACGGGCCTCGAGCATTTTCCCATTCATCGAAAATTCGGCGATGGAGCTGGTATTCGATCCCGCAACCTTCGGTTCAGCAGTCGAGCACCGTAAAAGCGGAAGACTTCATATTTAAGCAGGCCCTGTAGTTTCGTTCAACTCACCGAAAAACTAAATTAATATTTCAAAGTAATCTAGAAATTATCCTACTACCTTAACGGTGATGGTATTGTAGTTTAAAATGTTGTTCTAAAGAGCAAACACATACAAACTGTTTGAAGGGACGCTAAAGAGCAAGACGCTTTTTACGCGTATTAGTAAAGTAATATTTCCCGATCCCGAAAACACCACTCATACGACGTAAAGACGCATGGTAAGCGAGGAAACGCACGAGAAGAAACGGCGGGTGGAGGCGCCACCTTGAGATTCCCGCACCAAACACTGTAACGTCATCAATTTTGAAGGCGTCTACTGCGTCCCGTGTAGCTTCTAATAAAAAAAAATGAAGTACGTTGTCATTGGTGGGTGCCATAGATTTAACATACAAAGATTCGAAAAATATTATTGAGCCATGGTCACGGAAATACGAAAAATACGTTGTGGAATTTCTTACGTCAGGTGAAGAGATTACGATGGAAAATTTGAAATTGAAACTTCAATCTTGATTTTCTCAGCCATTAATAAACTTATGACCGTGAAACTTGTGGCATTAGAGTTCTCACACTCTGAAAAAATATCTTAGAAGTACTTGTTGGGCTAGTTGGTTCGTCATACTGACGGGTAATTCTAGACGCCTAAAGCACCACAGGAAGAAATTTCTCTGTGATTATTTCTTCCTGTGGTGCTTTAGGCGTCTGGAATTACCCCTCAGTATGAAAAAATATCTCAGTTTACAGAAGATCTTGCTGGTAACTTGGTGCCGGAGGTTTCCTGTAAATTAAAATGCAGCTGCAGGCTCCTTTTACGGAGGCTTTGTAAACTTTTTTTTTTGTATCGCCACACTGGCCACACACAGCACGCTTCCTTTACTACGCGTACATCATCTGTCTGTTTTTAAACACGGCAGATCTGTTATCTTTAACACAAAATGACTCTAACTCAGAATACGGCACTTTCGTTTTTTTGAAAAACAAGAAAAGGCGGTAGCTTCAGAACGGCCTGCCCGTAAGTTATTCTGTGATTGAATGAAAACACATTCTTTCAAAGCTTCTGTCACCTTAGAGGAAAAATTAAGACGCAATACGAAGCACAGGAACAAAGCAACATGACGCTTTTTTCCAGTGTTTGGGTGGTGCTTAAGCAACTAAAATTTTCTTATAAGTGTTGTGCCAACTATCCACACAACTTCTTCGAGCTATTCCTATTCCTGTTAGATTTTCCATTTCTCTTTACATTTTTGTCTCCACTCATTGTGGAAAACGGGTGGCTTTATTTAATGGGCATATCTGTACTTTATTGGACTGATTCGATTTTTTTGTCATACAAAAGAAATGATACTTTTCTATACAAGCCATAAGGCACTTAGTTTTGGAGGTAACTTAATTTGCAAAAATTAACTAAAGCTTGCAAAAATATTGAGTAAAATCTCTTAATGGCGTTGCTTCCAGCTTCCCGGATGCTAGCACACCACGTAACAAAATCATCAGCTTGACGAATTTTTTTTTCTATTTTACGGAATGAGCACGGGAACGGAAACTTGGAGTGCTCATTTACAGTCTTTCCCGCCGTTCTGTTAAAAACGCAGCACAAGAATGTCGCTTTACGTCCACTTCCGCAATTCCTCGGAAAACAGGACACAGTCTGTAATTTTCACGGTCAGTTTCGACGTTGAAACACGGATATTTTTTACAGTACAGAGTGCAGTTCATCAATGCAAAACAACTGATTGTTTCTCTTTACTGTCTCTTTAAGGTGTTGCACAGCTATGCTCGATGGTCGGATTCTATTCCCGGCCGCCGCATGCCTCATTTTGGTGGACGTTTAAACATATAGTCGGGTGCTGGTTAAACATCCCCAGCTGGGGCAGTTTCATCCAGATTCCACAGCTACAGCATTCCTCATAAACATATTGTCATTTTAGCAAGCATAACCTTTGACACTCTGTATTTTTAACGCGCTGAGACAGCGAACGTGTTCAAATAAGCTGAAGATGCGAACTGCAGTATTCCGGCGCCTTGGCATAATGGGCATCTTTATTATCATATTATAAAAACTTTCTAACTCGCTCAACAGAAAGCGAGGAAGCATGGATAACAACGGCATGGAAGTTAACCATGTGAATGGGATAAACTGCACAAACACAGTACGTATAGCAAAAGCAAGAAAAGGAAGACCAATGGAGTATAACGCTGAAAGTGGATCAAATGGTTTGCATGGAAACGCTGAGAGTCAAGTCAACAGCATACAAAGGGCCAGATAACATAAACCGTAGGGTAAGTAGCGTGCACATAATTAGTAGATAAAAATCTTACGAACTTCGAAAGCTTTGTGTCGACGTGAAGCATGACGATTCACGGCACAAAATAGAAATTTCTCATCATAAAAACGCTGTGCTGTCATCGGTGCGAATTAACGGAACATCGTCGATGTGTTGTCGTCATCAATGGTGGTGGTCGATTTCATTGTCATCTCTTGTCATAATGTTGGCTATATCACGCAGCAAATGTTTCAACGAAGAGCATTCACGGTTTGTGCATACGAACCTCATATGTAGATAGCGTCAGCAGCATTGGTTGCGATGAACTATGGATCTTCTATATTTGTTCAGTGAGAAACACACTCGTGCTTTTGTAAAATAAAGAAGAGATGGAGTGGAAAATAATTATTAAAGGTAGAAATAATAAACTATATTATGACATCACTAATAGGAAGCAGTGTGACAGTCTATCGTATCACAAATACTTTGTGCAATCGCCGAGAACGACATCACCCACTGGTATAACACGTGTTGGCGTGTATGAACTGAAGGCTGGTGAAGTTGCCCAATAAGCTGTTCTGATGAAGTCATCCCAGACTGCCTACGCATTCGAGCCAAGCTTTACTATATATTATGTCATTGGTGTAAACAATTACGTGATAAACAGACAAGAAACTCTTCGATGGTATCACACACACTGTGCTCGCTTCGCACGGGTGCAAAAGCACCGCGAAGGGCTCGTCCTTTGAGGTTATACTGTCTGAAGTACTTTCGAAACGGTACAGCGTATATTTGCTATATAGGGTCAAAAACCCACTCTCTGTCTGATAACCGTTTTTGGTTTCCTCATCGGAGCTCAGTTTCCGCTGCCCTTTTCTTAGAAGCAGCGAGAAACGCGCGCCTGCACGCGGAGTGCAGTCGTGGTTGAAAGAGTGCTATAAAATATACGCGAAAGGCAGCTGTTCGTCCTGCGCTGCTGCTCAGCTCATGTGCACAAGAGTATGGAAATATGCAGTAGCTCAGCCTGGGGCTTCCGTAACGGAAGCAGCAGCATCGTGGCGGAAGGATCGTTCCGAGCGACCAGGAAATAACTCGTCCTCGTCGTCGTCTTCTTCGTCTGCGAGCATCACGACGCAGCAGGGCGGCGATAATGATGGAAGCCGAGCACTTCTTGCGTCATGGAAGCAGGTGTGGAAGTGGCACTCCAGCACGCCAGAGAGGTGCTGCGAGGCTGGCACAGGGGCTTTTAGGAGTGGGCGAGGAGACGGCGTCTTCGAAGCGTCCGTATGTGGAGCGCGCTGCTTGTTTTCTTTTCCTCGTGTGGAGAGCAAGACGTTCGAGCAAGCGCGTGGAGTAAATTTTCTTAATGTGTTGTCGTGATGAACTGTAGCGGTAAAAAAGCATAGTCTAACGAATCCACCCGCGTGGGCCGCCTTATGGTCTGGTAAGGTATAAATAGTACGCCGATGCACAATCGCAAACCTCCAAACTACTACTTGTGAGCCCCATTTATAGATGCCAGCCCGAAGGGGCAACCGAGGAAAAATAGCATTCGGAGACGAAGTGGGTAGAAGGGACTGGAGCGCGAGAAAGCTATCGCCGTTTGGCGGCGCGTTGTTATTTTCAGTTGGCACGACCGAGCCGTTTAAGGGATACACAGTGTGCTTCGCAGCGTATATCTTCGGCGCGTGATGTATAGGAAATATTTTTAAACAAATACACTTCGATATGTCTAGAATATTTCTGAATTTAAATAAGATTTTTTAATAAACGCCATTTCAGTTTCACCATAAATGTTTAACATCGCATACTCTCATTTCGCATTAAAACAAAAGAATCTAAAACAAATACTTTTAGAACCTAATAAGTGCTTCATTTGCAGCTACTTCTACAGTCTGTTTTGTACAGATGACACATCTTATAGCAGGCCTGACGCCAGCGCATAACCACTTTGTTCAATGAGAAAACTCAAATCCGCATGTCGAACATTGGTTATAATATTTGTTTATGACGTGCTCTATTGCTTTATTTTAAGTCTGTTTTGTAATGTTAGGGAGTAAATGTAATGGCGTATAATGTCTGTGCTGGTACTACGTCTAAAGTATTATTGTGACTTTGTCAAAATATTGTCGAAAAACTATTCGGAAAACGCAATGTGCACCATATTTGCGAGAAAACTTCTATGCCATGTAGTTATTTTAGTGATTAATTGTTTCTCATTGGGGCCCTGCGTGTCAATATCGCCATCTAGTTAGGTGGAATGCCGTAGTAGGGTACTCCAAAATAATTTTGACAATCTTGGTCTCATTTACCGTTGACCTAAATCTATGTACCCTGATGTTCTTACATTTCGCCGCCATGAAAATGCGGCCAGCATATATAACCCGCGAAGTCGTGCTCATCAGTGGAAAAGAATAGAGTCGGCTGTTTTCTCGAGTCATACTTGACGACAGTTATAGCGCAAGAACAGTACGACGACAAAGAGACAAGAATCCCTTCGTTCTGTTCTCGCGCTATAACTATCATCATTTCATACCAACTAGCCCAAACTGCCACGCTTCTTTACTACTGCTCAGGAATACGTGATCATGACACACATCACCGTTGAAATGATGCATGCTTACCTGAGGCAATACGCTAGGGACCCATGCTCCAAGTGGCAAGCCTCGCTGCTATAGCTGAAAGCATTTCTACAACATTTAGTACAATTGTCTGCACATCATGCATCGTTTACATCAGGTTACATGCTTGCAGAGATGCCGCTCCTTGATTTTGATTGATATGCGGGGTTTAACGTCCTGAAACCACCATATGATTATGAGAGACGCCGTAGTGGAGGGCACAGGAAATTTCCACCACCTGGGGTTCTTTAACGTGCACCCAAATCTGAGCACATGGGCCTACAGCATTTTCGCCTCCATTGAAAATGCAGCCACCACAGCCGGGATTCGATCCCGCGATCTGCGGGTCAAGAACCACGTACCTTAGGCACTAGACAACCACGACGGGAAACGTCGCTGTGTCCTCCGTGGTGCCTGACCCTTCCACAAGTCCGTCTGATAATTCCAGGATGGCAGAGGAATTAAAATTGGCCCAAATCAGAGCTAAAACAATCGAGCACACGCCTCTTGAACAAAGTTTACAGTAACCGCGGGCCTATCTACACCAATGATTCAACCACAGCGTCTATAGTTGTGGTGGTGCGGTCGTGATACCAGTTCGAGAATTAACTCTGCGAATCAAGGTGTCGCATATCACTACGTCTACGGCGGCAAAACTTGTGGCTCTGCGTAGTGCCCTATAGAGTACATTGCATCCCAGATACCGAGTAAACGGGCGGTGTTTCCCGGCTCGAAACCGGTCTTAAAGTGCATGCAGTCAGTTCTTCTACGTGGCTTCCCCGAACAGCTAACGTACAAGATTGTCAAGCTTCTTCACCACGTCACAGAAACATGCCACGAGGTCCATTTTCAATGGCTACCTAGTCATTGTGGGATCAGTGGCAATGGTTCCACAGGCCACGCGACTCACACTTCTCCCCAAGAACAGAACACCTTTCCGATTCCCCTTTCAAGGACAGACGCTGCAAAGCAACTTCGTCACCTGGCATGTAGCTTGTGTCTACTTGAACGGAACACCTTAAGCATGAGACATACAATACTCTACCACATAAACCCTCAACTGGAACTTCGGCCTCCACACGGACTTCGTGGACGTGAAGATTCGTTTATTTTTCAGTTTTCGTTGGTGGTTGCCTTTACGAAGACATACACAACTATAACTGGAGTGATCTACAGCGCGGCATGTGAGTTCTGCAGCACCCAAGAAGACCCATCATTTGCTCTGCCTTTGTCCTCCCCGATTTGCCTCTGAAAAACAAACTTTCTGACGCGTTGCGACAATTGCGCTTCAGCCGCTCTCCATGCAAACGCTGCTGGATCACCGTCCTGATCTTTCATCGGTCCGCAAGGCAGTCAAAGTCCGTATATGCCTATGTGAACACGCTTGAATTTTGTATACTGCCACTGCTACACACGCGTAAGCTGATTTACTGACCATTTCATTCTTTCCTTCCTTCCCCTCTTTGTTTTCCACTGTCATCTTTATACTCTCCTCCCTCATTCTCCCAGCTTAGCGTAGCCAACCAGGCATGTGCCCAGCTAACCTCCCCACCTTCTTTCTTTTTCTTCTTCCTGTAACAGTCAGGTAAAGCACGAACAGAAAGAACTCGTATTGATAGCACCTGTTGTGTTTTATAGTGGCAGACACGTGCAAGTCAGTGTAAGCATTAACGTCAACGGTTGATGGAGAACGGCGCTATAGTATGCACAGCGCATGCGTATCTTGCACGATACATCTTCCCCTGTTCATCAGTTTTTTGAAATATGTCACTGATTCACTTGATTGAAGGTGCAACCGTAGTGCAGCCTGCTTGGCGACCTGCTGCTTCTGGTCGGGCGCCTAAACCTCGGCATCATTGTTCATCATCGGGGCGTATAGAGGTTGTCGGGACCTGCTGTCTAGGACCAGGCTATTGCTCGTTGACGGGCTCGCACTCGCTCTCCGACTAGTCGCTTAAAAGTGTGCTGCTCTCTAAAGATTCCAGCGTCGCCCTTAGATGATTGCGGTTACGGCGAAGAAGCTTGTTATCTTCAGTAAGCACCCTGTATGACCGTGGCGCTGCTGGTCTTATTGCGTTTTGCGATTCCATTGTTTGTCATGAACCCGCACCTTTCTGGAAGCCCGGCAGAGAGTTGGCACTCGTATCTCGTAGCTTGCGTTTGTAGACTTGTTTTCTTCTGCCGACTGATGTCATGTACGCAGTCTTCTGCATTGCACGAGTGCACCCGACGACCGACCATCTTCCAGCGGCGTCACACGGCAGGATAGCAGTCCCGGCCAGAACTCCTGCTGTGCCCGTCTTGAGTTTTTCATTTTTCTGAATTTTTTCTACAATTAGAACACACTTTTCAGCAAGTTCATTCGACTGGAAAAATCAAGGGCTCGTCGTAACCTGCTGAAACTCACTCACACCTGGATGCAAAAAAACAGCAAATTCGTGAGAAGGAAACTAGAAACAGCTGTATGTTCAAAATTACAATAGAATACCGTAACAGGCAAAGATGGCACTGAGTTTTTGAACAACTGGACGAGATGTGGTGTTTAGCTTTTCCACTTCGGAGAAGTTGGAGAAAGCATCATACGCGTACGAGTAAGAACTCCCGGAATGCCGAAAGATATCTTGACCTGTATCTAGCATAATGCGGTGGTCCTCGCATGAGAAATGGCTCATGTTGTTGTTGGTGTGCATGTTTCCGGCATATATCACAACCCTTTAGCATCCTTTTGATATCGCCGTTGATTTCAGACCAAAAAATTAGTTGACGAGCTGTTCTTTTAGTCTTATTCAAACCCATGTGGCCTTCATATATCCGTTGCAGCATTTTGGCCCTCATCGACCTAGGTATGACCACTTTAGTCCCTTTTGACACAATGATTTATAATAGTGGGAATAAGGTCACGAATGACTTCATGCTGCTGACCAAACTACAATCTGCTCTAATATACCGTACGACTGACTGCGGATCAGGATCTTTCTCAGTGGCCTCAACAAGCCTACTCTGTGTTTTGCTGCTCACCATGTCCGTGTCCGTGGCAACACCGACCTCATGAAGCTCAACGTCGTCCTAGAAGGGTCCGAAGTCTCGTGGTTTTCTGAGAGCTCCCGGCAGCCCGTCGACGAGCAGCAACTCTTTTCCTGGAACAAATTGAAGATAATGATCGTACTTTAACAAGCGTAGAGAGAAACGTTGGAGCCCCGGTGGCATACCGCCAATTCCAGTTGACGCAATCGCTAAAAGGGGGCGGTGGTCTGTCATGATAACAATTCTTCGGTCATAGACGAAAGAGGAAAGTTTTCATCAAACAACTGTTATTTCCTTTGTTCCTTTCTTATTTGGGGGTACATTCGCTCCCTGTCAGTCATGGCACGCGATTTGTCGGCCACAGGACGGCAGCTAGCTCCGTAACGCTGTAAAAGTGCAGCTTCTAGCCCATCTTTTGATGTGTCCGTGCTGATCTTGGTTTCCCTAGCTGGATCTTAGGGCCCCGCCGCGGTGGTCTAGCGGCTAAGGTACTCGACTGCTGACCCGCAGGTCGCGGGATCAAATCCCGGCGGTGGCGGCTGCATTCCCGATGGAGGCGGAAACGTTGCGGGCCCGTGTGCTCAGATTTGGGTGCACGTTAAAGAACCCCAGGTGGTCGAGATTTCCGGCTCTCTACGCTACGGCGTCTATCATAATCATATGGAGGTTTTGGGACGTTAAACCCCACAAATATTATTCATTAGCTTGATCGAAGATAGCAAGTACAGGTGTGCTGCTTAGAATTGCGCAGATAGCTGCGCACTCAGCGGCGTGCTTGTCCATCCACTCGAAGATTGTGTCATTTTTTATAAGACCTCGCCACAACCTTGTTTTGTCAGTAAGATGCGGAACATCCTTCCCAAAGTAATTTGCCACGCCAAGCATTCTCTGAGTCACCTGCAGCACTCTTGAAAAGACGGAGTGACGTTCTCTCAATTTAGGGAGGAATGGCGATGTCCCCAATGTTCGTCTCTAAATAGAGAAACGTTGCTCCCTTTGCCACGGAGAAACACGTTCTTCCCTATGAAAATGAAGATGGCTGACCCCAGGTTAGCGAAGCGAGTAGGCTTAGCAAATGCATCGATGCTCGACTGATAAGGAGTACACGGCACTGAAAGTTACAAAAGTGGTCCCGCTGAGCTTGATATCGAACGAAAGGATTATAAAAACAAGCAGACGAACCTGTGGTGACGAAAACATCGCGAAAGAGAACGACGGAGCAAGTAAGTTTCGTTCGGCCAGCGAGGCGACGTTCACTCTGAAAGACACGGATACTGCAGAGGCCTCACCCGAATAGTGCATACTAGGCTTGCTGTATTCGCATAGTGTAGCGACGTTATCTATTCGTTTACGGGGCCGCAGGTCACGAGATTTGCCTCCAAACCGTACACTCGATCACAGCGCAGCCATTTCGACTCAGTATTGCAGTTTTGATAGATGCTCAACGTTATATAAGTAGCGGGAAGTGCGAGAGAAGTAGGTGGTAGCTGGCACCATCTAGAAGGACTGAACGAAACTAAAAAAAAAACAAGGTTGCCTGTGGCGACGTACGTTGTCTACTCACCATCACGGCTCCCTTAATTGCAGATAGTTTACGACTCAGCCCATTCTGGATTACACACTGACACCGAACGCTTCATATATGCTGATGCAATGCATATAGCTACACATGCACACAAGGACATATACTACATATAGAACGCATATAGGGTGAACTCCATGAACAAGAGCACAATCAACCATTCTCCACAGCGGCTTACACTTACACGTGTTTACTTTTTTTTTGCTTTATTGCCTGTTTATAGGTGCCTACTTCAAACCATAAGCAGAACAAAAACAAGCAGTAACAGTCCGACAGAAATTTAAAATTCTCTAAGTGCTGCCAAGGGCTCCACCCTCGACAACCACTCAGGTAAAATCTCCTGAGTTTTCTGCAGTTCAACATACTTGGCCATACATTCACGGAAATACATTCGTGCAGGCCGTGCATCCTGATCGCGATAGAAACCCGCCGTACGGGCCCACCCTCCTACGAAAGCGCACAAGCTTATATAGCAATGAATTTCGACTGACCATAGTGGCACAAGTTACAAGTAAGTTTTCGCCAACTTTTTTATGTTTTATGGTCATACCACAACATACGCACACGTAAATATGTTGTATCTGACGCTTAGACAAACGGTAGTTTATGAACGGTTGCACAATAATAAACGGAATATTTACTAGAGCTTGTCAGGTTTTCGTGAAAACGATTACCCCAAGCCATGCATAGAATGCCAACGGCATTCCGAATGCTGCGCCATCTGTCGACTACTGCATGCTTATCAATCGGGCGTGGTATTTCCGCTATTGGCGCACTGAATGCGGGATATGGCTTTATCCCGTACTGACTGATGATGTCACTTAATAACTCAATCTCTGTGCACGCAAACTTGCATTTGGCGTCATTAAACGTCAGTCCCGCATTTTTTGCTAGTTCTGGTGCCCCCCGAAGGCGCTCGTCGTGTTCTGCCCGGGTAGCACCCGATACCAGCACGTCATCGACGTACATTCGCACACATAGTTCTCGATCAAAAATTGAGCTCAATGTTTTTTAATCACCTCTGTTGCTGACGCAATGCCAAATGGCAGTCTCTAAAGACAGTACCACCCAAAAGGAGTAGCGAACGTACAAATGCCTGATGTGGCCGGATTGAATGGAATCTTATGGAACACTGAGTTTGCATCGAGGTGAGAGAAATATTTAGCATCCGTAAGTTCTGCTATGATGTACTGATAGTGTTCTAACTTCAGGCACCGGTGAATGTTCCTAGGGTCCATGCAAACCTACAGTTTGCCATCTTTTTTCCTGACAATGACGAGAGGGCTCAACCAATCTGTTGGTTCATTGACCCGTTAAATAATGTGTGCTTTTTCCATGCGCTGCAACTCCGCCCGCAATGATTCCTTGATTGGACGCGTCGCGCTGGCTGTACCACTGGTATGGCATCTTCTCGCAGCACCATCCTGTATGGGCGGGCTACACAGCCAGTAGATATAAAAAGCTGCGGGAATTATCGGAGCACTTTGTCCGAGCTTTGGGCCTCCACTGGATCAATTGAACGCACCACCAATCGCAGCGTGCCCCGCCGCGGTGGTCTAGTGGCTAAGGTACTCGGCTGCTGACCCGCAGGTCACGTGTTCGAATCCCGGCTGCGGCGGCTGCATTTCCGATGGAGGCGGAAATGTTGTAGGCCTGTGTGCTCAGATTTGGGTGGACGTTAAATAACCCCAGGTGGTCTAAATTTCCGGAGCCCTCCACTACGGCGTCTCTCATGATCATATGGTGGTTTTGGGACGTTAAACCCCACATATCAATCAATAAATCATCAAAACCAATCGCACCGAGTGCGTTGAGTGTAGTCTCAATAACTCTTGTTTGCTTTTTTTTTGACGATGAAGAAGGTGAAGGGGCCGGACATGACCACAGGCCGGGTCAATCGCCACGCTGAAGTGTTTAATGACGTCGCCACTGTAACACCTAATAACGGACCTGCTGGGCCTTAGGTCACCATGCGCTTGGGATTTTCAAATGACAATACAGCAGCAAGTTGGTTGCGACCCAGTGTCTACTTTCAAAACAACATTCCGGTGTGCTACTTCGGCTGCGGATCTAGTCAGCTGTTCTTTTCACGATGCATACTCGACGTTGAGGATGTCGGAGTCGTTCTTACGCAATACGGCCCAACCTCCGGCTCTTTCCGGCAGCACGTCACAAAGGGATTGGCACCCTTGAATGCAAAGCATGTCTTCCCGAACGACGGGCATTTTTTACGGTCGTGCGTTCGGTCACACCGACTGCAAGTGAACCGTTGACGCTGTTTCACGGCTGCTACGTGCCTTTCTGCTTGGGCCCAGGTCGCATTATGGTGAGCTGACACTTCAGCAGCCTTGCATATCTGTTCTGCCTTGAGCAGGGTGAGGTCTTTCACCTGGGGCATTTTTTCGTATAACTTTCGGATATTTTTACCAAATTCTATTTTGTCACGATTCATGTAGTGTCTCATGGTGAAAAGTTGCAAGTCTGTGCTAGCTTCCGCAGATCACGCAGGAATTGTTCAAAAGGTTCACCATCAGCTTGACTCCTTGAACATAACGCGTTCCTCTCGCAGACTTCATTTTGTTAATCCTGACAGTACGCTTCAAACTTGCTGACAACTGTTGCATAATCATCCTTGTCTTCTTCCGCCGTAAAAGTGAAATTGTTAAATACCTGCAGTGCGTCATCTCCAGCAGCACTAAACAGCAGCACTGTCTTAGCAGCCTCGGTTAGTGGTTCTTTGGTTGACGCAGTTGCTTTGAGGAAGATCTTGAACTTCTGTTTAAACTACGCGCCCATTTCTTTGCAATGTTCCCGGACAGAAGCAGCTGATCCGGTGGCTTCAGTAGTTCGATGTTTCTGGTTTATTGACATACCATCTATTCGTTTATTCAGGCTATTGCGTGGAATAGGCCAACAATCGACACACTTCTGGCACCATGTAGCAGACAGCTTAAGCAGGAACAGAAGAAATGGTTAATGATAACAGCTATTGCGTTTTATAGGGCCAGGCAAGTGCAAGCATTAACGTCAACAGTTGATGGGAAATGGTGCTAGTACGCATAGCACATGCGTATCTTGCACGATACACTTCTTTCCTTCCTTCCTCACATCCCCTATAAATCCGTCCTGGTATAGTTTGCTATACTCCTTGGTATCTTCACTTACTCTTGGCAGGATGGCACGGTATCATCCCCTAAGACTGGAATTAATGCCACGTGGGGCCTCTACAGAAGCCTGGAAAGTAGACTTCGTGCTATTTTTAGCTGTCTTTTAGTTACAGAAGAAGATCATTTCCTGTGTTTTATGATTCTTGACAAGAGACACATTTCTGGAGGACTGCAAATTATGTCCCCGAGGATGTATTGGTGTGTGAAACACCAGATTTTTTTAGAACGTAGTTGTTCGCTGAAAAAATGAGGCAGGTATAGGTGGTAACGAAGTAACATACGTGTAATCTCCATATGTTTTGTTCACTGGTGATGGTACCAGTTGCTTCAACGTCCGTATCTCCCTTCTTAGTAATTCGAGAAAAGGCCAGGCACACCAGCTGCTTTCCAGAGCAGCACGTACGAAATAAAGGCGTTGGTGGTGGTGTATTTAACAATATACACTTGTGATGAGTGGAGATCAGTTGCGATAACGTAGCTGGGGTCGTTGTACCCGGCAAAAAATCCAAGCGACAATGGGGGGCCCTTGGGAGATGGCGAATGTGTGTTTGGTTGACTACTACGTGAGCTGTATAAAGAAAGTACATCTTGCGATAAGCCAGATGTCACGTTCAGCATGTAGAAACAAATACCTTAAAAATGCAGGAAGCAGCTCTTCCTGTATTTGCGATCACATTTTGACCGTAATTATAATGCGCTATGCCAGTTAGGCTTTTGGCTGTCAGTTTTATATCGAATATACATATACGTTACAACTTGCGGCTTGAGCGCGCAACCGGTGATCAGCAGCAGCTTCAGTTCTGCACCTATGCCTGTTATATGCCAGACATATGCGAGATACCAAGAAGCGGATCATGGACTTAACAGTAGCCGTATTGAGCGTGAAAAGTTTCGACAAGCACAGTGAACGAATTCTTTCAGCATGCGCGCATGACACATGCAGCTGTCGGAAGTGGTAAGTGAAGTGGTCACTGGTACCGACACAAATTGCTTTAATTGCTCACAGCTCATCTGCATAAAAACAAATAAAAAGTCAGGAAAACGGGAATCAGCGCGAACATTCTAGGGCGTTGAAGACCTGCGACAGTCGCTTAGAGCCTATGAATAAACGTGCATATCCGTCTCCATTAATTTCCCGTCGTTCGTGGTACCAAGCGCATCGTCCGTCATGGTCGTGCTCGCAGGAGCGTGGAGAGCGAAAGCGCCCCGAGACATCGGCAACGTGGTTCGCCCATGCAGGAAAACGGCGAATATAGCTCCGGTTGCGGGAAGCGTGCTCCGTGGTGCTCATATAGTGGTACGAGCGTGGACCGGCACCCATGTGCTTTCGATATCAAGGCGACACATCGTGACGCTTGGCTGCGGGCACGCGTTTCCTTCCGGGTCGGCGCTCCGTTTTCTCTGCGCGAATTGCCGGCAGCCGGGAGCATCTTCGTCGGAATGCCGCAACTCGCTCCACAGAGAGTTTATTTACTATATTCTTTTTTAGAAGGTGCGCAAAGCACATTATAGGGTTTGAAGCCGTCGTCTGGAATGTAAATTCCACGCATCACGTAACCCAAATCATCGCACAATATTACACAAGATTTATACATAGATGCACATATTGGGCACAATACTATCGTTAAAAAAACTGTGTCTGGTGAATAGCATGGTTGATCTTCCAAACCCAATTTGTTTGGACAGGCGCACGGTTTACTTTCATGTGCAGAATTCATTTACCGTTTTAACGTGTCTGCTTTTTAGCCATGTGCACTTGATGTATTCCTTTCTGTGTCCCAGTGTGCTTGCGCAAAAATTTCAAGATGGACACTTGACGTAATAACAGATTCAAATCTCTTGGGAACATGGCCTCGTAGGTAATCAGGCCAGAAAGCTATAAAAAAAAACCTTCTGCGATACTTGAAGGCAAGTGATCGAAGTGCCAATATGTGACTACACTGCACCAGTCATGCGGATAGTCTGAATTGATGCCTCGCCTTTGTTTTTTTTTTCTTTATATTAATGCATGCGATATAAGGTGGTGGCGCACAAATAATTTACCGACAGTTCTACGAATCGCTCTCCCCAAGTGTATAGATAGCAGCCAATAGCACGAAGTTAATCTAACATCGCGCGTTTTCTTAACTCTCACTTCCCTCTTTCTCTCTCTCTCTCCGCGGAATATGAACAACTTAGCGATAGAGCACGCCACGTATCCATTCCAAATCTCCAGAGTTACATGCTAAAAATATTGGTAGATACCATTCATTATACTGCTCCCAAAAGAGGATTGCATTCAAGCGGCAGTGCGTGGAACACAGACACTTTATATCACTGCACAATTTCGGGTCATAAAGGAAGGTGGCAGAAAGTTCCACTGGCACACGCACGATAGTAGTCATTATCATACATGCGATGTGTTTTCCTTGTAGCGCCGTTAATAATTAGTGCACCAGTGTAGGTGAATATTTAAGTGTGTGTGTGTATTTGAGCGTGTACACACACACACACACACACACACACACATGTTAAGTCTATAATACCAGCACGCTGGTTACCGTAAAAGCATTACCTGTGAACGGTAAAAATTGCCCAGCATATTTATTTATTTATTTTCATTACCCCAAAGACCCCTGCTCAGGGGTTTTACATGCGGGGAACTACAGTTCAACATAACAAATGTTTTACAACACCTTCTAAGAAGAGTATCGAGCTGGAGTGGTACACGGTGCTGGTAGGGAGACGTTTCAGTCCCTTGGCGTACACATGAAAAAGGAAGATGGGTGAGCTATGGTCTGAGCATGGGGCGGGTGAACGACTTTAATGTGGCTGAGTCTGCTAGAATGACGATGAGCTGGAAGGATCACAGATGTACGAAGGGTAGTGTGATAAGATAAATGAAAAAGACAAAGTCGAGTGACGGCGATGAAGAGCAAGGTTGGAAAGGTTAATATCACATTTTAACTCAATAATGCTGCTGCTGAATGAGTAATCATAGAGGATAAACCTGCTCACGTAATATTGAACGGTTTATAATGTTTAATCCAGTTATATTGGCTAGGATCCCGTGCGGCACATACATATTTAAACTTCGGTCGCATGCAGAGTGTTATATGCTAATAGTTTTAAAGAAGATGGGGCTAGGCGTAAGTTCAAGTGAAAATAGACAACTACACGGTTAGCTTTGCTCATTATACCGGTTATGTGGGGCGTCCAAAAAGTACCAGTGGCGAGTTTTATGCCGAGGTATGTATAAAAGGTAACAGAATGAACTGGGGAGTTACAAATAAGGCATGGTGGTGTGTAATAGAATTTCCTGCGGTGAAAAAAGACAAGAAATGCCCTGTTGACATTTAGTGGCACAAGCCACTTTGTGCACCACTCATTAACGTGATTTAGGTCTTAATCGAGTGCTAGGATGTCGTTATTGTTATGAATTGGTGAACAGATGAGGCAGTCATCAGCGAATAATTTGACGTTAGATGAAGTATTAGGTAGGCTGTTGATATAGATTAAAAAGTGTAGAAGGCCTAGTACAGATTTCTGAAGAACACCTGACTTAACAGCAGATGGCTCAGAAGAGTGAGTGTTTACAAAGACATTTTTTTTTGTTAGCGAAAAATCGGGTCCAATTTAGTACAGGTGGATGAAGGTACAGGGGTGGCAGCTTGAACAATTGTTTTGTGAGATGGACCTTGTCAAATGCCTTTTTCAAGTCCACAAATACGGCATCTACTGGTATGGTAATATCTAAGGTGGAGCTAATGTCCCTAATAAGTAATGGAAATTGTGTTTCACATGAAAGGCGCGGTGTGATGGTGGCGTCACACCGTGAGGTTAGAAGGCTCGACGATCCTGCTGCAATGGCTGTTCTGCTAACGACCTGCGCTAAACGAACTCACCAGCGTTTTGTGCCGATGTATCTGCTGTATATTATCCAGACATCTTACCATGAAATGCCCTGCGCTGCCTCCGGAACCTTGGTGCTGTCGGATCGTCTCTTCCATGGATCAACGAGCCACAATTCACCGGACCAGCGCACTGCCTTGGCGGGAGGCATTTTGACACCTACTGCCCGGTGCTCGCGCTCTCCGAAGCAACCCTCTGATCTGACCCACCCGCAGCCGATTTCGTTTAGAGAATCACGTGAAACTGCACCTATATGGTGACATCACACCGCGAGATTATAAAGCTCCGTCATCCTGCTGCTATCTCCACTGGGTATGGCAATACTGCTACAATAACCTGCGCTGAACGACCTCGACTGCTTTTTGCGCAGGTAAAAAAAAAAACGTTTTATTCCTGTTCGCACCACCATTGGGGATTAGTAGCACTGCCATGTTCTAGGTGCCTTGTGATTGTGCATGATTGTGTTCGCGTTGTTCTACAGCTGTTGCTTCTTGCTTGCGATGTAAAATAAAACCCTGGCCCTGCGAATACGCGATCTGCCGATACACATCATAATGGGGAACTTTCGTCAGCTTCACAAGAAATGCAAACAAGTAAGCCAACCTTGCCTAATGAAATTAGGTCAATTCATGTCACACTGCATAGAGCGAAGAAGCGTTCTCCGAAATAATAGGATGCACCGGGCGTGGAGCGAGTTTGGACTGGTGGCGCCTCTGTCGGTCACAACGGTGAACTCGGGGGCCGAAACAGGACCTCCGAGATTGCTGGCGTGCGGCGGCCGCGCCCCGGCTGTCTCGGAGGCTATGGCCGGAACAGGAGCAGGCACTTGCTGCAGTGGCGCGGGGCTATATTTGGTTTTCGTTTCACTGTGTTGCCGTTGCTTGTGTCGTGCGCTGTTGAAATACACGTGATGTATACAAATACTGTTGATTACGTTATCTGTTAAAAAATAATGGGGTCGCGAAGCATCGAAAAAGAAAAAAGTCACAGTTTCGCCCCTAGGACAAAACAATAAATGCGACAGCAACATTTGAGAATGTAACGCTGAGAACGGCAAGCAGATTGAAACGTGCAGCGCGCCGCTCAGGCCCGAATTACGCACGAAAACAACACACGCACAGGATGAGAGTCAGCTAACAACGTTTACAGCTCAACACCTAACACGGCGAATGACGGCGGTAAAATCCAGCTGAATGTGTGCATCTAATTTCTATCGCAATGAAACAAAACGGGAGCAGACAAGGACTAAGACGGAGAAACATGCGCAATTGGTGAAGCATCGAGTAAAAATAAAAGACGAAAACAGGATAGAATACATACGCTCTCTTTTTTTCAATTTTAGGAGACAATGCTAACGCCTGACACAATAACAAATTGAAGGTCGCGGGATCGAATCGCGGCTGTTGCGGCTGCATTTTCAACGGATGCGAATAGGTATGAGGGCGGTGTACTTGGATGTACAGCGGTAAGCACTGTTAGGGTGAACACGCGAGCGCGTGGCCGACGGCACTGTCAGCGCCCCGTTACGGTCATCACTGGAAACGTTGCGCATGCGCATCACGCCTTCCGCGAAATAATTGCTCCACCGCGTGCATGACGTCATGAATGTACTTGTTCGTCGTCTGCTAGCCGCATTTTTGTTTTCTAAGCCCATGCATTCTGCATTCTAAGATTTCTTTAAATATCTGTGCTTGAACAGAACAAGACAAAAAAACTTGTATATCTATGGGGGCGTGTCTATTCGTTCCCTTCAAATTTTTTGTGCATGCAACGCCGTATATAAAACAACCGAACATCTTTTGCAGCCGTCCGTTCTGTCGCCAGATCATATTATGGCTAGGGTTCCTGATGATGAACGGCGCTCAGTTATCGACCTTTTCCTAAAAGGTTGTTCCCAGCGGTATATTGGCACTCTATTTAATAGGCCTCTGAAGACTGTGAACAGGATAATTCAAGCCTACAAGTATGAAGGTCGCATTCAGGATGCACCCCGCGCGCCCCGCCCTAAAGAGACCACAGACTATGAAGACGCCCTCATAGTTGCAGCTGCTGTTCGTAACCCTTTCTTGCCAGCCCCAGCAATACGCGAGGACTTGGATTTGGACGTTTCGGACACCACTGTTCGACGTCGCCTGCGTACTGCGGGCCTTCGCAGTCGCTTCACAGCGCAGAAGCCACTACTAACGGCGGCACACAAGGACGCACGACGGCAGTTCGCCGAGTTGCACGAAGCATGGACATCAGAAGAGTGGGGTCGCGTCATCTTTTCGGATGAGTCGACGTTTTCGACGCGACAAGACCAAAGATTGCGTGTTTGGAGACAACCAGGCACACGGTGAGGCAAACTTCCTGCTTTGAAAGCAATTGTTATAGTTAAGGTCAAAATGCCACGCAGGAACGAGACAACGTGCAAGGTGTTTCTGCCAGTGGGAGATCGAGTGTGAGCGTGTGGGGTGCTGTTTCAAGATATGGTTTAGGGCCCCTGCAACATATACGTGGGCACTTATCGTCGGAACAATACTGCAACATTTTGAACAATGTGCTGTTGCCATATGCGAGCAGTTTATTCCCAAACGGTCGCCGTTACACACGGCGCGGGCTGTCAAGGAGTTCCAGGCGGAGCAGCACATGCAGCTACTGGAATGGCCTCCGAAATGAGCGGACCTGAATGTGATAGAAAACGTGTGGGGCCGTCTGAAAGCTTCTTTGGCAAGGAAGCCCCTTTATTCCGCGACTTCGGACCAGTTGTGGACGCAAGTCGGCAACGAGTGGGAAAGGCTGAAAGCCGAACGGGAATATGTTCGATCACTTGACGACTCGTTACCGTCCAGAATAGCTGCAGTCGTTGCTGTAAGTGGTCACATGACTCGCTATTATATTTGCTCATGTTTTTATATTTGTTCTCATGGTCTTGTTTAACTTGAATTGCAAAAGTGCAATTTTCTTGAATAAAAAAGTATCCCTCTTACACTCACTTTTTTTCCTTCACGCGCCAGTCTTCAATCCAGATAAACCTTGAAATGCAGAAGGTATCAGCTCAGCGAACAAAAAATGCGGCTAGCAGACTACGAACAAGCGTATCGATGACGTGATGCGTGCGGTGGAGTGTTTCGCAAAGCACATGCTGCGCATGTGCACTGTTTCCAACGATGGCTGTTACGTGACGCTGATAGTGCCGTCGGCCACGCGCTCGCGTGTTCACCCTAACAGTGCTCACCACTGTACGTGCACGTCAAAGAACCCCAGGATGGTCGAAATTTCGGGATCCCTACACTATACGGCGTCTCTCATAATTATGTCGGGGCTTTGAAACATTAAGTCTGTGATATTATTATCAGACACAATAACAAAGTATTAGGAAAGATTCTGCTGGTCCCACGCAATGTGGATCGGTTTTATATGTAGCAGAGCAGCGGTCAGCGAGCCTATGCTACATTTTTTTAGCATTGAGTCAACCGTAACGAAGTGGATCGACATGTTTTTGTAGGTGAAGTAGTTGTGTGGGCATAGTGGGCTTACCAGTTTTCATTGATATGTGGGGTTTAGCGTCCCAAAACCAACATATGATTATGGCTTACCAGTTTTGCTGAGTACATTAACTTTTCAAGGGTCGCTTATCGTCCGACGTATTGTCATGAAAATACGACAGTTTTATTGAAACGAAGCGTACGGTACGGTGTGATTAACATATCGTGTCTGATGCTGTGAATACCATGCGTAGCATTTGTCAGAGCGTTGCTCCGGGGTTGCACAACTCCTGATGTTAGCTTGCTGAGTCGTATTAGCACATGTGTAATTTTGTACGATGGTTCTAAAAGCGCAGCCTACGCGTACTGCAACAAGAAATGGCATCAGGCTAGCATGGCGTCTGCATCACAGCATTAGCTGTACAAAAGTAATGTTTATTACCTTGCCATATAATTAGAAAGTCAGCATCGCAACTACCAATGACGTTGGTAACACATACATTTTTTGCGCGTATGGTCTTTTCAAAAGGAGATTCAAGACCTTGTGTGGCTCATATGTAGAACACTTAATTGCCACTAAGAATGTCTTGTTTTGGTTTCTTATGGTTTACTGATTTATATTCTATGCATACTTCGGGTCATCACTGCTGATGCTACATTTTCTTGACCCGCACCCGTTTAAGTTACCAATGCCTATTATCACCACATTTTCGATTATCTGCGGATGCTGAGTTCTTCTGGTATCGCCGTGTCGGGAGGGCGGTGGCAGCGGCTGTGAAGATGACGCCCTCCCCCCCCCTCAGACTTCGTGATCAGTGATTTCCGCTAGACAACGCGTGACCGGATCCGACTGGTTAAAGTACGCGCTAATTCTTTCAGAATTAACAAGTACTCTTCGTTTTTGCTCCAATTTATTTTTTTTCGTTTCTTTAATGTATATACTGCGCGCGTTACGACTGTGACACAATAGGCCAATTCTTGATACGTTGTTGTCGCGCTCATCACGCATCTTGTTTGAGCACCCACGCGATGCTGTCTAAGTGCGCAAGAAACGCACGCAAAGAATATAATAGACAATAGACACTTTTACCTGGGCGTACGTAACGAGCCCACGGACGCAGCACTGCCACTGGAGACAACTGCGCATGCGCAGTACGTAACGCATCGATTCTAGAGATGTGCGCGTACGCCCGAAAAAAAAAAAAAACGCGGCGTGTGTAAACGTGATGAGGCGAAGCGTACGCGGCGTGACCCTCTCGCGATATCTCGATTGATATACGAACCAGATAGCAAAACGGCAGCGATGGCGTCGAACGCAGAGAGCAACAAAGCCGGCCCAAATCGAGTATATTTTACTTTGAGGGACGATGTTGCGCTGCTACCGCAGGAGGGCACTAAAAAGCACCCAAAAGCTGTTTTATTTTTAAGCACATACGTCTAGTTGAACCAAACGTATCTCGGTACGGTCAATACGGTGAACTAAAAGCGTCGTTGAGCGCTTCCCATGCAGCGTACGCAACGTATCATGCCGCGTACGTACATATAGGCTCGTTACGTACGCCAAAAAAAAAATGTCTAACCTCGCGTACGTCCGTGAGACCAGCGCGCAGCCGCTATGGTCTGCGCATGCGCACTGCTTTCACGTATAAGCTCGACGTACGCACAGCCGATACGTACGTCGAACTAAAGCTGTCTAATGTTTCGTATGCGCTCGCGATATCCCCGCGAAATTTGCGCACCCCCTTCTCGGGGCTCTAAAATCACGAAAAAAAAAGTGCGCAAATTATGCGAGTAAATACGGTATACGCAAATGATGGCTACTGTGGTGGGGATGTCAAAAACCTAGCCAAGACTGTCCATATGATTGCTATCGCAGTAAAAGTCCCAACAATCAAATTGAAAACCTCCCACCTTACGACACCGATGGCAGCGGAGCTCACAGCACTTCGTGCACAATTTATTAGTGATGAACTGGCACAAAAGTGGACAGTGATTCCACGGTGACACTGCAACCTCTTCTCTCATCTTTACGCCGCGGCCCACGCACGGAACGACCGGTGTTCGATATTGCAAAAGAGGCGTACCATTTAACTGGGAAAGGACATCGACTGGCCTTTCAGTGACTTCCAAGTCATCTTGGGATTATCGGCAATGAACGGGCCGATCAAGCTGCCTGTTCTAACCATACTGGAAACAATAAAATAATAATTGAATTCTCCAGAACTGACACTGCGCAGAAGCTCTACATGCTTGCTCGCGAACGCACCGCATCGCAATGGAACTAGCCACATTTTAAGCAGGCGTGTATACATATAATAACCGCAGCATTTAGCGTACAATCACACAAAGTCGGTGAAAACCGAAGAATAAAAATCGAAACACATATAAAAGAACAATCACCATTTCGAAAACTGTGGGTCACCAACCATTCATCTGTGCGAGAGAGTCGTGCAACGTGGCTTCTGTTGCCATCATAAATACTTTTTGGCTGCTAACACAAATAATACACCCCAAAATAAGTAAAAGTTCGACGTCCTTACTTGAAGAACTATGTTTGGCAGCGAGCGCTGTCGAAATATTTGCAGAAATTGCGAAGGTAGTCAAAGTTTTTTTTTTTACCAATAACCAGTGGCACCCAGTTGTGTCTTCTACGGGAAACCACCGATGTTATTCGCGAATGGTATTTGGCGTCACACAAATGAACAAATGTGATTACATGCCAATTTTCTCGGGGTGACAAAGGTGCGACTGTAGGTGCAGCTCATATTTATTCTTAGGTTGTAATCTACTATACCACAGAGCCTTGCCACATCTCGGAAATAATTTGCAAATAGACCATAATGTTCGTGAAACGTCAATTCTGATTGCAATCAAATTTTATAAACATTACATATATAATCCTTTGATACAGTCATCTTGTCGCGTTAACGTCAATTGCAGTTAGGTGTCATCTACTGACGTCAGGCTCGTAGCCAGAAATTTTTTCGGGGTCGAAGGGGCACTAACTTCATTTCGGGAGGGGCACCCTTTTAAAATGTCTATTTTCGCTCTCTATGCCATGGCGAAAAACAATTTTTTTTTTTGGGGGGGGGGGGGGGGGGGCAGCTCGGTGTGCTACCCCCTGGCTACACCCCTGACGGAGGTTGCTAACAACCGCTAATATAACTGCGAACAACCACTAATATAAAACATATGTTTTACATTTGCTTTAATATAAAATGTATAATGTTTTACACTTGTAAATACTGCTTATAAAAGAACCACGTGCTTTTATGATGAAACGCGACTGGTAAAAACTATCAAGGATAAGATTTCTGCTGTGCCGTAAAAAACTGGCTCGAGAAAAATTGGTTGTCGGCCCCTTTGAAAAGGACGCCTTCACGACATATAGGCTTGCTAAATCTTTGATATTTTATGCTCGGTTGGCTATTTTTGCGTTTTTGGCTGCATTGCATCAAATTAGCTACTCTACAACCCCGTGTGTAGGCGGCAAAAATGTTAAGTTGGCTCCGTGGCTACATAGTGGCCCAACTTTTAATCGCCCTGGGCACCGGCCATGTGATGTCAAAAGCACAAAATCAAAGCATATCCACGGAGTGAATGATGATGAGTGGGGTGAAGCGTCCGTCAGCCCGTCCCTGCTTCCGTCCGTTCGTTCTTGCTTCCGTCCGTCCACGCGACAATCTGTGCATCCATCCATGCATCCGTCCATCTGTCCATGCGTCCGTTTGTTTGTCCATGCGTCCATATGTCCGTCCGTCTTCTAGTCTGTCTGTCCACCCGTCCATGCATCCATCTAGTGAATACTCCAAGTACCGCCATCTCGCATCCCCTATGGCACATACCCACTCTGCGCGTCCGTTCATCCGTCCGCCCGGATGCTTGTCTGTCTGTCTGTCCGTCCGTGCGTCCGTCCGCGCGTCTATCTAGTGAACGTATGACAAAGAATGAGGATAGACAGACCCACGCCCTAAAAAGCTCCGCCCATTAAAAATAAAAAAAATAAAACAGGGCCGCATGGGAGCACGTATACCATAGAGAAAAAGAAAAGCGTCGGACCAGCACAGCGATTGACGTCGGGTATTTTGCTATTTTGTTTAGCTTTAAGTGCAACAAATTTGACATTGTAGACTTATTCAACTGGCTCAGCAATGCTTATTTATTGAAACAGAGACCTTCAGCTGAATACGCTCTTATTTATTTCTTTTTATTTTTAACTGTTATTCTACCTGAAAAGACATTGTTACGGCACAAGTGTCATGCATTTATATGCCATTCCCGCGTCAGCCTGAATTTCTCAACTCATGCACTCTAAGCCGAAATTCGGCAAAGTTGGACTAACTGCAGTCGTTAAACCAATGGACGAACGGTTCGTCCAACAGGGACTAAATGTGTGACAATGCGTGTCTTGCGCAAACGCCCGGCAATGAAGGGACCAACGGGGAGGGCAACTGCGCCGCGATCGCCTCCTGTCGATGCTGCACTGCAATGCTCGGCGTGGTCGGCGATCATGAAAACAAGTTAAATAGGCTATACGCCACTGTGAAAGTGAAGCACTATGAAACGAATAGAAGATGTTATGAGAGGAAAGTAGTACAACACGCTGTCAGTGCACACAGCAAGTGCCCTCGCGTTTCCACCATGCCGGCACGGGCGAGCCGAAGCCAAGTGAAAGTCTCCGCAAACACGGGCAATGCCGAGAACTCGCTTTAATGTGCTGAATAAGTTCGAACTACGGTGAACACTGACAATGCTAATAAAGGTAAGCTGTGCATCAGCGGTCGTGTACCCACACAGTGACCACAAGTTCAAAGCGATATATAGGAAAAGTAGGCTTCGTACGTCATCGGTATGAAGCGGGCTGCCGGTGTGAGTGCATTGCCGGCACAAGCGAAGGAAGCGTCGCGTACAAGTTCACAAAAATAGTAGCTCAGGCAAACTTATGTCTTTTTATCCATGCGACAATCGTTATCAAAAATCCAACGTGTAGGCGATCGCGGATACGACTAATCGTGCGGCCAGCGGTACACAGGTTGTGCCTTACCAGCACGATGAAAGAACCGTGCCTGCGAACGGTCTCGTCGCTGTAAGTATACGGATATCTACATCACTCCGTAAGACACAGCGAACATGGGGCACTTACCTATTGTTCATTTGTGACTATAAAATAACGACGACGAAAATTTCACGCGAGCCGCATGTTGCGATCGCCGGCGGTCGTTCAGCCGTACTCGTCGTAAGCCTGTAGCGACGCCGTCGGCAAGCCGACACGGTATGGCATCGGCGGGGCGCCTGCGGCTGCTTCGCCGGCTTTGCCGCACAAGCGCCGCTGTTATGTTTGTGTTTGCGGACTCGTGCGCCAGCACTGCGAACGCTGGTTCGGCCGACATGATCGAATACCAGCTGATAATTCGTATTCTCGGGCTGGAGGCATGTTGAAGATTAGATGGATCCATATTAAAAGATCGATGCGCATCGGTGCTACGAATAAGTCCATGTAAATTTCCGCGTTACGGTGTCAATATTTATTGTTTTCTTAAGCCGAGTAAAAGTCGCCCACTGGCACTAGATGGGAGGTCAAAATACTGTGCTATATATACCCGAGAGTCTGTTCTCTGTAGTACAGCGCGGGCAGTCAGTGTTTGCAGTGTTTTACTTTGAAATAATAGTGCGCATGTATGTGTCTGTGTGTGTGTGTTGCATGAATAACATACTATGATCTCCAGTGCTGATTAAATTGGAATAAACATAAAATATACTGCACAAACGCAGTGTCGCCATTTTTTTGCCATTGGTCAGACGGTTCAACTGTTAGTCCCGCTGGAGCATTCTACTGGGGTCAACATTTAAACCAAGCGGAGTAAGTGCTTGGGGTAACAGTTGAGCCCTTGCAGTTACTCCCGCAGTTAGTCCAAAATTGGTTCAAAATCTGTGGCAGCGCATTTAAACCCCTAAAGGACCAATGGCATACCCCACTTTAGTCTTTTTCGGCTTAGAGTGTGGTCGAGACACGTCTTCCTAGACCAGAAAGAAATGTTCAGGTCTGATAGACTTACCCCTACCCAACTCTAGCTTTAGGGCAACTTGTAGTTGGCACGCCTTATGAACCTGGTTGCTTCTGGACTTGTGTTCAAGAAAGAGTTTTAGTAGTGGGAAGTCTTTTGTTCATGTTTGCAAGCACACATTTCTGGAATTTTGAACAAATTGGGCGCATATACATTTAAGAAACTAAAAAAAATTGCCGATATTCAAAATAAGGGTGCATGATAGGTGGCACTCACAGCAACGCTTTCTCGCTGCATGTAGGTAACCTGTTGCTTCCACATAATAGAAAATACGCGGTGCTGTAAAGCGCACGACGCCATGCTGCGTCCTCATTTTCGCTCAGGCGTTAAACTACATGAGTGCACGTACTTGGGTTCCTTAACAGCGATCGCTTGACTATGATGCACGTTTTGCCCTACATTTCGAAAGAACCTCGTTGCAGGAATGCACTTTGCGATCGCGTCGAGACTTCGTGAAAAAAAGAACGCTTTCACTTGCAAAGTCGAGTTGTGGCTGTTTGCATTATGATGCACGAAGGAAACGCGCCTTCCGGTTAGAACAGCGAATGTATAACCCAAATGCTGCTCATAGTGCTCGCATAAATGTTTAACATCGTGTCACTGTGCTGCATTAGATATTTTGAACAACAGTTTGAAAGTTCCGATGAGTTTTTGTACGTACAATGCCATGAACATGTGGTAGAGTAGTACTAAAAATTTCAATGTTAATATTTACTGGGGTCACCTACTGGTGACCCCGATACTACTACTAACTACTACTAACTACTACTACTACTACTACTACTACTACTAATAATAATAATAATAATAATAATAATAATAATAATAATAATAATAATAATAATAATAATAATAATAATAATAGCTCAAGTAACTAGTCTTACATCTCCACAAACATGCAGTGGCACGCACCTCATCCAAATGATCACTCCTGGCCCTACCCCCCTACCCTACCCTAGCAAAAAAAGTCACTCTGCTGGTATCACATGTGTCATTTTGGAGAGGGAATAACACATTGTATCTCGTGCACTGAGATTTCCTTGATATATAGAAAGCTCAAGCCATCCTCACTGAGTCCTACAGTTCATGTAAGCAATAAACGAGTTCCAATATATGTATATAGGAAATACAGGAAACATTACTTCACCTATAGCGACTGATATCATCCATGCAAGTGGTGGGGGCGGCTTTCTTGTGTTCCTTGATGTTTTTTTCCACAGCGCTTTCGCTTCTCCGGAGATTCGTCTTCCCAACATGACAGAAACCAGATTGCGCTCGTTGGATTCTGTTGTCGGTTAAGCAGCAATGGCGAGATATGGCATGATGAAGACGACTACAATTTTGTTTATTATTATTATTATTATTATTATTATTATCATTATTATTATTATTAATATTAATATTATTATTATTATTATTATTATTATTATTATTATTATTATTATTATTATTATTATTATTATTATTATTATTATTATTATTATTATTATTATTATTATTATTATTATTATTATTATTATTATTATTAACATTCTTGTTTGGAAGGGTGTGGCCGCAAACGGTCACTTAATCTGTTTATTAAAATCAACAACTACTTATTTATGCTGAAAAACTCAAGAAACTGAGCAATGAGGATAGAACACACCACAAAAGTGCATCAGAGCTCCGCACAGGCCGCACTTTCTCTTCTTTCTTTTACTCTTTTTGGCTTGGTTCCTGATCTAACTGGGACTTAATTGTTCCAGCCCGCAAGTGCAATTCGGTGGCCCGTCCAAGCCCAATGTAGTGGTTTGAAATGCTGCTCATACTGACCCACCTCAATCCCTGAGCTATTGATGTATAAGTGATGGCACCTCCTGCTGTTTACTATTGAAACAGATTTCGCGTGAGTCAGGTTTCCAACTGCACACTTTCCACTGTCAAATAACAATATGAAAGTGAAAGCGAACATAAATCTCCTGTCCATCACACTTGTGTGTTGCTGCGTAGAATTGAGATCCAGCAACATAATTATGAAGACTTGAGAATGTTCTCTCGTACACATTGGCCATTTTATTTATTACCTATTTATTTGAATCTATAGAGGAGCCACTGCAGTGTACAGTGCTGGAATTCGGGTGAATACCCTTGTCGGTACTTAGAAAGTAAGTTTAAATCAATTGTCTATCACTTTCTGAATTCCACAATACACTGCTATAGGCTGCTAGCTACTATTCCAACTTCATCATAATAGCAGGCGGCACGCAAGGGTAATGCTCGTGTGTGACGATATTGTCGCATGATGTGACGAGGAAGTTCTTTTATTGCTTTATATGGCTTCATTTTTATGTAATTCATTTCTCGGTCAGTAGTTAAAAAAACGCGTGTTTGATCAGTAAATTTCGGCGCCAGTTCAAAACTTCTCTTTATTATATTAAGAGGTTATTTTTTTTTTCATTCTGTTATACATTCCTTCCGCCATCGCTATAAATTGTTCAGTAGTCACGTGTTAGCTTGTATTTATCTAAGCAGATAAAACTCACAGCGTTCAATATACATTCACCAAAGACGACTCAAAGGTGAGAGCCCTCCGGTGGGACTCTCATCATCATCATCATCCGCAGCACCAGCAACAGCAGTATTTTGCTATCGCCATTCCCGATTGTCGGCAACATTCCTACGAAGATCGGGGAGGAAGACAGTATAGCTAACATTGGCGGGCAAAGAAGCATGCGTACGGTGGTGGGAATCGAGGTTCGATTTCTCGATCAGTCGGGGACCTATTCGGCAAGAAAGCAGGTGCAGCAGCCACCGCCTGGAGAACATGAGTATGTTCTCAAAGAAAGCAACCGGATGCGGTGGTGTATAGTGGTCATGGTGCTTGATTTCTGACCAGAAGCTCGCGGGAGCGAATTCTGGCCGTGGTAGCCGCATTCCGATGGAGGATAAGTGCTAAGGCCCACGTGCTTAGATATGGGTAGAACCCTAGGTAGTCGTAATTTCGAGAGCACATCCCTTCGGGGTGGGTCTCTTGTAATAATATCGTGGTTTTGAAGCGTAAAGCAGGAGTATTATAATTTTTACTGTTTCTCAGAAAAAGTTTTGTTTTAAAAAGGCAAAAATAACGCTTACTTTCTTGCAGTGCCAGAAAAATGTGTTCAAGAAGTCACGCGGCAACCAGCGAAATGAAGCAACCGACGATGGCACACACGTGACCACACTCGTGACCAAGTGTGGTCACTTGCGTTCGACACATCAGCGTTGCCAAAATTTTCCTGACGGTAGGATCAATCGAAGATAACCATCATATTCTGTTCGGCTACACCATAGCGGCTTATTGTTACCTCCGAGCTAATATAGGTACTGGCTATAAACGATACCACACGTGGACAGTAGCCAGCGAACGTGGGCCCCGTTTGTTGGAGCTGGGTGGCACAGAGCCGGCGGCTTTTCCAGTCAACTGCGACCGATGAGTGGTGTAAGAGTCGTGTGCCGGACCCGCGATGACGGCCCAGATTAGATCAGATGAAGTTCACAACGCCACTGCAAGCTGAACGAGCGTAAAGACTCGGTTCGGCTGCCGCTGTAATGATAGACCTCGCGTGGCGCGCGTGTACGCGGAGTTTCCGTACCAGACGGCTGCCCTCCTCCGCTACTCGGTGGAGCGTGATCGGGCCGGCTGTCGATAACGCGATCGAGCAGGCGCAGATCGAGTAGGCTCGCATTACTGCACCCGAAAAACGGGGTTGCTAGATTTAAGGAGCATGACGAATCGGTTGACGAAATGAAATTCGCGCCAGAAATTTCCGGTCACGTTCTGCGTGTTTCAGGCTGTACACTGCCCGACACCTTGCTTCCATCTCAATCGCCGTAGGCGCCGTCGTGAGCAGAGCCCTTCATGGATGATTTCCGGAAGCATTATAGGTATTTTAAGCCCGCTACAACAAATCAGACCAACTCACGTTCGTCGGGCGTATTATGTCGCTGGTCAACAAACATGTTGAGGGAAATGACAGATCTGCTGTGAGACGAAGAAGAACACACCAACAAGTGGCCATATCGTCTGGCTGTAGAAACCATACTGCAGATAACATGACTGTTCACAGCCCTAACCAACTATTCTGAAATGTGGAACCGGAAATACTTCGCGATCTTGAGTATCACCGATTTAATCTCACATCCAGGCTGCTTTCGTATTTATATAGCATCCGGTGGAGGACATTTTTATTGCGTCTAAACTAGGACTGCGCTGCAGCAAGTCTTCCTATTGCTTTGCCAACGGCGCCCTGAAATGCTCGCATAGTGCGTGTGGGAACGAGCGAATACGTTGTTTACGCTTACAGTGGCTATTCTTTCTTCCTGTTAGGCAGTTCGAATCAAGAAATACTCACCTTGTTTATACATCGCCATAAATAAAGCAATAAGAAAATAAATAAATAAATAAATAAAGTTCGACAGATCCACGTACCTTAGGAATCGACGTTATCCGAAGCGTACGGAGGGAAGGTGACCATGTTGTAATTTTTTATTGAGCAACACGTTATGAAACCATGCCAAATATATGTGCACATGGTTCACGCACAGACATATGCTGAAGAGTTGCAGATGTTTATATAACCTGTGACGTCTCTCATAATCATATCGTGGTTTTCAGACGTGAAACCCCAGATTATTATTATTATTATTATTATTATTATTATTATTATTATTATTATTATTATTATTATTATTATTATTATTATTATTATTATATCACCAGTTCTTTCGAAATGATGCTGACAGGAACATAACTATCTGAAGCGCTAATGTAATATAAAGCGTTGGTGCTCGCGATAGCCCAAGACACAGCTATATAAATCAATTTCAGCACATGTCACCTAACTAGAGTTGACGTTAACCTGACGCGATGGCTGAAACATAGGAGTAAATATGTAATGTTTATAAAAACTGAGAGGCGCTTAAGCTTCGGTAACGCGATAGCGATATCTTGTCTTTATAGCACGTACTGATTGCAATATGGCTTGTTATGATTATATATGTGGGGTTTAACGTCCCAAAACCACCATATGATCATGAAAGACGCCGTAGTGGAGGGCTCCAGAAATTTACACCACCTGGGGTTCTTTAACGTGCACCCAAGTCTTAGCACATGGGCCTACAACATTTCTACCTCCATCGGAAATGCAGCCACCACAGCCGGGATTCGATCCCGCGACCTGCGGACCAGCAGCCGAGTACCTTAGCCACTAGACCACCACGGCGGGGCAATGTGGCTTGTGTGAGTGAAGCTTTCGCATGCGGCTGCATTCTGTGTAATAGGCAGAGTGCTTTAAAGCACGGGCAATCGTGGGCGTGAAATGTTTTTGAGCTTGCTATGCACCCGTTATGTGGGCCTAAGGGAAAAGGCACAGCGACGTGTTTGCCTTTTGTAGTGAATGGCCTGCTTGAAATCATGAAGTCATCCTAATCACATGATGTGACGCCCGTTTGCAATGTACACTTGTACCACACATTATTACCGTAATATTAGATGTATTGTGAAGCATGTATACAGGACACGTGTGGTTGTAAAGTACGCAAGTTACTTTCACTCCATTTACAAGCAGAGGAAGTTACTTTCACTGTATTTCCAAGCAGACATGTGGCTCTGTGGTATATAGGACACCCGCTTTCCATGCAAAAACCCCGGTTTCTATCCCCACTCGGACCCAATTAAACGACCCGGGTTCTATTCCCACTTTTACCGAGGTTTTTTTTTTTTTCATTATTTACTTTGCCCCGCCGCGGTGGTCTAATCACTCGGCTGTTCACCCGCAGGTCGCGGGATTGAATCCCGGCTGCGGCGGCTGCATTTCCGATGGAGGCGGAAATGTTGTAGGCCCGTGTGCTCAGATTTGGGCGCACGTTAAAGAACCCCAGGTGGTCGAAATTTCCGGAGCCCTCCACTACGGCGTCTCTCATAATCATATGGTGGTTTTGGGACGTTAAACCCCACATATCAATCAATCAATGCGTTCAAATTGGATAGCCAGCCCGATGATGAGGGTCTATTTGAAAAGTAGTTCCGAGAACTGGCGTGGCTCTGTGCGGTATGCTTCACTGACACGCAGAATGCTTAAGTTCAATTCCTGCTGGAACCCTCGCATTTATTTATAGAATTCGTCGGGTAAACGCTGACGATGTCGTGTTTTTCTTACGCTAATTAAAATTGTCCATGTGTGTTCTCGTCGTACCCGAGTATATAGATACTAAGTGTCAATCACCTGGGGCACGCACATACCAGCATTCAGTGGCACATACCCACCCGGGGGTATGTGCCACTGTCTGGCGCCAAGTGTTTGGTGACGTACGTGACGGAATCGTGACCTTATTCATGTCTTGACCAACGCATCATATTCTTGAAACCATCTTATACCCTCCCATACTAACTTTGGTTCACGCCAAGCTAAGTGAATGATGACGAGAGCACCCAGGCTAAAGTGGCTAAATAGACAGATAAAAATATGCGCAGATAGACACCCAAAGTGTTAGCAGTACACACAAAAATGCTTCGCATTTAATGAATGAAGCGCAAGTGCTGTGCATACACCCCGCGTTTACAATCGTGTGTTTGCAATATATTTTTTTATTAATAGCTAATATTGTATGAGTAAAAATTGTGTCTCATGCCCCTTCATTATGCCTTTGGCCTGGAGGGTATTACGAAATAAATAAATAAATAAATAAATAAATATTTGCCTCTCAAATGAAAGACTGCACGTCACTTCTGTGCGTGACTTTCTTTGTTGTTGTTCTTAACGCAGGTACGACGTTGTCGTCTTTACATCACCCCCGTACCCCCTGAAGCACACCATGCAGTAGCGTAGATGCAATGGTTTCAGTTAATGCGCAAAGAGTGTTTTGTGTACTTTTTAGGTAATGCCAGTGCTATATAATTCAAGCGAACGCCTCTCATCACTGCAGCGCGTTTGATCTGGACAAGTGTGGCCTGACCGGCTTCCTCTGCCGACCATCGCACTCTGTTTGTATAGAGTGCGTCTTTTTGATCACCGCACTCCACAAAGTTTATCCCTACTAGTTCGTCATTGTCATTTGAAGTTGTTATTTGCCAGCAGGACATGAAGTCATGATGTATGAAAATATGCGTGTGCTAACAGCGAATGGAAGCACACGGCGTTTTTATGTAAAATCTTATTCTTCAATATTATTGCTTATACCGCCTCGTTATCAAGTCAGCAGCTTGCAGTTATTCCGCACTAAGTTAACGCAAGCTCAGCGCCGTACATCCGTATGCACTGCACTCTACAGCATTGTATATTCCGCCTGCGAACTGAGAACATTCATGCTAAATTCGGGCTGGGCAAATATATATTCTCTTTCTCTAAAGGGAGAGCAAGAAACAAAGGGGACAACTTTTCTCGTCATATCACACATTTTAAGGTTGCTTTCGACGGCTCTCAAGGCAGTGGGCATTCCTTCGAGCCTCGCAGTGACCTTCTGACGAGCCCGCGGGCGCAGTTCGAGACCAATGTTGTCGTAGCGCGTCAAGCAGATCATTCCATGGGTCGTGCGTTTGCCGTGCCTCGGTCACGGAGCGCGCCAAGTGAAGCCTTTGATGCGTTCCGCCTTGAGTCAGCCACCCGAGTGCTTATACGCGCTATCGCGAGCGCTCTGCGTGAAGTCCGTCGCGTGCCGAGGCGACAGCGCGAAGCGACAGTGCGGACACGGGTCCTGCTCGCCACAGGTCTGCTCGCGTCTCCTGCAGGGTTGACATTCGAGTCGCGAAGCAGCGAGGTCATCATGGCGCATGTTTGCTTTTGGAGGTCGGAGCCATACGACTCTCGGCATGTTGCCCCGTTGCCGTGTTTGCATGGCCTAGAAGGAGCTGCACAGCCGAGGCGCTTGACCTCCGCACTGTAGAAGTCACAAAGCGCGGCCTGGGGTGCCTGTCGCGCGAGGCCGCGCAAATTCATTCGGTACCGTACCGAGGGTCAGCCTCATTGGGCCTCTTCTTGCCGCTCAAACGAGGCGCGGGGTCTTGGAGGTTTGTTTTGCCTGACTTTGTCAAACAGAAGAAAAATTCTGAGCTGTGGCTTCACCGAATTTTTTACTACACATCGGCGTTTTGCATTCTTCTCATCTTTTCTCTTAGGCTCTGGCGCAGTTCCACTAACAACACCACTCTTCACGTGGCTTATGTGATGAGCGTGGTAATAAGATTGCATATTCTGCGGATGGCACCCCACACGGAGGGAATAAGGACCATGTGATCTACTTGACTGCCCTCTGGGACATGTCGTGGGCGTTGCTGCCGAATTCAAAAGTAACTTGAACGACCTATTTTTATTCCTCAGTGGAATATGCGTACTTAGGACAGGATAGTAACCATGTAGCTGAACCAAGAGAGTGAAATAACTAGAATAATAAGGATGTAGTGGATCACATTCGGCAAGCATTCTCAAATCATGGATGGTAATGTGCCACTAACCCTCAATAATAAGGTAAATAACGCAGCGAGTGATAAAGAGGAAAACGATAGGTGTAACATTAAGAGACAAGAAGAGAGCAGAGTGGGTTAGAGAACAAACCGGTGTTAAGGATATTATAGTTGAAATCAAGAAGAAGAAAATGACATGAGCCGGACACGTAGCCCGTAGGCAGGATAATAGCTGCCATTAAGAGTAGCTGACTGGATTCCTAGAGAAGGCAAATGCACGAAGGGGAGACAGAAAGTTAGGTGGGCAGATAAAATCAAAAAGTTCGCAGGTATAACGTGGCAGCAGAAAGCACGTGACCGGGTCGATTGGTGCATCATGGGAGAGGCCTTTGTCCTGCAGTGGGCGTAGCCAGGATTATGATGATGAGATGGAAGAGAATAAATAACGAGGAAGTCAGTTACTCAAGCATTTCTCGTGTTCTACGCCCAATTCGAACCTTGTGCAGTTTAAAAACTACAAAAAGTGCCCTTTTTGTGTACTTGAATACTTCATGTTACTTTACACTAGGAAGGACAAACCGGTCGCGCGAACGTATACTAGTATTCCTTCCCAACGTGGCACGGGTCACAGCTCGCGGCGCGGATCTATATGCGTTCGTGTTCACACGCATGGAGCGACGCTCGAATGCGAATTGCGGCACACTCGATGTGAGCTCAGTAGAGTGAGTGAGGATTGTGCAAGAACGAGCACTACTGTAACCGGCAGACCGGGCCAGACACAAAAGATCGATCACGTTATCCAGCTCAGCATTGTCTGCTTTTTAATCCATTGCAGCAGCTTTCGTTTGGACTCGCAAAAAAGCGTGCGTGCATCAGCCATGCGTCGCCGCGTTTGTCTCGGCGTGCATACTGCATATCGAACCCTTCGAGTCACTGATCGCTTATGAGGCTGCGAACGCGATACCTGTCTGCTCCGCGCGTCCTGCTTGCACACGGCTCCGCGCCAACGAGCGAAGAGATGTTTCGCCACGCATGACCTCTGCACCGGCGAGCTTTCGCGTCGGCGCGCCTTTCCGAAGCGACCGCCCACGCGCGACTTGGAGGTGCGCTGAGGGAGCGCCTCTTGCCATAAGCTCGCGTGCGCGTCCAAATTGGTCGATGAGCAGCGGATGAGCGATTCCCGAGCAATATCGATATGACGTGCTGCCGTCATTACCAGCGTCACAGGAAGTGGGACGACATACGTGGTTGGGGGAAAGCAGCTGCCCTAGCGCAGTATCCCCGTTTCTCGTTGCATTACCCATGCTCACCAAGCACACCTCTGTGCAGAAGCCCAATATCTGATATGTGGCGTTTAACGTCCCCAAACCACCATAAATACGAGAGACACCGTATTGAAGGGCTCCGGAAATTTTGATTAACTGGGGTTCTTTAACGTGCGCCCAAATCTGAGCCCACGGGCCTACAGGATTTTCGCCTCCATCGAAAATGCCGCAGCTGGGATTTGATCCCGCGACCTGCGGGTCAGCGGCTGAGTACCTCTGCAGACAACCGCGGTGGGGCAACGTGAAGGCTTCTCACGCTCACTCCAATATCCTCGAAAACAAGTGATTGCGCTTGCGAGAAGCGAGAACAAATCATTTTCTGCACACTTTAAAACGCTACACATGAAACAGACGCGCTACTTTGAGTACGAACCAAACTTTCGTAGCACTCGAGGCACCGGGACAAAAAACATTGACACCTGTTGTGGTTTCTATATAGTAACACTCTCTCACTTCTACTGTTTTCACTAACATTCCCGGTAACTATATATAGCACTGCATTACTCTCTGAATGTAACGTACTAATACTTACCAAAACGTGGCCGATTGATGGCATAATTGATGATGTTCTGTCAAAATTACTGAGCTTCCTTTTGCACCAACATGACAGTGTTTGCACTCGGTGTGGTGGTGTGCTATTCCCGAGCAACTATCTTTCCGAGCATTATCTGCTAAACGTCCAAGTCAACCAGATGAATAGGACAAGTATTATGAAGCTGACCGCAATTATCTTTCAGCCCTGAGTCAAGCAACCAACTCCTTTTATATATTCTCAAGCTATTGCAAGCTATTTACAGGCAGTTTAGGAAAACACTAAAGGCTGACAAACCACGTGGCACTACTAATAAATTATTCTTGTGAAGTGATTGCTGACGAAGATAGTGCAAATCTGCATGCTCAACGCTACGTTTGCTAAGATTTTTTACTGAATAATCAAACATACATTCCTATTTACCTCGCTTGGCTTTATTCACAATCTTGACGGGCCAGCAATCAAGTTTTTTGCGAGTTAAATATTGGCCATAATAGAAAAAATAAAATATTATCATCTGCTGGCATGGATGTAAGTATCCCTAAACCCCCCAAAAAACGTTAGCGCTTCACTTTTTCTTGTCACAGTATTATCACTCATTTTCTCCAAAAACATTTCATGCGACTGGAAGATATGGAAGGTCACTGCGGTCTTGAAAGTAGGTGATAGAAACTCTTTATTAAACTACCACCCCATTTCCCTAGCAAGCGTTCGCTGCAAAATCGTGGAGCATGTCATTTACGTCCACGCAATAAGCTTTTGCGACAGCAACCACTTTTTCATCCTTCACAGCACGGCTTCTACAAGGGGTGTGAAACGCAGCAAGCAGTCTTCTTGCATGACATTCATGTACTAACATCGCCGATAACGTTCAGACCAACGCTGTTTTGTTTTTGTTTTTTTAGTATAAGCTAAGGCGTTGGATAAAGTGGCTCCTCAGCGGCTGCTTACGAAACTTTCTCGAATGTGAACTTACATCCCACCATCGTTAAATGAATAACATAGTTCATTGTGTAATAATAAATCATAATACGTCGTTGGAAGTAACCAACATATACCTACTCTTGTTCTAGTAACGTCAGCAATACCTCAAGGGTCTGTTCTTGGCTTGCTATACTTTTCATCTCTGTAAACCAAGTTACCTATGCACGTAACCAGTAATATAGACGACTGCGTTACCTACCGCACCATACTAAACACTTCTGACCAGATAACCTTAGAGAACGATCTTAACTATCGTCATCCCCACCACTATAATCATCATCAGCCTCACTACGCTCACCGCAAGGCAAAGAGCTTTCGGGATGGTTTTTTGCTGGGTTATAGTTAGTTCATTTCAGTGTATCTGCTGCCATCTTTTGTAGTTTTATGCGCTGCTATATATATATATATATATATATATATATATATATATATATATATATATATATATATATATATATATATATATATATATATATATATATATATATTGTGTTTGTGTGTGTGTTTGTGTGTGTGTGTGTTTACACCCTCTCTCATGTTCCGCCAATCAAACCGCTCCGGTGCTTTCTGCTGCCACGTCATGCCTCCCAGCTTCTTAATCTCATCTGCACACCTCATTTTTTGTCTCTTGAAACCCAGTCAGTTACCCACAATGACCAGTGGTTATCGTGCCTGCGCGCTGGCCATGTCAATTTCTCGTTCTTCATTTCAACTGCCCCAACTGGGGTTTTTTAAGGAACATAAACTGACTGGCTCATTTGTTGGGCTAACTTTTGCCCTCTTCATTTTTAGTGGGCCAGCGGTGAGTAGTGGGACCTACCCCATTTCTGCTACACATACCCGTTTACGATGGTAACGGAACCAATCGATAGCTATGATAGTTTTATATGATAGTGCTGTAGGCCGGGAAACATACCCGTTTATGTATGTATATATATTGCCACCTACTTCTAGTAGTGGGTCGTGTGCCAAGGTGAAGGCTCACACCACAGAGAAGAAAAAAGTGCGCGTGGACCCCCGCTCTGGCATACAAGCCCAACCGACGCGCTTGGTTAGAACCCTGTTGCTCGGACATCAATAAACCTTGTCGACACCCCCTGGAACGACGTGACAATATATATATATATATATATATATATATATATATATATATATATATATATATATATATATATATATATATATATATATATATATATATATATATATATATATATACGGAAGTGGCGTATGAATTTTATTTGCATTAACTATATTATAGCTCGTCCGAATTACACTATAGCGTTCTCCTGCGTCCTTTACAATGACACGGCGGATCGGTTACATGATTTAAAAAAAAACTACTCATTGAGCACGCTTGCATTTCACACTTGTGCAAACAACGCTTAGTAACAAAGGGCAATGCCGAAGGCCAGGCGGATTGATTGATATGTGGGGTTTAAGTCTGGAACTCGCCATATGATTATGAGAGACGCCGTAGTGGAGGGCTCCAGAAATTTGACCACCTGAGGTTCTTCAACGTGCACTCAAATCTGAGCACACGGGCCTATACAACATTTTCACCTCCATCGGAAATGCAGCCGCCGCAGCCGGGATTCGATCCCGCGACCTGCGGGTCAGCAGCCGAGTACCTTAGCTACCTGACCACCACGGCGGAGTGAAGGCTAGGCGGTGACCACAGTGTTCGTGCACCTACTTCCTGCTTTGTTGATTACTTATTGTTGATTTACATGCAAGAAAAAGTAAGCAACGGCAGTCTTTCATTTGTCCACCCTACTTCTGCCTCCCTATCATCCACCTTTCTCTGGTTCAAAAAAAAGAAAGCGTGCTCAGCACGATATGGTTATAGGTCCAAAAGCCCGAGGGCCGCCATCGTGAGCTTGCGGCTCTGACTGCAAGTCTACCATACGTACGAAAACGCCATTTCGATTCTCAGCCGCGAACGCTCCAATTCGATGGGAGCAAAATTCATTAATAACAAAAAAGAAGGTGGACGCACCTCAGACTTAGGAGGACATTAAAATACACGACGTCGTGCAACTTAATCTAGAGACTCCCCCAGTATGTAATCATATGCGTGGTTGTGTGGTCTTGACACGTATAAACGCCAGAATTTATTTTAATTTCAATGACGCACCTGCGCTCTTGCAGGTGGCTCAGAGTATCGGAAAGGCGAGCGTCAGTGAATCGAAATTGTGGGCTCAATGAGACGAGCCCATCTCGCCGTCCGCAAGCACCTTGCAGACTTTGCCCTCCATGCACTCATGGCACACGGCATTTATACCGTCATCATCAAATGGTTTCGTTCCAGATCTGGCCAATCGATCGGCTCATCCCAGGCTGGTGGGGAATCTGTGCTGGAGGACGGTGGAGGGGGGGGGGGGGGGTGCTATTAATAGCAACTGCTGCCAAGATGGCCGGGGGCGCGCCGTGGTGAGACCTGAGTGGGCGTTGCCACCGCCATTAATCCCGCGGTTCGCTGCATGAGGATGCTCATCGGGCCACCACCCCGAATGTGCTGACCTATTTCGAATGCGAGCGCACAGGGCTCCTGCATTACTGACAGTTTAGTGTTTGCTCGGTGTTTCCGAGCGCAGATCGCGCGTTCGCTTTGCTGGACTCGCCCACTGCAGGCCCAGCTTCACGGGCCACCGCTGCTGTCCGCACAACGAGCCGCTCCTTTGATGGACATCAGACATACTATACCCGTCCATAAGATGTCTGTCCCATCGCACACTCTTTGCAACGTTGCGAGCGATAACCGGCTACCCGAGGACTGTTTTGTTAAGCCTGAGGCTATACAGTTCACCAAAACGTTATTACGATTAGGAACTCGCATTACGCAGTTGCAGAAAGCGGCATGAGCCGTGCGGTAGCAGTTTTTGTCACGCACCGCTGAATGAGCCAATATAGTACGTGCGACGGCACGCTTAATACGCAATAGAATGTGCTTCGAACTGGTCCGTATGCTGCTAAACGAGCAGAGTGATACATCGCTTCCAGACGCACACCTTGCACGTACGGTGACTGAAAACTTACACACGAAAGCACGATATTCGATCAATTTTCCCACACCAACTACACTGGCATGACACAGACTAATCAGCTGTTAAAACCCTAAATGTATTCGTGAAGTCAATGCACTTTGCTGTGTTGCGTCTTCATTGGCCATATGCATGTTTTTGAATGCATTAAAGCACATAACCCGCCCACAAAAGCTTACGAAGCGTGGGCTCGACTGCAAATGCGAAATTCTGTTTTTTTTTTTTCAATGCGCGGCCCCTCCATCCCGGCAGGTAGCCGAATAGGTCGCATTATTACTGCAGGCTGGAACATCTATTTGAAGGCTTTGTTCTCAGACGAAGCAGATACATAGTTTATCGAAAATATTGCGCTCCACAAAATTTTCGGTGGGGTGGAGAGGGCTAAATGCAGATCACTTACAATTTTTGGCTTACATGATGCCCATATATCAGACAACTACGAGTGTTTCTTGTTATTACTGTGATACATAATCAATTGCTTGAAGGCCTAATACATGATGGCTGTGAGGCTTTCCTTTTCATTTACAGGTGATGTGACAGCTCGCAGAAGTGAGCTGCCAGTAAATAAATTTTCTATACGAACATGCCCACTTACTGGAGTCATTGAGAATCTTATTATTCAATCTTAGTTAACCGGGTGGCTAAGGGTGATAATTGTCACCACTGAGTCTTTCTGGTAACAGGAATTGAATGTTGAGGAGGTCTTCATATACGCACTTCCCAGCTCCCAATCTTTGAAAAAAAAACCATAAAAATTATTTTCGATTATGCTTTGTCTTACCAAGGAGGCTTACACCAACTAGCCCATAAGCAAGTTCTTTTAAAGGCATCTGGTGCGGATTCAACTCACACTTTTATCCTCTTTTCCTTACTTAATTATATTATCTTATTCATGGTGTGAATGATAGATGGTATAGAGGGTGTCACTCAATATGATTGTGAGCGCAAATGAATGCTATAGTGAGTACGAATATGCATGTAAGTAAGTGCACGTGAATGTTCATGTCGGGGAGCGGCTGGAGGTGTGAGTGTATTTTGAAAACAAAGCAGCGCGTGATTGTGAAGAGGACCACCAACGGTAACTGGATGACTCTAGCACCTGCAGCAGTCAACCACTAAATTAGGTTCTTTAATGTAGAGAAGGTGAGGTAGTTTCCACGAGAACAGCGAAAAAATGTAGTAACCGGTAACCTCATCAACGTTTGTGTCACAAACGTCTGCAATCCTCATTTAGCCCGCATACCCCATCGTGCAAGGAAGGGCGCTTGTGTGTTGGGAAAATGGCATCCGGCGACTGGCGACGCAGCAGCGGCGCCGCCGCGTCTTCCCTACACCTGTACCGAAAGGAGAAACATGTGTCGGGGAAAAAGAAATGACCTCGAGAGGGGACGGGACGTCCCGAAAGAGTTTGGTCTGCATCGGAATGGGCAGTTTACGTGCAGCCAGCAAGAAGTGCGGTACGTCATCGGTGTCGCGAGTCTCGCGTAGGCGGCGAGCATGGAGTGTCCCGCGCAACGTATTGAGACGGCTGCAATTCCGGGCACCCTCGTCGTCTGCCAAGCTGGCGAGATCTTCCGCGACACCCCGTGAAATCCCAAACGTGTACCAAGAGCTGGCCTGGTCCGTACGGAACTTTTTATTGTGACTTTTAAAACTGTTATTTTATTATAACCAGCTTTTAATTAATTGTATACATAGTTGTGTGCGCTGCATCGCACTTAGACGTTAGGAAGCGCGAGCCTGACAATTTTCTTAGTAAATTTTATTAGTATCTCCTGTTGTTTCTTCGTGTTGTTATTTTATTAACATTCTACGTATGTGTGTTTTGTCTACCAGTTGTAGTGTTCTTTTAGAGCTTTTTTTGTTTTGTAGCTGTTATTTTCCATCACACGTACTTTTGTTGTTTCCTCTAAAGTTAATCATTGTTAAATCCTTGCTATTGCCCTTGTTCTAATCAAATGCTTGTTTGCAATAATCAAATGTCCGTATCTGCTCTATGAGTCCGTCGGTCAGGCTCATACATCGACACACGTGCAACCTCGCACGCGTCGACCAACCTGCAAATAAATTTGAAATGTGCCACTTCGAGGCCTTTCAGGCGTCGCAGGCCGAAGCGTAAAGTCGAAGCCTGTTAGTCTGCCGCACGTCGATTTTAGATCGGCGGGGCCTCACCCGAAGTGTGTGACAGTTTGTCAAATGAAACCTGACACCGCCTTCTTGCTCATTACACCCACTGAGAAACACGTTGCAAAGGTTAATAGGGCTGCTGTGTGTAGACGAAGAGAGTATCTAACTACATTCATACCCAGTCGTGACTTTGTGACTATAGTTCTTTCGTCATCTACATACGTCATGCGAGGGGTGAGCTATTGTAAACTAGGGCAGCACCTACGCAGTGTTCCGCTTGGAAACGAGAATCTCTCGTCGAGAGCGGAAGAAAAAAATAAAAAAAAAACCTCGCAATTATGAGTGTAAATCTTACGCGGCAAAAGAAAGAAAGAGTGCTGCCGGTTTCAGTGACCCGGCGATTCGTAATTAGGTGTACAGCACTGCAATCGGAGACTCCCGCCGTGCGCAACTGGTCTCCGCAGAGGCGGACCTCCGATGGTGCCAGATATCGGCACGCTGCCGCATACGCACGCAGCAGTATCGCGCCCGACGCCTTGTACAGGTGGACGCTCCTCTAATGAAGCGCAGAACAAAGACAGGCGACGGACAAAGGAGACAGGGACAAAGAAGGCACCCCCGTGTTCTGGCTCTTCTCCTGTTGCGAAGTCTATTACGCGTCAGCGGCAACGCGTACATGCGCGGCAGCTGCCGATAATGCAGAGACGCGCGGTCGACCGCCGCCAAGGGTGCCGCACGGGTGGGGAGGCAAAGCGGCCCTGTATGCCACACGTTGCGCACTCCGTGCTGACTCTTCGTGCACTTGCGGTCGGTTGCAACCGCACGGCCTTGCAAAACACTAGCGCGCCGCGATGATGTGCGCTCCCGACTGGGCTCCCATGAGCTTCTCCTGACAGGGCAGCATCCCATCGTGTCTGCGGATACAATGACACGAAGCCACTGGCGTAAGGCATCTATCGATGACTGCCTAAGCAAGATGGGGCACCTGATTGGTTCCGCGCAAGACCGCGGTGTCATAAGCAGCGTCTTTCGGGACCCTGGCGTGCACTGCGACTTATGCAACAAACAATTCTGTCGACAATGGACGAAAGCTTCGTTTACAGAAACGCTGTGTACCGTCAACGACGCGCGCTTTCTCTTTAGAAGTATACTGCGTACAAAACAATTCTCGGAAGTATTCACGTGCTAGTATATATAGCGTGGGGTCACCTCGTCGGCTTTCAAATCGTGGTATCAAAAACCGTATCCGTGCTTTCGACATTCTTGCGTGTACGTTCCGTTGTGGAGCGACTGTGTGAGACAATATTCTTCAAGAATAAGGGTCGCTCATTCCCTCTAGCGCGGCCATTTACCAAAACATCTGAAATAACATATGGCATCACGGCTCTCACCTGTGGTAACTTATTCCTTCTACATTTTAATTGACCACGACAGTTGAATTTTCATATGAATCTCCGGCTGCATTCTGTTCTTCAATTATTTGAAATGAAAACAACGTGCGTCTCTCGGATTTCCCAATTTTTCTTCATTTAAGTAAGTGTAAAATTTAGATAGCCGATCGAGTTGTAGGGAAGGACGTACAGAGAAGAAACCATGGTGACAGTAGTGTTACCATCTATACCTAACACGAAAACCTCCTCCATGTAACGCCAAGTGTACGTACGTAAAAAAAAAACTCTAGAACCTGGTTAGAGATAGTCAAGATAAAAAAGTCGTCTATCACTAAAGCCTTAAGACTACGCTGAAAAAAAAACGAGAAAGAGAGAGAAGGCAAAAAATTGGTAAATCTTGCGGACAGTGGGAATCGATGATATGCAAAGCACGAATGAGGAAGGTTTAACTATCACACCAAATTCTTTGACTGGTTTGTGGCTTCCTCGATAAGTTCCGGTTTAAAAAACAATATTCTTTCTTAAGGACCTTGGATGAAAAAATTTGGTCTGTCTGTCCATTTGTCGGTTTGCCGCCCTTAACGCTACTCTAAACAGCACCAAACGATACCTCAAACGGCCGACCCCATCCGCAGCAACCACCAATATTGCTCAAGATTCAGCGTTCATACTTGTGCGATTTTCGTTTAAAGACAATGATTGCGCATATCTGAGGCATCATAACACGTCGATATTCTGTATGTGTCTTTTTACTAGAAGAGGCATACATAAGTAATTCTAAAGACCATAGCGTTTATCACGCTGCGCTGACCATGCACCACTTGCACGACAAGTGTTTCCAACGCTTTTCTAAGACGACCTGGTGGTGGCACCTACCCGTCGCCTTGCGGCACACCTAACACCTTATCACCTCCGAGATGGGCACCCACGCCACGCGCTTTGTTTTCCAAGATAACTGCCAGATAGCGCTCATGTCTCACGTGTGACGTGACTTGATGTGCTCGTTCGCCTCCGCCGCACGCTCGAGGCAATCTGACGCAGCGCCTCCAGAATACTATTCATGAATTTTCTTGCGCAGAACATCAAATAAACATTTTGTTCACTCTCCCCAGACGAAAGATTATATTTTTTGACAACATTTGCAGTGTAACATGCAGATACGGGGCCAATTTTTTTATGGGCGCCACAAAAAAAGGGAAGAAGAAAACAAGAGAAAAAAACACTGCTCATTCGATTGGCATGAGGGAACGCATTTTAAAAACGACGCTGTTGGTTGGCACCCATTGTGCAGTATACAATGATCCTCACAATGAAAATATCCCAGCTGGAATTCAAAATGGCGGTAGAACGTTGTTTGCAAGCTCAAGCAGGCGATTATTCTAACTCATTCTAGTTCTGCCTGAAGGTACACAATGGGATGCGGGTAGCAAAGCGACTAGCTCGCTTTCAAGAATGCAGGAGCCAGTTTCGCCCTCTGCAGAAATGTAGAAATGGTGGGCGCATATCTCACCGTCAACTGCCAAGGTTCACAGCAGTTAAAACAATGTTTTTCATTGTAAACACGCGTCAGCTCATATAAAAAAACGTAAAGAGATATCTGTGACATAGATAATAGAGTTTTTTATCTTGTACGTATACTTTACGTTAGCGAGTTACGAGATACCGGTTCGCGTTTACCGTCTTACCGGAACGGATATGTTTCAAAGTTTTAGATCCTCATACATACAATCGTTTACGAACGGACGTAAATGCATATACCTTTACGTTTTGGCAAACCATAAATGACGATGCTAACTGCATATAAATCGCACTTAATTACATAGGATTGAATCATCGTTCTGGCAAAATTACGAGACGTTCTTTTATTGCGTAGAGTATCCTTGTATGCTCAAAAACATGAAAAATACAATGCTACTTCCACGATGGTGCCGACTACTTGTGACACTTCGTGCAACCAAAGTCATGAACAAGTTGGCTTGCGCGAGATGTTTTTGAGGTGAAAATGATTAAAAAGGTAACTCATTTGTAATGACACCGCTGCGCGGTTTTTGCATCAGACGTACAATGCACGATGTTTCTGCAATAACAATTTTGTAATTACCTGGTTCACTATTGTCCCGCTAGATAGCGCCCCCTATCCAGCTTGTCGGGAGCTTGCACGTTTACGGCGTATATGTCTTAGGCATGGTAATCCGTCTGAAACAATGTAATGGCTATTGGCGCTCGCACTTTGGCTTATTTCAACTCGACGGCTCAAGTCCCTGCAACGCGGATATCACGAATTTATACGAGCGAAGGTGGATTTGCGAGCTAGGGTGCGAAACGTAAAGCCTATATGGTGAAAAACGTAAACTTTTAAACCCCATCCGCCGGGAAACGTGAAGGTTTACGTTCCGTAAAGACCCGCGCATGCGCAGATTCTATTCGGTATCCGGTAACGCGGTAACGTAAATAAGTATATGTACAAGCTAAAAGCCGCTATTATCGTGATACGGGCGATACATCGTAAAAGTGTTTCACTACTGAGTTACAAATACATTTTTGAAAAGTATCTCGATACAGCAAGACAGATACTCAAAAGTATCTCTGAAATACTATCGTGATCCTCTTGTATCGCGATAGATTTATTGATATGTGGGGTTTAACGTCCCAAAACCACCATATGAATATGAGAGACGCCGCAGTGGAGGGCTCCGAAACCACCTGGGGTTCTTTAACCTGCATCCAAATTTGAGCACATGGGCTTACAACATTTCCGCCTCCATCTGAAATGCAGTCGCCACAGCCGGGATTCGATCCCGTGACCTGCGGGTCTGCAGCCGAGTACCTTAGCCACTAGACCACCGCGGCGGGTCTTGCATCGCGATACTGTTTAGTCCTGAAAAATATCGACATAACACGTGCTGCTGAGATCTTTAGTTGTGGTCCGACGATGATGTTCGCACGTGAGACCAGAAGTATGGCGGCTACCACCCTAGCGCCCCTTGCGGATAACGTCACGGGACAGTCAGTCCACCGTGGTGAATCTGTGATCAGGGTGCCAGCATACATATGCCTTGTATAATATTTCCACACATGCCCCTTTCTTTGTTTTATGTCACAGGTCTATTGCACATGTAGATGGTGTGGTTTGCCTTACGCAAACCACACCAAAATGTTTGGGATGATTCCAGATTACTTTAGGATCATCTATTTGGCTCGAGTACGCAAACATGAGAGAATTTCACAGCATATCCACGGAGTGAATGATGATGAGTGGAGCGAAGTGTCCGTCACTGCGTGCGTCCATGCTTCCGTCCATCTGTCTGTCTGCTTGTCTGTTTGTCTACCTGTCTATCTGCCTGCCTGTTTCTCTTCCTGTCTGTTTGTTTGCGTGTTTGTGTGTCTGACGTCTGTGCGTGTTTGTATGTATGTCTGTTTCTCTGTTTGGGGACGAGCATGAGCCGCCGTGGCCCTCCACGCCCGCCGCTTCACTTCGTTCATGCCCCACCAACGATACATGTGCGGCGACGATCCAAGAGAGTGAGAGGCACTCATTCCTCGCGCACCAAGGCACAGCTCGTGCAGCAACCAATCGGAGAGTAGTGGTTCAGCGCCATCTAGGCCATCGGCCATACCATGCTGAATGCGCCGGTTCTCGACCGATCACTGAAGCTAAGCAGCATTGGGCTTGGTCAGTACTTGTGAGGGAGACCACCTGAGAACACCGAGTGCTTCAGGCACTGCGCCGTGCTCCCGACCGGGTTGCAGAAATTAGGTGCCTTCTCTTATCTTCTAACCACTACCACCACCATTTAGAGTAGCCTTACTCAACTGAAGTTTGTATGTACTTCTCTGAGACATGGCCATCTATTACACTGTTCGGGAGGTACTACCGGTTACGCCTGACGCAGAGCAAGGTTAAACTGAGGAGCTTCGATCCTCAAATGGAGTTTATTGGCGAACAAACATGGCAACCAGGGGCTATGCTCGATTGTTCGCTGCCGCCACTTGTGTAAATGCCGATGCGCCCTGCCGTGGATCAGGTTATAACGACGACGGGTGCTCCGCTCGCCGGTATCAGTGCCACTGTTTAATCTGACTTTCAGTTTCCCGGCCAAAAGTTCCCGCAAATAAAGTTTTTAGACGAGCATCTTTTCCTCGGGGCTATAGACGTCCGACTCTGGAGTCTCGCGGACATTCAGCGCCACCTGTCGACGCAGCTTTCTGTAGTTCAAAGCCCTACTGCCTTGCACAATTTTCTGTGCAACCAGGTGCAACTACAGCGTACGAAACAGTAATTGAACTAAATATTAGGCGTATTTGCGCAATGAACACTCGGAAAAAAGAGCTACGAATTTCTCTCCGCTGGTCAGACGCGTAACTGAACCGCCGTAAAGTGCTAGCTGGTTCACTCGCCAGAGTCACAGCGAAAACAAGAGCAGACGCAACAGCTCCGCGCTCTACGAAAAAAGACCCCAGTTGACGCAGAAGTTGCGTTGTGAATTGCTACGGACGTAAAAGACTTCAGTTTCACTGTTTTCCGCAGCTTTCGTGAAGCATAACGGCGAGAGCACTGGATACGGGCTGTTGTGTTGGGTAAGCGAATAACTTGCGTTGTCTACAGCCATTCGCGTGAGAAATTGTGATCATGCAGGTCTCCTGTTATGGTTTTGAGTAGCTTTGATAAGAAGGAGAACCATGGTAAATGTTATTGTGATGCTTAACAGAGCCTCTCACCACGGTGCACGCCCTGCATCAGTTGACAGGTGACGCGCGCGATAAACATCGCACATGCCGTGACCGCCGATAACCTGAAGCTCCACAGCATTGCGGCTGAGGACTTTCAAGGCTTTAAGTTTGGGCTTATCTATGAAATGCGAACATGTACGCCATACAAGTAAACTGCAAAATGATCGTGACCACAACCCGTTTCTTTTTTCTTGCCGCTGGTCTCCGCGATTGCCGGAGCTATCTCGGAGGCCTCTGTTTTGCATTTCGTTGAAAGCCGAGAAAGTGGGCATGCATGTTTCCCCATTTGCAGTATATACAAACGAATGATAACAGTAAAAAAAAACATTCTAACATACATAATAAAACAGTTCAACGCACAGGAAGCGAGAGATCGATGGAGAATGCAACTACAATGACGAAAATCGCCAGGGCTATTCGTGCCGGACGCACTTCTTCGCTTTGGCAACATGTGTATGTTAAGTTTAACGCATTTAGCGTTACAGAACGAACGTCAGAGTGCTTGCCTGTAATCGATGTCATGCGATGTCATCCAATGCAAGTGTCACTAAAAGTGCCACTTGCAGTACGCTGCAATAACTAAAACATCTTTCGCATTGTACCCACAGTTCATTTTGATAAGCTTCCTACTCTTCTTAAGTGAGGTTGGATTGGAGTAAGAAGCTTGCCAGGTCCTTGATTTTCAGGAAACTACGCCTCAAAACCAACAGAAGAGGGCCTATGCACGTTCGCTTGTGGTCGGCTCGCTTTGCACTACTCATTTATCGCCGGCGCGTCGATGGGGGCGCTCATGGCGGCGTTTTTCACAGCGCCGCCTGGGCAGAGTCTGGCGTCACTGTCCCGAAGCGTCGGCGTTCACACTCACACAACGCTTGCGGAGCTCTCCTACTTCCCTCTCTCCAACAGCTGCGCGTTACTCTCTCAACTTCTCTCCTGCCGCTTCTTGCACTCGCTTTCCCTTCTAGGCATCCGTCTCAGCAGCGTTAGCCCCCCCCCCCCCCCTCGCCCCACAATTGCGCATGCCCGTCCCCTCCCTTCTTTAACGCACTCTCTCTGTCACCTCGCAACTCCGACGCAGCGAGCGTCTGCCAATCTACATCGCTCCCCCCTCTCCTCCAGACATTCCTCATCGCTGCGATTACACTCCCATCGTGCGTGCGCGTCCCGTCCTCCTTTCTTTCCTCTCCTACGCTTCCCTCTCTCACATCGGAACACCAACGCAGGCAGCTTCTGCTAGCCATAAAATTATATTGCTTTAGCGCAGCTCAGTTTGAGCGTGAAGATGCTACGGTGAAGGAAAAAAAAGATGGCAATATGAGTTATAACTTCCAACTTTTTTTCACAGTATGAGTTAGAGCTCATACTGTCTGTTTTAAGTGCTAATGCACTTGTTAGTCGGCATAGTTGAAAAATAAACAGCGCGAAAAACGAGAGAGCAAACAAAGTACACTTACACAGCGCTCTGTATGTCTACTTCTTCGCCGGGTCTTTCGTTTTTTGTGCTGTTTGTTTTTTCAACTATGTCGTACCAACACACTCAAGCAACCACTTTTCTTAGTCGGGCTATTTCAGGCATCCGTCGTTGTCCGCGGTGGTGTACCCGTGCCAGCAGGTGTTATCTCTCCACTCTCACTCCCTCTCTTACGCAACAGCTGTGGGCACGTGCGCTTATCCTCGCCCCTAGCAAATGGAGCATGTGGTTCGAGAGTGTAGGAGAGGGTAGGTGCAGTGCTTCGCGCTTCTTCTCTCTCCGTTCACTCTCTCTCCTCTCTGCGCCCCACTCTCCCGTCCGCTCGCGCCAAACTCTGACCGTTTGCTGGCTGGGTGCCTCGGTGAGGTCAGCGAAGGTACACTTCTAGTACACTCTAGTGATGGCGAATGTCTGCCGTCAATGGTACGCTCTCTCGGCGCAAGAAATTCAATCACATTTCCTCACGATTTCCTTCGGGAATGTAGGGGCATTTTTTACCCTTCTTTACTGTAGCACCATTTTTTCACGCCCAAACTGAGCTGCGCTAAAGCATTACCATTTTATCGTGCATCAACTCGCCCAGTCAGTAGTAATTGTCGATATGATAAAAAAGGGGGAGAGGGGCGGATCAACATCGAGAGCAGTCGCACCTCACTTCGGCTCCGCCAATTTTCGGCCCTCGCGCCAGCTTTCTGTATAACCCATCCAGATAATATCTTCTCGGGTGGCTGAAGCACATTGTCTGAATTATTTCGATACCAACTTTATCGCGAAACTTTCGCCCGGCGTGGCCCGGAAGAGCTTCCTAAAGCACCTGAACATGCCGCTCAATGAGCTAGGTCTGTCGGTCATAGCTCAAGTGCGGCTGCCCACACGCTACAGCCCCATCGCCACGATCCGCTTCCTCGTCCCCAGGTTGACGCAATTTACGTCGTTGGTCACCCCAAAACCCCTGTAGAACTTACCAAGCTCCAGCCTTGGCACTTGTACACCGCCTTCCTGCAAGAAGCGTGCCTGCAAGACTTTCCGCCCGCATCTCGCGACATGGGGCGGATCCACCCTGTGAACAACACTTTAACGCGCTTAGCGTCGCGGACTCGGCTCGTGCTTAAGCCTACCTCCACATCACCTCTTTCACGCTTTCCGCGAATGCTTTCACTGTCGACGTTTACGCCCACCCCCTCTCCACCCACCACACGATGCCCTGAGGGGCATACTTCACCGCGCCTTCAATGACTACGTGGGCCAAGCCATCCTTGACCACCTCTAAGCAACGACTCCTACCCTCCCTCTCATGGGCGGCCACCGCATGGGCAAGTACACTCACATCTGATCCCTATGAACCCTACATTATTCTGGTGAATTTTATACCTCTGTGTCCAGCTTTGCCTCGTACCGTTCCGCCATACGGTTGAAGCCTGCTTCAATTGCCACTTGACCGACCAGTTGGGAACTATGGTATCAGCTGTGACATCGCTGCGGTGGTGCTCACCCCATATCGCCTCAAGGATTGACATCCACTTGCGTCCCCCGCTGTATCGTCTGCAACGGGAGTCACTCCTCGCACAATTCTACCTGTAAAAAAAGCGCAACGTGCAGCGCGCTCAATGCCCAAAGGCCCCAGTACCTGACACCATCGCCAATACAACATGTTGCCTCCCCGCCCCCCCGCAGTTATGCACTCGTTCCAGCAAGCGGCATGTGGTCCCTCATCAGCTCCACCCCTCAAGTCGGTCCCCGCTTTTCCGCCTCTTGTACCAGCGTTGCCTGAACCACGGCTGATCTGGAGGCGCGCGCGCGCTCCCTTCCTTTACGGTCTGCGCACGGGGGGTTGTTGCTACCTATGGCCGCAATTTCGTGGGGGCGCTCCGAGCCAACCCACTCACGGCCGTTGCGGAGGCTAGCGCGCGCAGGGAGCGTTAGGCTTCCGACTTCCCGTGTCGCTTTCTGAAGCTACTCTACATGGTATTCATGATACCAATGCGATATAAACATGGCAGCAAGTATATATGATGACTCTGGTCATTTCCGCTCTTCAGAAGTGGTGGCGCAGGCCGCTCATACGACCGCTTTGTTGCTCGGCAGAGCATCGACGCGGTTATAACAAAGCCTTTTCTTTAGTTTCCTCTAACTTCTAGAATAAGTAAGAGGATGCTTCCGCGAGGGAATTTCAGGCTGTGACAGATGTGACTACTTTAAACTGTGACTACTTGACTACAGATGTGACTAGTTTAAATTTAAGGCGTGAGGGCACAGCGTGACACCATTTGCGCGCTGTGCGAGCGCTCCACTAGAACACCAAGCACACACGAAGGTCTCTTCGCAAAAGCAGGCAGGCACGAACACGAAAAATACGTCGGGAAAACTCACTGCGACACGTGTATGCAAGTGCGATGCGTACGGCAGCAAGCTACTTTCCCGAATGGCGCGACCTGGTCAGTGGCGGATCAGGGGGGGGGGGGGGTGACATGCGTCGCCCCCCAAAAATACACCACTCTGGCAGTCACGTCCTCATTCGTTCACCCGCATAAAACGCTGAATATTCCACCGCTTGCTGTGCGCCGGAATTTCTCCAGATTTTTTTTTCCACACCCTGTATCATAGTAACAAATCATTTGCGGGGTCGTATATTTTACCGCCATGTCATACTTCTAGTCACACCGATCATGATTACAAAGGTAACCCTAACTCAGTGGATCGTCATAAGGATGAGATTACCCGTCTCATTGTAGAAACGAGCCCAAGGACGCACTCGGTGATATCTGCATCAGCATGGTCATCCCAAAACCACGATATGGTTATGAAGAACGCCGTAGTGGAGCTCTCCGGAAATTTCGATCACCTGGGCTTCTCTAACGTGCACCTAAATCTAAGAACACGGGCCTCAAGCATTTTCGCCTCCTTCAAAAATAAGGTGGTCAGGTCTTAAAAAATAAAGATTGTTGTGGCTAGTAGCGCTGTGTGTGCGTCTTCTTTTTCCAAGTGCGGAGAAAGCCACACTGTCCCCACACGCACATGTACTTCCTTCAACGCTTCCTACGATCGGAAGAAGTAATTAGCACGAGAAATTGGCCGGGCACAGCTAGTTTACTACGAAGCGCATGCAGCGCAATGGGCTTTGGGGGGTTGGCTCGCGACACCCTCTCGCGGAGCGCGCCGTCGTGACTGTATAGAAAAAGTTCCATTGTATTCCCCGTGTCTGCTCAGGCCGTAAGGAAAGGGAGCGCGCGCCTCCAGACCGACCGTCGGCCGGCGGCGCCCCCGGCTCACCCGTGGAGCCGCAGGTCGTTGTTCTACAACAACAAAACGCCCCCGTCTGGCAGTAGCTCACTGCACAAAACGCCTAAATTGAGGCTCAGAAATCACTAATTTATTTCTTCGAAGCGCAACTGCACACACTTGAAGAGAAGCTGGAATCGGCGATTACAATGCTATTATCTCATCCCGCCACCATTGACTCCTCCTCCAACATAGACGTGCAGACCTCCGAAGGATGCGCTAGCAAGAGCCGCAGACTAAGCATTCCCCTTACATCTCTCCACCTCTCAATCTCTCCACCAACACAAAGCTCTCGATTCACTGTGCACACACTTTGCCACCTATCCCCCGTGACGTTTTTCGAATCGCTTCAATCGACAGTTGGCACCCTTCAAATACTATACCGTGCTCGAAAGCATCCGAGCCAAGCCACCACTCTATGCCCGTACCACCTGTACTTTCGCAGCCCGATCCTCGCCATCATCAGCCGAGGGCATGCCATCCGCCCTCAAAAATGGCTCACCAATCTGTCGTCACCATTTATCCGTGGAACTGTCGTAGTTTTCAGCACAAGCGCAACCACCTCTTTTTCCACCTTCAACAAATAGACCCCTCGGTCTCTTCTGATAATACTGTTCAACAAGAAACTCACGCCAACGTAGCCCCGCCGCGGTGGTCTAGTGGCTAAGGTACTCGGCTGCTGACCCGCAGGTCGAGGGATCGAATCCTGGTTGTGGAGGCTGCATTTTAGATGGAGGTGAAAATGCTGTTGGTCCATGTGCTCAGATTTGGGTGCACGTTAAAGAACCGCAGGTGGTAAAATTTTCTGGAGCCCTCCACTACGGCATCTCTCATAATCATATGGTAGTTTTGGGACGTTAAACCTCCCATACCAATCAATCACACTAACGTTTCCCTCTGGTGTTACTTGCCCACAACCAAGTACCTTATGATCCTCTGCCCCATTCATTCGCGGCCATCCTCACCCGGCGGACGCTCATTATCAATCAAGCCGATCTTACCTAGCTTCCCTGGACTCCACCACGTTTTTCTCGACCTGAGCTACGCGAGCAGCCCTCTTTTAAATCTGCATGTGTACAACCCCCCTCGTGCCACCGAAGAAGCATCACTCCTCGCCCTTATTCGTGCCGCTGAAGCCAGAGCAGGACCTTTCGGCATGGATCAACCAGCTACTATAGGAGATATTAATGCGGTCACCGTCTTAATCATTATCACGGAGGGCCATCCCGCGATCAACTCCCGTCTTGCCCATGTGGGGGCCACTCGCAAGAGACTTACCAACCATTGGCATAAGTGACGTCACAACCGTCGCTTACGCCACCGCATCGCACACCTCGATCGTGCTATTAAGCAGCATACCACCGTGCTTGCGTGCCAACAGCGCGAACAACTTCGCTCAGAGCTCTCCGGTCAGGTGGGCGGCAAACAAACTTGGGATATCCTCCACCACCTCCTTGACCATGCTTCCGCCAAGTCGGTCGCTCGCCAGCAACTACAACGAGTGGTCCGGGCCAACCCCGGTAACACTCCGTCGCTGGTGGCAGACCTGGCAGCGAAGTACTTCAGCTTCATACCCATGGTGTATATTCTCCCTCTCTCGCATCCTTAACTGAGGTACCAACCCAGAACTCGACACTGGCATCACAGAAGCAGAGGTGTACGCGGCACGAGGCTCCGTACCACCTCTGCATCTGGTCCAGATCGCGTCCCCAACAAGCTCCTCTGATACCTCGACACTCCTTCGATCACGAATTTTTTCTTTCCTAAACAAGTGCTGGCGATCGGGAAACCTACCTCAATAATGGAAACACACTCCCGTGGCTTTCATCCCCAAGCCAGGAAAGAAACTCAGAGTCGAGAATCTCAGGCTCATTTCACTCACTTGATGCGTCGGCAAGATGCTGGAACACATCGTTCTCGATCGCCTGCAAACGTACACGGAGGCTCACCATCTAGCTCCTTCCCCACGCCATGCTTGGGTTCCACCCCCCAACTCTTGACTCAAAATGTCCTCTTGCAACTCCACCACGACATCCTTGACCCACCCACGTTTACAGACACTAAAGTTCTCCTTAGCCTCCACGTTCATAAAGCGTTAGACAACGTCTTTCATTAGGCTATCCTTTCCGAACTCTCAGCCCTCAATCTCGGCACCCGCCCCTACAACTACATCTGCGCGTTCCTCACGGCCCGCACAGCCGAAATCCTCATAGCGGACCTCCCGTCTCCCACGTACGAGCTTGGCCTTCGCGGCACCCGGTATGGTGTCGTATCGTCACTTTTTCTATTTATTTTTACCCTCCGCACGCTCCCTGGAAAGCTGAACCGTATCGCTGGTCTCAAACACACTCTGTACGCTGACGACGTCACCATTTGGGTCACATCAGGTTCTTATGGCCACATCGAGCAGAAGTTGCCCCGCACAGGCGACGTCATGACTTCCGACGTGCACGCGGCCGGTCTCACTTGCTCGGCGGCCCAATCGGCCCTCCTCCTCATGCGGCCACCCGACCGCCGTCGCTACAAAATACTTCACCCTACCATCGCAGTGCACGTCAACGCCACTCTCGTGCCCATCATTCTCCATCTCTGAATGCTTGGGCTGATACTACAGTCCGACCGCCATAACACAAACATCATCGACAAGCTCTAGGTACAACTTGCCGCAGAAATGCTCACCCGTGTCCGCGCGTGGCGTGCAGGCATGTGAGAACACGATCTGCTTTGTCTGGTTGACGCCTTCGTTGTTTCCCGCATTATGTGCGCCCTTCCTTATACTCGTGGCCTCAAATCAGAACGCATCAATATGGACGTCTTCATCCACCGGGCATACAAGACTGCCCTTGGCCTTGCCCCCAACCCGTCTATAGGATCGTCTTCTACGCCTTCGTGTAAACAACACTCTCAACGAGTTGATTGAGGATCACCGTTCCCCTCAGGTGCAACGCCTCAACCGATCACCGACCAGTCGCCACATCCTTAATTGCCTCCATCGGCCACGGCACCTCATCCCAACCTCCGGATCTGGTCTCATCGCTCTATGCTATTCGAACGGCCTACTGTATCAAGCCACGGCCTAGGAATATGCTCGCGGGTGTTATGCAGGTCAACACTATTGAAGTCTTTCGGCCTTTGTGAACTGAACGAAAATATATCGACGCATTTCAAGCAAGGATGTGCCGTCAAGACGGGCTGCAATATGCAATGTAAACTACAAAATTATGAAAACAGCTGTTTTGCATATTTCAGCAAAATCCACCAGCTCATAAGAGTGATGACATCGCGGTTCCCCGCTGAAGCCCTCAGACCGTGTTCATCAGGAACAGAGTGCTGCAGGATTTTCTGTCCTATTTCAAAGCATGGGAGCAGCATACGAAAGGTGGAGGAGGCTTTCTGAGCAATTCCACTGCTGCTGGCCTACGTGTGACCATTTCGAGTACACTAGAGTTGCTTGACTATCTAACTGAAAATGTTGGCTTTAAATACCTAATGACTGCAAAAACTAGCCAGGATCCTTTGGAAAACCTTTTCGGTATTATCAGGCAATCTTCTGGCAGTAATGATCATCCAACACCAACTCAGTTTTTTATTACAGTAAACTGCATGTCATTCTATGGTTTAGTTAAAGGTGTCAGTCAAGGAAACTGCGAAGAGGGCTTGCTAGGTTCCCTTTTGGAAGTTAGTAGCCCACGAGACACATCGCAAAATGCAGCAGGCATGGATTCGGCACCAAGCTCTTCTCCGAATGCGCAGGCGTTGGTTATACCTTCCCAGGACCACAGCCAGCATGTTGCGAGGAGCGACTCGAGAATTATATTTTACATTGCTGGCTACGTGGCACGAAAGTGCATTTTGAAAAGCAATTGTAAAGATTGTTTGATACTACTTACCGCGCCTGCCCCAGACGAAAGCTTTCAGCTTGCAAGGCTGACACTTTCGTGACAACGGTGGACTCCTCTACCCAAGTGCTTGCCTATTTCGGTTCATAAAGAAGCTTGAAGACTTGTTCACGGGCTGCTTTCCTTGTGAACAACTCCATGCAGACAGCATTTTAGATGTGCTGACCATTGTGAAAGCAAGGCTTTGGCAAGAGGTTGGGTGCCCAAGCCATGTCTCAATGCTCTCTCAAAAAATTATACAATTCTATGTTGTTACACGATTTCATTTTTACATTAAGGGGCTAAATACAGACAGAGCAGGCAAACGCCAGAAAGCAAAGCACTTAAAGATAAGCCGCTGCTGTTAAATATTTTTTCCTTGCTTTAGAAGATTTTTAAAATTTTAATATTGTTTTTGTGTGGATTTTACAAGTGTAGGTTAAACTTGATGTATGAATCCTTTCTGAATATTCTTTTTCTGTTTCACTGACCCAAATACAAGAGAATGCTAGATTTGAAAAACAAGCAAAATAGTATGTTGCCACTCGCCACGCATACTATAGCAATAAACCCATGACTAAGTGGCAACTCTGCTTAATTCAATTGTGAATGGTGACTTTGGTCCTTGGCGTACCATCAACAGTGCGATTAATATGATCTACGAGAACATCTGTAGATCTCTATAAAAATGCATGTTATTTGAATGGAAATGTGTCTATTATTTGTCATTTTCAGTATTTTTTCTGATTCAGTGTCTTTACTTATTGTGTGAACAATATGTGTTGAGTGTTCATGTGTTTTTGTGAACTTTTTTATGCCAAGTGTGCTATTGAAAATATTTAGCATCTCTTTGTGATTATTTGTAGTTGTGAATATTTTTCTAGCATCTATTGGGCTGTTTTAGGAGACATGCTCTTTGTCGCACACGTTGATAAGTACATGATGGGGCAAGGCCCTCTTCAAGCTATTTCAGCTTTTTTTACCTGCTTTCACTTTGAGAAAAAAAAATGAAAGTGATTGATATGCATGGCTTTTGTGGAGTACGGTCATTGTGCTGCCCCACCAAATAAACTTTTAACTTATTCCCGTGAACGATTTTTGTCTATATTTTTTTCCACGCCTTCATTACAAATTCACTTTTATTTCTTGGGCATGGTTAGGATAGGTCTTTCCTTCTGTGCACTACCACACATATTCTTGCACATTTTAGAAGAATATATCAGCTGAGAGCGCGTAAGGTGCTTAAGTTTGTAGTAATATTGTTTTATTTAGTGAGAGTACGACTTCACTAATGTTACTATTGAGTACAAACGCTAGCATATTGGTGGAGAAATGTGAGTCGCTTATATGCCACTCTGCGACTTATTAAATTAGTGATCATGAAAACATTAGTTTCTTTTATCTAAAGGCAATCAATGTCAGTGCACGTTAAAATTTCCGGAGTCCTCTACTACGGCGTGCTTCATAAGCAGAAAGTGGTTTCATAAATCAATTATCTAAAGGCAATAAAACTGCGAGAGCGCAATACAAAACTGGCTGTTTACAGCGTATATTGCATCCCGCTGATGACGCACTCATGCTTAGCGATACTTCATGCGCCAGAACGACGGCCAAAGCAAGAATATGCTCAGGCAAAAGAAGAAAAGCAACGAAAATGGCTATGAACAGGGGTTGCACAAGAGTAGTTTGTGCTTGAAGCGCTGGCAAACTAACCTTCGCGTTGCGTTGGCCGAGAGCAGCAACGCGTCGCTTCTATTGCAGGTGGTGGTGGCGCCATCTACCAAGCGAGACATAAAGTGCGTCATTGCACGGCCTCTAGTCAGCCCACTACCCCTTTCTAGAACACTTTAGCCTGAAGCCTTGGAAGTTGGAACACGGGTGATGGGAGCGGCGACAGGGAGATGGCGCCACTAGCATCGTGACGTCATCGCATGCTCGCGCTGTGATTGGCTGCTGACATGCGGCGGTGCGATGCTGCGACGAAAATATCTGGCCGGTTTGATGCTCGCCGCACCGGCTATGCGGCGGTGACAGACGTGCGATTTTCTCTGCGATTCGGCGTGCGGTGCGACGATGTGACTGCCGGAGTGGTGACGTTTCGTGACGTTTTGTGACGTATCCTCGCGTCGCACTGCCACTCAGCCGGTGCGGCGAGCATCAAACCGGCCAGATATTTTGGTCGCTGCGTCGCATTGCAGCAGCCAATCACAGCTCGAAGAAGGAAACGCCATGATGACGTGCCACGAAGCAGGTGAACCAGCTAGTGGAGCTGCCATATTGCCAAATTTTTGTGCTGACAAGGTGGCTGCATCGGTGCCGGCAGTTTCATCAAAGCCATGAGTTCAGAAGCGGCCCGATTTTCCACTGAACTATTGATTTCACTTGTGCGGCAGGAGCCGGCACTGTGGAATCAGCGCTCGGCAACGTACAGAAATGCAGACGCACGTGCGGATGCCTGGAGACGAGTCGTCAGCACGCTAGGCCTTGCTTTGACAGATGGTATGTACATGTACTTCATTGTCAAATATTTTTTTTCTTTAGGGCGCTTTTTCGCACGTAGCTGAGCTTTTCACGTGAGATAAAGTTTAAAACACGTAAGTTTTAGACTCGCACGGCGCGAACCTTGAAACGTGACGTACGGCAAATCTGGAAAGCTATGTTTTACGGTTTCAAATTAGCAAGTGACGTTCCATCGGGTTACACTCCGTAGTAATTGGAAACGGTACGTAATGACTAATTTTGAGCGCCTATGACTTCTTTTCATAAAGTAATGTACGCCGGCGCTTATATTATGACCCCATAAAAGTGTTGTGGCGAGCAAACGAGCCCGCGCCTCTCGAGCCGCTATGTAGCCTCCAGTAAAGGGGCCTCACATGAAAGCCACTTTTTACACTTCTAACAGAAAGTCTTGCAAACACTTTTCATGCATCGTCTAACATAGCTGTTGCAGTCTTAACGTCAACCAAATTGTCTTAACATCAATCATCAGTTATGTACGTATAGTACGAAATTGTTACGCAGTACACAGCTCGTGCAATGTTTGTGGCATTGAAAGGTTAAACATGGAAACATTTTTCGACTGTGAACAATTGCCCACTTTGTCATTGCAAGCATTAAAATTGCAATTGTGTTGGCCGATTTGGTGCATAGTATTATGAGATATCTGAGTGGCAAATTTGAAAGCATTGATGGAACAATCAGTAAAAAGCATGGAATGTCACATGTCATCTTGCCTTCAGAGTTCTTTTTTCTTGCTCCTCAGTTTGTGTCACCAATATTTCATTAAAAATTGTTAGAGAAATAGTGCATAATGTGTTTTTGTTACCTTTTCCTTTCTAGAAAATGTGAAGCTTGCGTATAATAGATGGCGCAATTTGAGGGACACATTCTCCAGGAAACTACGAGAGCTGAAGAAAAAGAGCGGAGCCGGGTGGTCCTCCTCTTCTTGAAGGACGTCACCGAGCCACGTCCGTAAGTCGAAGCTTTGTTTGTGGTTTGTAGCAAACGTTGAAGCGTTGAAAGTAGCTTACATTTTAAAATGTTTTACTTGGAGCGGAAACACCTGACACCCAAACTGCTCCCTTCGTTGTGGCTACAGTGTCACTGACACATACTAAAGAAAAAATGGACACAGCATTGGACTGATTATACCTTGAAGTGTATCAGTGAGGCTCATGTACTTAGAATTAGGTGCACTTCTTGGAAGTAATTTCATATAACTATTTCAACTAATTTGCAACTAAATTTTCACTAACAACAAGTTCCCCTCATATACCATTCATCTGCTATTTGTCATTCATTTGAAAATTGGTACAATTTCACTTAACCCTTTACTGCCGAATGTTGCAAATTCGCGACACAATGAAAAACTTTGAACAAGTAAGTCGCAAAATGCGTGCCACCCTCATTGCCGGCTGTCAAGTACTCATGGGTCATTTAGCGTTCAGCAAGAAAAATCTAGCACTGTCTCGTCGAAGTTATTTTAAGCTTGGACCAATCGTTTTGGAGCTGATGGCGAAGAGCACGACGCGCATGCAACAGCTCTCACTTCATTTTTTCTTGCCTTGTTGATGTAAGTTCTATTTTCAAAAACTTTATTTGGTGTGTGCGCACTCAAGAGGTGGCGCACAACATGTTGCGTAGTTCAGAAGTACGCTTCTTGTTGCAAAGTTCTCGCTTTTATGGCACATGGAGAATTCGCGACGTACACAAAAGTATGCATGAAAGTTGCATTTTAGATAATTTTACAGCGGAATCACTTAAAGGTTGCTAGTTAAAGCTGGAAAATGGAAACAACTTTTATTTTGCTCGGCAGTTTCCTAATTCAGGCATTAAAGGGTTAAGGAATCGATTTCTTCATGTTTAGATTGTTACCACAGTTTGCAGCATAATAGCAATTAGGAAGGTGGTGCTTTCGGGCCTGCACAGTAGAAGCGATAATGCATAGTAGCTAGTGCATGCATTCAAAGAAATGTATTTGTTACTGCTGTATTCTTCATGGCACTAATTATGTAGCTGTTTGTTTTCCTCATAGCACAAGCAGTAACCTGGACGAAGAGAGCGGAGATGCCACCGACGATGCAGCAGTGGTGTTTGCATCAATGTTGCCCCCTCGGTGTGCCAGTGCTCAGAGCGAAAGTAATTATTGCTCTGACATACGAGACCACACCATACCCGCTTCTCCCACTTTAGATGACAGTAACTTTTTCTTTCGACCTATTTCTGCTCCCCTTCTTCCCACCCTTTCCACACAACCGTCCACCTCAACACCTGTCCTGTCTACCCCTTTAACGCCCATCCCACTATGTCACACGCGACGCACAACACAAACAAAGAAAACAAACAAAAGAAAACAAGCAGCCAGCTTGCTGGATAAAGTTGATGAGGAATTTAAAAACGAGAAAGAAAACAGAACAGAGCAATTTTTACTTTTGCTGGCAGAGCACATGGACAAGGTGCTTGAACACCTCAGGGGGCAATGCACCTACTTGAAGTGCTAATGCACTAAGAAGTAGGACAAGTGCCAACTGTATTGTCGACGATCCAAGGGCCGGCTGAAGCAAGCCAACAGTAATGAGTGCTGCCAGAAGTATTGTAAATAAATTTTTTTGATTTTTTTTTCTGATGCGTAAAGTTTGTTTTGTCTTCATGGGGCCTAAGCAGCACTTGCGCCCTAGTACTTCGTGAAAAGACGGTGATAAAAAATAGGTCATCAGAGGCAGAGTAAACGATTGACGCTGAAGTACAGTTTTCTCTCATATGAAGCACAATATACAAATTTTTCAATCAAGGCAGAACCATTATGCAAGTGAATAGCTATAGACCATGTAGCACCCAGAACGTGTAGTTATTGCATAGGCAATACAACTATTGTTTTTTTACATTTATTATTTAAGTTTTACAGAAAGTTTATTATCTTTTATTTTTCACAAAGTGGAGGAAGAGCTAAAGGCCACGTGGCCTCACAGAGGCTTGGTGTTAAAAAAAATACTATTGCAAGCTTTCAAAAGAATTGCATATTCGGCCTCTGATGACAAGCAAGACCTATTCTGCTAGATATGCTGCCAACTGCAGTGCGTTGTTGTTACACCAAAAGTGCCCCTCTCGTATGGACGACACTAAGGTGCATATTGTGCAATTTTCTGAATGCTTGGGGGTTCTATAGATTATTAGGCCGTTTCGTTATTAGGGGAAATCTCGGAGCACCTCGCATCGTGATGAGACTAGCACTGCAATCGTGCACCGGCAGCAGCTCATGCGTGTGCAGACGCTTAAAAGAGTGTAGAGTTGACCCACGTCGTCTGCTACGACACAACACAAACCGCATTATTAGCCAGCGCATGAATATTGTTGTTAATGCAGAGACTGGGCCGATACTCTGGAATAATCATTAAAAAAATTGCACAGGAAGATCGGATACAAAGAAACAAGGAACAACAAACTACAAATACGATAGTGAAGTACAGCTCCAATAGTCAAGTGGTAGTGTAGCATATAGCACCTGGTTTAGAGTCTTCTGGCTTGACAAACGTTCAGGATTATTTTAGGTTTGCAAGTTCTTTTAACTTTGCTTTGTGACTATTGTAATTGAGACAGTTTTTGGGAGCAATTGGCCGGACACTGCAGTTAATATGACACAAGAAGTGCTTGACTTAATTTAATTATACAATAACAGCATCATCCACAGTACCTTGGTTAATATAACCAGTCACTGTCAAAAGTCTAAACACTCTAAACAGAAATGTTGCTGAACACGTATGGTGAAACTCAAAACACAGAAAGACCTCCCAGTTTATCCATTGGTAATACCACATAACTGTTTTCTTATCTACATGTAAGCAAGGCAAATTTACTAGCTGTTTTTTTTTTCTGGGAATCCAGTCAGTTTATTCAGCACAATACAGTGCAAGTAAAATGTTGATACAATACAGAAGGAGGTCCCAAAGTAAAAACTGTCAGGGGGACCTCCTGTGAATTCATGTATAATAATATAGAACAAAGATTGGCAACTAAGGAAAAAACGGCAAGCCAATAAAACAAAATGAACGTAATGAAAATTATTATTGAAACTTATGGTAGTTCAAGATATTTACATGTAAGTGATAAAACAAGAGATAACTAATTGGATTAAATGACCATAACATAACACATACATATCACTAATACAGCGTTACTTCAGAACCTATACACGTACACATAAATGCATATAACCGTATTTAAACACATATATATTTACACATACATATATATTCAGGTGTCGCATGTTGTTAGTGAGAACTGTTTTAGATGCCGCCGGAAACAATGTAATGAGGGGCTTGATTATTACAACTAAGTAATTTATGACAGTACAAAAGAATATTAAAAACCTAGCAGAGCCTTGGAATGCTGTACTGGGCATTCTTTTCAGTGCCTTCCTGTTGGTCCTCCTATTCTGAGCAAATGCCCCTGATACAGGGAGTCCGCCTTGACTTGCCATTGTGCTGCCTGCTCGTAGTGCTGTCCAATCAACACCTACACAAATTGGGGCAGAGTGCTGTGGCCTCAAAACAACTTCTACTCTCCTTCTACAACCTGATCACAATCACACATTGAAGGGCCTGTTTGTGCTTTTTGTGACTGTGCGTTTCTCGGGCAAGGTGCACCATTTGTCAGCAACTGATCCACATTGTACATGGTTACCCCTTGAAGACGCAGAAGAAAGCACCTGATGACATGCACTGTCCCCATTCCAATGCGCTCGGTGCAGTTTCTTAGTATGGTTTCTCACTCACTCATGCATTTGGTTGATTGATTTGTGGGGTTTAACGTCCCAAAACCACCATTTGATTATGAGAGACGCTGTAGTGGAGGGCTCCGGAAATTTCGACCACCTGGGGTTCTTTAACGGGCACCCAAATCTGAGCACACGGGCCTACAACATTTCCGCCTCCATCGGAAATGCAGCCGCCGCAGCCGGGAATCGAACCCGCGACCTGCGGGTCAGCAGCCGAGTACCTTAGCCACTAGACCACCGCGGCGGGGCCAGGCATTTGGTTGATGATGATGATTAGTGGAGTTTATTGGCGCAAGGGCCAGATATGGCCAAAGAGCGCCAGAGCGATGATAATGAACTGTGGGATGTGCAGTGTAGATAAAACAGATGTGACGTGGCTGTAAATGGGCCTAAAAAACAGTCCCTGTAGGTGTGTAAAAATATACATATAGTAAAATGATGGCAATGACAAATGACCTGAACTATGGAGACATAAAATGGTTTAAAAGTGATAAGTATGTGAAATAAAAACTTGGCATGGAGCACCAGTACCTCGACAGAGCCCTTAATACAAGAGCATGGATGCCTGGGCTCGTTGAAAGCTGCTATCACAGCGGCATCCTCTGAACAGAGGATGCGCCATGAACCTGTTGGGCTAAAAACATTCAATATTGGGCTAAAAACATTCAGTACTACGTCCTTTAAAAAGCTTAAAACTGATTTTGCATCAAAAAGCGGCTCTTCACCGAGAAACATAATCGGATGTAAAGGAAGATTATTGCGGTATGCTAAAGCAAAATATTTCTTTCTCTCCCTTTCAGCTTCCGCACACTCCAGGAGGATGGTTAGCCTGTTGCCACATCTACCACAAGTAGGAGGTTCATCGCCAATCAGAAGAAAGCTGTGGGTACCATAAGTGTGTCCTATTCTGAGGCAACATAATAGGACATCAGTTCGCCGTGTTCTTGTAGCGGAGGGCCAGTAACCCAACCGCGGCTTAATCAAATGAAGCTTATTATTTATTTCTGTGTCCCACAAGCGTTGCCAGTGGTTTCGCAGTTTCTTACGTAGGAACGGTTTTAGATCTGTTGCAGGGACAGTAGCAGTGGGGTTAATAGCGTGCAATATAATTGACGTGGCCATTTGGCCAGCTAACACATTGCCCTCGATACTTCTATGGCCAGGTACACAGCAAATAGTAACATGCTGGTTGGACATATACGCTGTACACAGAACGGACTACAGCTCAATTATTACCGGATTTCTGAATCTGAAAAGGGATCTTAATACATTTACAACGCTTAGCGAGTCTGTGAATATAATTGATTTTTGTATGTTTGATTTCCGTATATGTTTCACAGCGGACAATAGTGCATAACCCTCAGCCGTAAATATACTTGTTTCCGGGTGCAGCACACCGAATTCCGAAAAGGATGGTCCGACGGCTGCATAAGCCACCCCTGCATGCGACTTAGAAGCGTCAGTATAAAACTCTACGCATGAGTAGTTGGACTGGAGTTGTCGGAAATGCATCTTAATATGTGCTTCTGGTGTGTGTTTCGTGATCTCGGCAAATGAAGTGTCACAATGTATGAGCTGCCACTGCCACGGCAGTAAAGGTTTTGTTGTGGGCATAGGACAAAGTTCTAGCAGCGGAACACCCATTTCCTCACTTAAGCTTCTCACACGCAAAGAGAATGGCTTTCTCGCTGCGGGTCGATTATGGTAGAGGGTGGCAGCGGTCATATCGTTTATAGCTGAATAAGAAGGATGCTTTATGTTTGCGCGTACCTTTATAAAATAAGTGAAACTGCTATAGGATCGCTGCAGGTGAAGTGACCACTGATTCGACTCTACATAGAGACTCTGCATCGGACTTGTCCTGAAGGCACCGGTTGCCAGTCAGATACCCAGATGGTGAATGGGGTCTAGGATTTTCAAAGCACTTGGCGTTGCGGAATGATAAATTATAGAGGCATAATCAAGGCGCGACCAGACAAGGCTTTTGTACAAGTTCAAGAGACACTTCCGATCACTACCCCCATGTTGTACGTGATAGGAGCTTTAGGAGGTTCATCGCTTTCAGACATTTCATTTTTACATGTTTAATATGGGGAATAAACGTAAGCTTAGAATCTAAAGTGGTTCCCAGGAATTTATGCTCACTGCTCACAGAGAGTTGGTCTCCCTTGATCGCAATATTTGGTAGTGGCATTACCCCTCGTTTGTTGGAGAAGAGTACGCAAGTACTTTTCTGGGTGTTTATTTTAAAACCATTCTCATCCGCCCATTTAGAGAATTTACTCATTCCAAGCTGCACTTGTAATTCGCAGATAGATAAATTGCATGATTTGAAACTCATCTGCACATCGTCTACATACACGGAATAAAACATTGCGCTTGGAATTACTGACTGCAGGGAGTTCATTTTTACAAGGAAGAGTGTGCAACTAAGCACGCCCCCTTGCGGAACACCAGTCTCTTGGGTAAATGATCTAGAGAGAGCATTTCCCACTTTTATGCGAAAGGTTCGATAAGACAGATAGCTTTCGATTTGTGTTTAACATGTTCCCATGGATGCCATGGCGGCAAGATCGCGTAGAATCGCGAATCGCCATGTGGTATCGTACGCTTTCTCCAGGTCTAAGAATACCGAAAGTACAAACTGCATCTCTGATATATGTCTCTATGCGAACAAGGTGGTGTTTTGTCGACCTCCCCTCTCTGAAACCACACTGAAGGGGGTCTAGTATACTGCTACTTTCTAGGAAGTGGGTTAAGCGCCGGTTTAACATTTTTCTCATATAGTTTGCATAAACAGCTTGTTAACGCTACTGGCCTGTAGCTGGCGGCCAAGGACGGGTCTTTGCCTTGTTTAAGTACCGGGATGACTATCGCTTCTTTCCATGACATTGGAATATATCCAGCTTCCCACATGGTATTGAAGAGGGTTAGGAGTGTTTTTAGTGCTTCTGGGTGAAGATACTTGATCATTTCGTACATTATACGATCGCCACCTGACGCTGAGTTGTTGCAGTACGCAAGAGATGCCTTCAGTTCAGCTAATGAAAATGGGCAGTTGTAAGCCTCCCTAGATGGACGTTTACATTTAAGGGGTTGCCGCTCTTCGCGTTCTTTGAATCTTAAGAACGTTTCTGTGTAGTGCGATGTACTTGAGACGTATTCAAAGTGTTCGCTTAGGCAGTCCGCCTGCTCCTCCAGGCTCTCCCCTCGGCTACTTACCAAGGGTAGGGGGTGTGACTCCCGACCCAATAACTTGTTTACCCTATTCCAAACCTTCGTTTCGTCGGTGTAAGAATTTATACTGGAGATGTACCTATTCGCTCTTTCTTTGCAAGACAACGCGTTCTTCTGGCTTGGGACTTAACCTGTTTGAAATTGACGAGGTTTTCAGCCGTTAAGTAATTTCGGAGTAGTCTCCAAGCTTTATTTTTGTCTATTGCGCGCTTTCCGACAATCGTCGTTCCACCATGGGATGTCACGTTTATTGGTAATTCCGTTAGTTTGCTTGATACATTTCACTGCAGCGTCAATAATAAAACCTGTTAGGTATGCTACAGCATCGTCTATGTTAAAATCGGCAATCTCATCTCCGTCTAAAAATGTAATTTCTCGAAACAGTTCCCAGTTGGCTGACTTGGTGTTCCAGCGAGGAAAGTCAGGCAAGCATGTATCTTCTTTTGTTAGCTTCAACATAATCGGGAAGTGGTCACTCCCAAAGGGGTTCTTGAGAACGAACCACTCCAGATATAGAATTAATGTAATCGAGACAATACTCAGGTCTATAGAAGAGTATGTGTTGTGTGTGGTGCTATAGTACATTGGTTCTTTTTTGTTTAGTAGACATGCACCTGACGAAAACAAAGTGTTCTATTAGGCGTCCTCGTGCATCTAACGGGAGTCGCCCCATAGGGGATTATGTGCATTTAGATCACCTACGACTATATATGGCGGAGGAAGTTCATCAATGAAGCTTTGAAATTGTGTCTTTGAAAGTTGATTGATTGATATGTGGGGTTTAATGTCCCAAAACCACTATATGATTATGAGAGACGCCGTAGTGGAGGGCTCCGGAAATTTAGACCACCTGGGGTTCTTTAACGTGCACCCAAATCTGAGCACACGGGCCTACAACATTTTCGCCTCCATCGGAAATGCAGCCGCCGCAGCCGGGATTCGAACCCGCGCCCTGCGGGTCAGCAGCCGAGTACCTTAGCCACTAGACCACCGCGGCGGGGCTGTGTCTTTGAAAGTTGACAGCACGGGGGAATGTAAATAGAGGTAATTGTTAGTAGCTTCCCGAACAGCACTGCTCGGACAGCAACTGCCTCAAGAGAAGTTCGGAGGTTTAATTGCTTACAGGCAACAGTTTTATCAACTATTATAGCGGCACCGCCCGACAAAACGGCAGCGTCGTCACGGTCTTTGCGGAAGATGGCATATTGCTTTAGAAAGTTTGTTTGTGTGGACTTGAGATGTGTTTCCTGAACACACAGCACCTTTGGAGTATGTTTATTAAGAAGTTGTCTAATATCATCGAGGTGATGGAGAAGTTCTCTCACATTCCACTGTAAGATCTGTGTGTCCATTTTAGATGTGTTTTGTGCTGTGTGCTCAAGGATGGAATGTTAGCTCACGGACCCTTTCTAGGGGCCGTGACACGAGATTTTTCTTTTTTGGATCGGTCGACGGAGTCGTGCCGATCCTTAGGCGCTGGCTGCGCCCTCACACTCGGTATTGTGTCCATTGCCTCTTGCGAGGCGCTACACACGCGCTCTTGCGAGCGCTGCGTTTGTTTTGAGGGCCTCGCCTCAAAAGACGAGACCTTCACGGCCCCCAGTCCGGAGATTGGTGGGTCTTTCTTGGATGGCGGATGGCGTCACCGCTGGCTCACTACGCGTGTGCCTGACAGGCGCCAGGGGCCGTCGTGGCGCTGCCCCCTGACGCGCCACTTCGGCAAAGCTGGTTTCTGGTAGGCAGGACACCTGCCTTCGTGCCTCCTTAAATGAAATGTTTTGTTTTACTTTAATTGTGACAATTTCCTTTTCCTTTTTTCAGCATGGGCATGACCGCGAGTATGCGGCATGTTCCCCATCACAGTTCGCACAGTGAAGAGAGTTTTCACAGGCATCTGATGTGTGCTCTTTAGCACTGCATTTCGCGCAAGTTAGGCGGCCTCGGCATTTCTGTGAACTGTGGCCGAACCGCTGGCATTTAAAACATCGGAGAGGGTTTGGTATATTTGGCCTAACTCGAAGCTTGATATACCCAGCCTCAACGGAGTCGGGCAGTACACTTGAATTGAAGGTAAGTATCAGGTGTTTAGTCTGGACTTCTTTGCCATCACGCCTCATCCTAATTCGTTTCACGTTTATGACATTCTGTTCGCTGAAACCCTCCAGGAGTTCAGCCTCCGTCAGCCCTAACAGGTCATCATCTGAGACAACGCCACGGGTGGTTTTCATGGTTCGGTGTGGGGTTACTATTAATTTGGTATCTCCGAATTTCACTAGATTAGGCAATTTTTCACATTGTTTCTGGTCGCAGAGCTCCAACAGGAGGTCACCACTTGCCATTCTCGATGCTTTATATCCTGGGCCAAAGATTTCTGTCAAAGACTTCGAAATAAGAGAAGGTGAAATTGTTCGCACTGGTTTGCCGGGTGTGTCAGCGTGGATAACGGAGAATCGGGGAAAGGATACTCTCTGGTGACCAAAAAACTGGAAGACTTCATCGGTGCGCCCTCTTTTCTGAGGGCGATCAGGGAGTGAGGGGAAGGAACTAGCCATAAGAAAAGGTTGTTTTCGGCAGCGGCGCCAGCCACCCACCATGGAGTCCTACAAGGGGACGCTGCGGAGTCTATAAGCACAGGCCCTGCAGACGCCAGCTGTACACCACCACTATAACCGAACGTGGTGTATCCAAGGTAGGAGAGCCACACAGGGTTAACCCTTGCCGCCAGGAAACACGGAAGTCAACGGAAGAGAGTAGAGGACAGGAAAGATTTAAAGTAAGAGAAAAGACGAAGATGTGAGGGGGAGACAGGAAAAGGCGACTGCCGATTCCCCCCAGGCGGGTCAATCCGGGGGTGCCGTCTACGTGAAGCCAGGGCCAAAGGGGTGTGTTGCCTCTGCCAGGGGGTCTTAAAGGTCCAATCACCCAGCGTCAGCTCAACCCCCAGGATCCCCTTTTCCCTAGGCGTGGGAGGGAGTCAAAACTCCCCCGTTAGCTCGGGTCCGTGGTGTCGCTACACACCAAACGCCTACTTGCGCAGGCTCCCCTGCAGGGTTCATTTGGTTCCTCTATTGCTGACAACCTTTTGCCGGCCACTGTTCTCAGCTTCTGTGCCTGTTAGAAAAACTTTGTTTACCTTTGCGAACTGTGTTTCTAAATTTGATGCTTTATTTTAAATTTATTAACACCTCTCGTGAAGCTTCTTGGAAGTGATTAGCACCTCTATTTACATTAGTCGAAGTGCGACGACAAATTGCGAAGACCCATTGGTTGTTGACGCCTGCTACTAAGCTCCCACCCACTGCACAAAATCAACAAAATCTTTCTATACATGCCAGATCCTACCGAGTGTGCGTCTATTTTTGCCACAGCCAGACATGCTGTAGAGTTTCGTGATGATTGGTGTTGGCTAAACAGAAGCAGGGTATCAAAACATAACGAAAAATAATGGCCAAACAGGAAATGAAAAGGTGGCCAGCTCGCCGAAGGGCATCAAGTATGGTTGACAGACGAGGGAGGTGGCTTTCAAAAGTGGGTGAGAAAACGATGACATCATCCAGATAGCAAGAAGAGGTTGACCATTTAAACAGTCACAGACACACGGTTGCCCTAACTTTGAAGACAAAGTCTCAGTGAAACCAAGTGTTTGCACCTCTCGAAGACTACGGGCAAGTCATTGTGCTCCTCAGCCTTCAATTAAGGTCTTCTCGCAGCTGCCATTGCCTTTTATTTTCCCCCGTTATTTTCTCGTTGTTGATACGCAATGCCGTTGGCACTCCACCATGACTTCACAGCCACTTGTTGGACCAACTGTAGCCGCCTTCATCTTTAGTTGACTAATAATGAGTAGTGGGATTGACACAATTTGTGTGGCACATACCCATTTATGGTGGTGATAGTTTTCAGCTGGGTCACACAGTGGCACGTATTCTTTAACACCTTTACTAAAAAAAGATGCATTTTCGATGGAGGCAGAAATGCTGTAGGCCCGTGTGCTCTGATATGGGTGCACGATAAAGAACCCCAGGTGGTCGAAATTTCAAGAGCCCTTCACTACAGCGTCTCTCATGATAATATGGTAGTTTGGGACGTTACACCCCTCATATCAAATTACTAAAAAAAATTTCGTCTTCACTGGGAAACAGGTAGTGCTGCATTGGGCCCTGTGTTGACAGGACACAAGATCTTATCCTGCCAAGGCACTTTGCCTACTTCACTGAAGAAATAAGTAGCATACAGGTTCCTGACCTGCCGAGCTGCTTTGCCAAAGTGGCGTGCCTGTGTACGAGCCACTTGCATTGGCGGCTGTGCAAGAAGCTCACGCCAATGGCCAGACCGCCGCTGCCCCAAGCCATCCACAGAATCAGCAAAGCCAGGGCCACAATATGCGTCCTCATCTACAGTGCTTCTGTGCATTAGAAAGTTGTGGAGAGCACAGAGGGCCTTCACCATCTTTTCAGCTTGTTTTGGCTCTTCGCCCATGGTCCGCGCCAAGATTCTCGATCTGGTCACCAGAATCCCGAAAGCGTTCTCGGCACACCTCCTATTTCATGGAGAAAAAAAAAAGAAAGAAAAAAGCATAAACGACAAGCTACCACTTCAGTCCTCATCCCATCACTCTCAGGTAAACATATACTTTCAGCTCTATTTCTGAACAATCACCAACAACAGTAGCAGAAATTTTGGTGCCACTTCGTGGTGCCAAAATTGACACAGGGAAAAGCCGCAACTTTCCGTCGCTAGACTCCCAATGAAAAACAGGTTAATCACATCGGCCTTCTGTGATGAGGTGTAGGTAAGGAGAATCACTGATGTGAGCCCATGTGACATGCTGCCCGTCCGAGAATTCTGTCTCCCGTGTGAATGAAATTAAAGGAGCACTGCCACGAAACAGTCAAAGCGAACATTTTGTGGCATGCAAAAAATATGCAAGACAGCAACAACAAATTTAAACAATGCACATTTAAGGAATATGGTAATGCACATACTGTGGATGTGAGGGCAGAATGGAACATGTCACAACGTAAACTAGATGCTATAAGCTTACGTCGGCTACCATGTTCGTCCTGTATGGTGATATCAGATCAAACAAAGCTTGTCCACAGCACCACAGCAGTAACTAGATCAGTCCAGAGCATTGTCAAAACTTCTGGACAAAATTGGCAACTTGACTTCTGTCAGTGTTGCTACAGTCCCCGACCAATTTTTCATGCTTGGTGATGACTGCAATATTGTCGAAAAAATCCAACACACTGAAAATTTGTACAGCCAATAAAATTCAGTTCATTGGGATTATAGTGAAGGTAGAGAATATGTAATGCGCAGGATGGCTCAGAAACGGTTGCCGCACGACTTAAATGACTACGTGCAGAATGACATCTACACAAATTTCCCATGCTGTTTATACATGTTAAAAAAATCCACAGCAGTTCGCCTGCATTGTGTATCTCAGACATTCGTTCCCTTGGTAGATATTGATACGTCAAAGTGCCGCACAACAGTAGTTCATATTGGAAGTGGAAGAGTGGCAACTAGTCCGGCCAGCAACGTTTCCTGCTACTTCAGTAGCACTATGCAAAGTCTTGGAAGCACAACAAAGCAAGGGGGGTAGAGTCTATCGAGGGAGTCACTTGAAGTACAATCTCTACATCACATGAGCGATGGAAGATGACACCAGCAAGTTTACAAATACACTTTCAACTCGCACCAAAATTTGAAATGCTTTGCCACTTGTTCATTCCCCCTTGCTGTTGTCCCATATTCGAAACAATGCAACACTTGCAACATTACTCGATAACTAAAATCTGAATACTTATTTGGCAGAGTGTTTAAAAGACTGGAGATTAAATGAGGCGTAACATGTTCGTAAACATACTGCAAGTCCATGGCTTCTTTTTGGCATGTGGTATCGAAAAACGAACTATATTATACCCGGCAACTAAATACTCATGCTCAGCTGATACTGCACATTTTTAGTTGGCATAAATTCATTATTATCTTCAAAAGCAAGTGTTTAACAGATTTGCCAAAATGAGTACCAAGTTAACACATTGGGACTAAAGAAGAAAAATGAACACTTCTTCTCAAATCCAGGTTTGTCTAATTTACCTTGCTCTGCTCAATCGGTACCGTATTTACTCGATTCTACCGCGCCCTCGATTGTAACGCCACCCGATTTCCACCGCGAAAAAAAAAAAAAAAAACGTAAGACATCGATTGCAACGCGCACCCATTTTTTCTCACTGGCCCGCATGATCACACCACTCGAAAAAACGATTCCTTTCGGGATTGTCTTCCATTTAAATATGAGGTACGGGCGAAGCTTGTGCCCATCTGACGTGTAACAGAGCATTGCCGTCACTGTAGTTTTACCGTGGACCGATGTCAGCACGCGAACTTGCTTCGCCCCCTTCTTCTCGACAGTTGTGGTGCCAGGCATGTCGAAGTAAAGAGGCGTCTGATCGGCATTCCAGATTTGCCCAAGCAGGTAGCCGTTGTTGTGCCGCAAGTTTAGGACGAACCTCTGAAAACTGTAAAGCTTTTCATCGTACTTCTCCGCAAAAGTTTTCGCATATGCATGTTCCCCTTCGGAGGGAAGAGCCTTTCCTCTTCATATAGTTAATTAGCCAGCACCTGCTCGCTTTAAACAGGCTCCGCATTAGACTTCTTTCTAAGACTAATTGCATAGCCCGCACTTGGAGCAGTTCTGTCGTCATGGGCCGCTGTGCCGCTCGCTCCTCAAGCACATACTCGCGGAGCAGCTCTTCAACTTGCGGAAACCGACCCTGCTGTGGTTCACTGAAGCCTTTGCGTGAAGCTTTGCTGTCGACAATCTTCTGCTTTTGTTTCCGCCGGTCCCGCACGCACGTTTCGAGAAGGACCGCGATGCGGCCCGATTTCCGTCCGTTTCTGCACACGCGATGACTTTTCTTTTAAAAGCGGCATCGTGGTGCACTCGAGTTTTTGGAGTCGGCCCTTCCACGTCGTCGATGCTAATGCACTACTAGATGACGAACTCCTCAGCACACGTACGAAGTGCCGCACATGGTAAACACATAGGCAGAAATAGCCGACGCACCATGCCGACGCACGTAGGGGGCGGCCATTTTGGATTTGCGATGGCAATAGATTGACCGTAATTTTTTTGTTCGTACTCGATTCTAACGCGCATGCGATTTATGAACTCGCTTAACCAGAAAAAAAGGTGCGCGTTAGATTCGAGTAATTACGGTAATTGAAGATGCGCTTCTCACCCTCTAGCCCTCGTCCAGGATATGGCCGTAGGAAGTCAATGCGGAGTTGGAAGGCTTCGTCTCCCACAAACACGCAAGGCGCTGGGTGGGACGTGTTCGGAAGTTCCAGGTCTCACGGGATATGAAGCTTTCCATTCTCCAAGCGACACCCGAACTTTGATTGTTTTAGGACTCCACCATCACTCTGTTTGCCGTAAGCACCAACGTCGACGATCACGAACTTGTAGTCGCTGTCGACCACGGCAAGCAGAACAATGGAGTATGTGCCCTGCAATGAGTATGCATACAATAGGATTGTGTAACATTATACGAGATGCTTTAGAATGCTGATGTGCTGAGAGGCCAAATTAATGGGGTTGCAACATAATGAGTTCACATCTAGCGTTTCTAATTAAACACAAGGTTAACTTTTAACAATGCATGCATGGAAACTGTAGCGTAATTTATAACTGCACATGCACCAACATTCCATCCTAGATTCAAGAAGAGAGACATAGGTAGAGCTATGTGAATAGCAAAATTTTTGGTGTGAAGCCAATTCTATTATTTCTTGATTATTTTGTAACAGTTCAAAGTAAAACTTGACAAAAAAAAGTTGGAGCGAACTCCTAAGAATATTCTCATTGAAGTTACCTAGAGTGCCCTGTTATAATACATGTTACCAAAAGAAAGTTCGTGAGAGCGTTAGGGAATACTATCATACTTGCTGCAAGTACGATGTACTGTATGACAAACCAACGTGCATGTGTGCTTTGTAAAGATCATGGCATCATATTCCACACATCGGAACATCTGATGCCACCATTCAGACAGCACACTGAAACGTACTATGTGTTCAGTGCTTACAAAGGCACATAAAATTCATGCGCAATAGACAGCAATTTTAACAGAATTAAATTATCTGCAGAGTGCATCAGAACATTATACATAATAACCTTATAATTGAAGTACATACTTCCAGAGTTTGGAGGACACTTAATCTGTATGTGCTTTCCATCAACAGCCCCAATACAGTTCGGAAACTGCCATATCCAGCTGAATCCTTCAGCGATATGCAGCCATGTCTCCGTCTTTGGCCCCTAAAATGAAACAAGCAGTGATTTTATCAGTAATGATAACATTGTGGGATCAGTGCCATGGAAGTGGAGATATCTAGGCCAGTGAAAGCTTCAATTTATCGCTGAGAGAAAGCCTCAAACATCAAAAACTGTCCACAGTTTAAAACCTTAGCTTCATGTACCATGGCCGACTGTAGTTTTTGCCTGAGTCGCTATGCACTGTTGACCCCTTCAGGCCACTGGCAAACTAATAACCTTCCATATGCATCTATTTCAATGAAAGGTCATTCCTCTCCTCTTAAAGATAGCTCACGAATTCTCACGATGGCTTGAAGCATGCAAGAGTGTGCATTTTAAAGTAAGGTACAAAGCTGGACATGTTGAAGAGGACTTAACTTTCACTTCTGGCTACATTTGGCAAGCCACAGGGTGCCATAGATAGCCAGAACACACAATTCTTTTTCAGTATGCTTTGCTCACTACACAGCATGCTTCTTGCATGTCTGCAACATCATCTTTGTATTTAATTAATGAATTTCAAGAAAGGCACTTGAAGGTTTTGACCTCTGTTTTCATTAACGAGTGACATTACCAAATCAAGTGCTAACTGCACTCGCTCGTACTTAGCACATCTTTAGGTTCTTCAAGGGAATGGCCTTTCATTTGATGCAAGAAAAGAAGAAATGAAGATTGTTATATTAGTATCACTTCACCAAGTCAGCAAGATCACTAAGAATAAAATAGCCTGGCAAGTAGGGTGAAGAAAGAATTAACTACTGCAATTGAATATGCTCATGAAAGGTAGGGCACGAATAATGCTCCAGAAACAGGAACTAAAACTGAGGAGACGAAACACAGCCAACTAGGTTTCGGTGAATACACATGTACAGCAGGCATGGCATAAAATGCGACATCTCAACTTCAAGCATAACTTGCACATGCGATTGCTGAAGTGACCACGTTGTGTCACAACAAGTTGATTCTGTAAAGGTGGTGCTTCTGATGCATGTGTTAGTGCCACATTGAGGCACTGTTTCATTTAGTTGACCGTCAGCAATTTGTGATTTAATTTTGTTAAAATGTACAAGTGCATTTCACAGTTCATTACAAATGTGCGGCTGTGCGGCCATTAGTTATCAAGATCTGTTAATGATTCCGACTCTATGACTTACTGTACCTTCCACACACCACACTGTGATATGGAAATCATTATACTGTTGGCATGTGTGTGATCGCCATTGGAAGGAAACTATGGTTACAAGTTTTGAATATTCAGCCACACCTTTACATGTTCATCTACTTACAGGCATGTACAGTGATTTCAGTCTGGACCAAAGTGCCGCACATGTCTCTTGCACGGCCTCACGAGCTGTGGATATGCCCACACGAAATGGTAGGGCAATGTCTTGCATGAGGGCTCCTGAGGACAGATGCCTGCATTTAAATTTAGTTGGTTTCTAGTCAGACATTGCAGAGCCATATAAAGATTTTATATTGCCATACCAAAATTCAATTGCAACTCGAACCAAGTATGGATACTCTGTCTAGTTATTACATGTGGTCCTTAGGTGTATTACAGGCACAAATGTTGCATGAGAACAGAAAGCTTTAGTTCCAAGGGTCTCTGGCCACTGGATATTTGTTTGAGCATCGTGTTGCACAGGTCCTTTCTTCTATCTGTTCAACAGCCACATAAAAGTAAAAATCTGTTCAACGGCCACATAAAAGAAAAAAGAAACAAAACAAGCAACGAAATGAGCTTGTGTATGCAAGTACTTTAGGGGCCATGGCACTAAACCTCTGTAATAACAGGAAGTCGTACAACACTCAAAACTTGCCATTGATGAAGTACTCCTTAAACAACTAATGTGCCCTCCACATTCTATTCTGCAGCACTGTTTTTATGTACGCACATCCAATTAGCCCGATGACCATGTGAGGTACTGACAAACGTGGTAAAAGAGATTAACTACACTAGACATTTTTGGAACTATTGGCAAGCAATTTCTCTTGTCATACTGTCATCACTAAAAAGTAGCATAAATTATGCAAATTGAAGTTGAAGTGCATAGCTGTGTAGGCAAAGCAATTTTGTACGTAATCATAATATATATCAACACAACGCAATGCTTTCAATAGAGGTGTAAAAATTCTGCACCTCATAGATTACGCTTACAGAACTGCTGTGCCTTTGTTTGAAAACATTATCCGTTGTGCTGCCATGACTTCGTTACTGCCAACTGGTTTGGGGAACTCCTAGCCCCATCAGCTGGCTAGTTTTTTCAGAAAGTTCCGAGAGTTTACAGCTTACATATTGTCAAACACAAGGGCCACATGCAGCTGAAATCAAGGTGATGTTGCACAATCAAATCAGAAATGAACTGCAGGACACATTGTAAGTTTCTGCATATCTTGTAAGACAACAGTCCTCAATACATAGGGTGCACGTGCGTCTTGCAGCGCTCCTTCGTCACTTCCAAAGTGCGCCACCGACATGCCCGGGTACCTACAGACTCCGTTGCCTACCGCTGCCGTGTTGTCTCCTCGTGCTGGCGCCCGTTTAGTACCCTATGCATGACACATTGTCCATTGCTGTGCATGGGTGTCGCAACATATGCCAGTTCAATTGGCCATGGATAACATAGACAGGTGCTGACAAAGCAAACTGAATTGCCATACTTGATATAACATTATGAGCAAGTTTACATGAGAAAAAATCACAGATTTTACTAAGTAGGTGAAGTAATGCACTACATATGTGTATTATGCATGTAATCCTATAGTACATTTGGCATTAAAAATATTCATCATGCATTAAACAAACATTTAAAATACAAGTGCACTGCCACAAGGTTCTAGACAAATTGTATTACCTCAGGGTCATAGCAAGTCGCTCTGCTGAAGATATGGGCTCTCGGATGAAGGTCTCTCTGTCCTTGACCAAACTGAGGATATAGTCAAATTGTGATGGGGACATGCGATAGTACTTTTTGAAGTATTCTAGGTCCCCAGCACGCATTTTTTTCATCTGAAATAGAAACAATAATTTCACTTTTTTTTTCTTTCCCAGCAAAGGTCAAAAAACATAACTATGCAGATTTATGTTGACTGGCACCTAAGCGAGCAGCATATCCATAGCTCAACACTTCTAGAAATATGTGTCGCGTATATTGCATGTGTATTGCTCCATACAGGCCAAGGAGATTACTTCATGCATGTTCCAGAGTCAGTCTCAGATGACCAAATTAGAAATCATATCTCTGGCAGTCACAAGCACAATCGAATAACTTTAAGTAAATAAAAAGAAGTAGTTGTGCACTGATTGCCCGAAATTGCCCTCAACAAAATGTGGTCGGCAGAATACGACTTCCATGCAAGGTGAAATCGATTTGTGCCAATCTGACCAATGAAAGAAGTGGTTCACTTTTAGGATGAAAATTTATGGAATTAAGGTACGCATGAAATATTTATTTTTATCGGAGCAAGCAGTGTATTGAGTACAGGACTGCTGTGCACTAATATGAAAAAAAAAAGGGGGGGGGGGGGTGAGGCGCGAATCGGCCTGATAACCAGGCAGTCACAATTATTGATTGGTCCGCGCGGAGTGAGGTGCTGCCGTGTGTCCTTTGTCGTCGCGAACACTTTTTAATTGACAGCTCACCCGCACTGTCGATGATCAACTTACTTTTGAAGAACGTTAAACTCACATAAACAAACGAGACTAGAACGTTTTCAAACAACGCTTTCTTAGAAAATATAGAATCGCAATGCACATTTAATGCTCTGACGAGGAACCATCTTGAGTTAGTATTATGCTTCGTTTTAACGCGCAGCGAAATGTTTTAATGCGTGCGCAACTAGCAATGTAATTTATTGGCGGTAATGCGATAACTGGTATACGTACCATGGTGAAGAATTCACTCTCGGCGTGCCGCGTTCTCCATGACGGGCGCACCCACCACCTCCGCTGGCGTTGATCCTCCAGCATCATTTGGGCCAAAAGGACCTTCTTCTTTAACAGAAGCAGTCGCTTTCGACGCTTAGTCAAAACCATGTCGGCGACCCGCGAACAACAATAACAGGCAGCCGAACTAGAGTGAAAGGTCCCTCTAATCAAACACGACACAACGCAGACTACTGCCAGTGTTGTCAACATCTTGAAGCGACTCCTGCTAAATTGAGTGGTAGTTACACAGACGTGCGTATACAAACTGACTACGTTTCTCGAAATAGATTGCAGTAACTAAATTTTTTGAGTTTTTTTATATTTTGTTATGTTGAAGTCAAGAAAAATAGGACTTTTACGTACTTTTTTTTTGTAAACACATTGCTGGTCAGGCAACGCTGCGAAAGGCGGACGTCACAGTGCGTTTGTGACCATATTTGGTCATCGTGTAGCTTGTGCCCTCTCCACGTGCAGTGTGTGGCGTCTTTCCCCGCCTTCATTGGTGGAGCACCTAGACCATCGAGTGCCGTATTGGCTGAAGCCGAGGACAATGCGCTCAGGGTTGGCAACGTGGCGCTATATAAGTGGAAGACTCGCTGTAGATTTCAAGTTCTAGAGTTCAACAGTTCTGCTGCTCAGTTCTCGACTTCTACTTGATCACTTGATCACCTCTTTTCGAATTCTCAGTTACTAACCATGTCAATAAATTGTTGTCGTTCTTACGAGTGCCTCATCTGACTTGTTCGACGATGGGTTCTAGGACGGGAGCCCACTACCAAACTGAGACCCGCACGACCCGGAGTCGCAACACGGGCCACCACGACGCTCGCCGCCAAACCCATGGCGACCATGCTTCACGGCATGTACGCTGACCACCCGGCCGTTGCCTACGTGTATGCGGCCCGTTACAACTCACCCAGGGACGCCTTCGTAGTAAGTTTCGTGTCACCCTACTCGGCTCATTCTGGGCCTGCAATCATGGCCGGCACAACAGTTCGAACACCCTACGCCGTCGAAGCGGCATCGCCTTGGCTGCGACCTCGGCCGACGTTCTTATCATACTCAGCGACTCCAAACGAGCCATCTCGAATTTCTCGCGAGGTCTTGTATCGCCTACCACCCTACGACTTCTTCGCCCGCTATACTGCAGCAAGATGAGCAGCGCCATTTTGAATAGATCTGGGTCCACTCAGGTCACCCCAGCAATGAGACAGCTCACCAACACGCTCGAGGATACGTCGACCGAGTGGATCGAGTTGGACGCTCCGGAGCCGCTGGTCACTTACCACGACATTACCCAGCACTGTCGCCTCTAGCAATATCCACCCTCTCACGCCAGTATTTACAAGCTGCCTGAAGTCGCCTACAGGCCTACACCTTTCCATGCCCCCTCGTCTTTCCCTACATCCACACAGCCATCTATCCACGCTGCTGCCTTTGCGGTGCTTTAGCCTCACTGAACCACATTTTTTTGGGGCTGCCCGGAAGATCCCCCGTCCAGCGACCGCTTTTGCCTACCCCCTACCGAGGAACAATGGGAGGTTCTTTGCAGCACCGACAGGAACATCCGAACACGGATCCTGGAACGAGCGCAAGACGTGATCGAGAGGCACGGCCTGGCACGATGAGCGATGCCAGTGCAGATTAAAGAACGCCAGATTGTTGAAATTTCCCGAGGCCTCCACAATGGCAGTCCGCATTATCATAGCGTGGTTGTGGGGCAATAAACTCCAGCTGTTGATATGATTATTAATATTTAATTGAGTTAGAAGAAAAGGGGGAAAGGGACGAAAAATAGGATAAGAAAGTGATGTATATCATGTAAAAAGAAAAAATAAATAAATATAGAGCGAACGAATAGAAAGGCTGAAAGGAAAGTAAAAATCGGCAGATACCTCACGTACCACAAGAAGTAATTGATGGTAGGCGAAGCATGCAGAGGGAAGGTGACTGCGTAGTAATTCAATTAAACGAAAGTTACAAGGGGTGCTATTCTGGACACTGTCTAATTCCGCCATATTGTCATAGGCATATCAGCTGAGGGGTAGGGGGGATGCTAGCCCCCTCACTGTGAAAAGTTGGGGCTATGAGCCCCCTTACTTTAAGGAGTGCACCATGGTCACTCTTGGCTGCACGCTGGGGAAACTAACAAGTAAGGCGAAATTTCCTGTCGGGTGATTCCACGAGAGATCGACACGGGTCCAAAAGTTGATATTTTAGATTTCATTGAGTATTTTATATTTCGTGCACCTCTCACCAGGTAGCCCAAAAGTCAACTTCGTTTTATTAACTTACGAGAAAAAAAATATCAAACCACCAATACGGAGGCACCAATTTCATCACCTGTCATTTTTGAAAATTGCAGATGCTATAACCCCTTCAGGTGCGAATTAAATCTGGCAACGTGAAAATTTTTTTTGTTCATAATTTCAATATTTAAGCCTTTTAAAGTAAGAAACTCAAACCAAATGCAAAATATTTTATTGGTTGAATTTTCGCTCAGCGTCCACATTTGTCGACATTGCGCCTCAAAGCAGTAATATTAGTGAAAGGCGACAAAGAAGAAAACACGCTGTTCATTTAAATTGAATATAACTTTTTTCAAAGTAATGTTGGGAGAAGTTACCAGAAAAAGTCTATTTAGTGTGAAAGAGGTAGAAGCAGTCATTCTGCGATGTCAGGCAAAGAAAAATGTCACACTTCCTGCAGCGAACGCGGCTCTTGGATGAGCATCCTTCCCTCCTGCAGCGTTGTGCGTTGGGTATGTTCATTTGCTGTGGCCAGTGGTGGATGTCGTCATAGCGAAGAGTGCTCACTGGCAGGGGTGACGCATTCGGTGCATTCCTTTTCATCACCTGGGGGTTCTCACTGCTTGGTCGCCCAGGCTTTTTCTGGGGCTTGTTGACACTCAGCAGGCAGTTTGCGACATCTCTTTGAAATGCCATCATATCCATTGTGTCTTTTTTTAGCAACCCTTCTGCATTGGCATCTCTGATGTACTCTAGCCAACTGTTACAGAGGGCAAAAGAAGCAAAATAGGATATCACTCTCACAGGCCACTTGCTGGTTCGTGTCCTCATTGGGTAGAGGGACATGATGAAGTCTAGTTTGTCCACTCCACCCATGTATTTGTTGTAGTCTAGAATTACCTCAGGACATTCGATGTCGACGTGGGCCTTTAAAGCTTCGCTCCATCTTCTTACCGCGCCAACGTTTCCGACTCCTAGGTGAGTAGAGGCCATGTTGACCACGCCATTGTCTTGCCAACGGACAAGAGCAACGTCGCCGTCCACGGAAACCCTTTCATCGTACCTTGCACGTCCTTCCTTCTTCATTTCTTTGTCGGTTTTCAGAATGCAACCTGCCAAACGGATTCCTCTAATTGTGCCACTAGCCAAAATACCGATCTCTTTCAACTCCAGAAGCAGTTTCACTGATGTGAAATAGTTATCCATGTAGCACTTAATGTTCTGTGCCTTCAAGAGGTATTCAACAAGGCGCATTACGACAGAACCACCAAGTCCAAGGTGAGAATGCTCTTTACTCACCCCTGTTCCCTTCCCTTGGTAAAGCTCAAAGTCATTTGCTAGCCCATCAAAGCTGCAGCGCACTAAAACCTTTACCCCTTCAGGGTTTGGTTTTCCCTTTACAAATTGCTTTGCAGCAAAACGCCCCGTAAATGGCACCATCTGCTCATCGATGCTATTTTTTTCCAAGGGAACAAGCTGTAAGCATCGGCCTCTCACAGCTTCTAACAAGGGCCTAACTTTCCAAAACTTGTCGAGGCTGTTTGGGTCCCGTTCTGCATTAGCGTCAGTTATGTGAAGGGCGCCTCTGATTTTGAAGAACCTCTTCACACCCATCACATCCGCTATTGCGGGAATTCTCGTGGCAGCTTGCCAGTACATTCTGACGCGGGGGTACTTCAGAACACCCATTAGCATGAGAATCCCGAAAAACACTTTGATCTCCTCTTTTGTTGTGGCTAACACGGTGCCGTCTCTCTGCAGGACATACCTGTTCGTGAATTCAGCAAAATCTTGCAAAAGGTCATCGGTGAAATACTTGCTGAAATACACCAGAGGCTGCTCAGGCGCTGACGCTGTTTCCGGATTGTACTCACACTCAACATCCCTTGGGGCAAACTCTTTCTTTGTCCACTTTATCTCAAAGTTCTTGGATGCCGCAGGCTCTTTCAAATTTGTGACTGGGGTTTGTGATGTTGAAGACTGTGCTGAGGAGGACATCGATGCGCTCACCTGGCCATTGGCAGGCTGAAACCAACAGTTAAACATAGAAAAAATGTCCCTTTAGATATTTGTGCAAGAAATACGACAATTTGGCAGTGTAATGCAAACTTACTATGTTCTCTTAATTCTCTTCCTCCTTTTCGTCGCCCGAAAAGTCTCGATCGGAAACATCTGCATTGGCTATTTTATTAAGTACGTCTTCTGCTGTTTCATCGTCGACTCTTTGTCGTCTCGATGCATGATCTTGAACTCCTGGTGACAAAAATTATTAACGTAAACATCATTTGATGCTGGCGGAAGTGAAACACAGAGAAATAGCAGCCTTTCAACAAAGGCGGCACTGAAGCGCAGTGTCCACGTTCGTGGACGCGAAATTTAGCTGAACCTTTCCGTCATTACAAATGATTTCCTATTGCCAAAATATTGTTAAAAGGCATGCGGGATATCTTAGTTATTACTGACAAATGCAAAATTTCACGCCAGCTAAAAAGGTACGAAGTAAACGATAAAAACATCAGAGCCACTTACGCGTCCCGCCATAGAAAGTGTAGGCGTCCATTTTGACTTCTGTTTACAATGTTATTAACGCCATCTCTTGCACCTGGTTCAAACCAGGTGCAAGAGATGGCGTCACGCGTCTTTGCAGCAAGATGCAGTGGTTGCGGGAGCCTTGTTTGCGCGCGAGATTCAAGACCTATTTTCGAAACACCTAGGTGTGAACTTGGCGTCCACAAATGTGGACGTTGCGCCTGAAGGGGATAAAAATACAAATATTTTTGTTTCAAGGAAGATATTTTTTTACCTGAAATGCATGTCTAATGAACAATGAATTCTTTCGGTTTCAAGTTTGTAGACCTTAAGAAAATAGCTTTTAAAAATGTCTAATTCTGCGACAGTTTAAAATAGGTTACGTATTTCCCCCTTTTTTTTCTCCGAAAGTAATGCAAGCGGCGTTTTCAAACTTGACAAGTTTTAAGGATATAGTATGTTCATTAGGCACATAAATTATTGCTATCGTAGGGCAAATGTAAATTTTTATATATTGCCTCAAAGTTCTCATATTGGCAAAAGTGTACTCCACTGAAATTTGATTAATAAAAAAAAAACCACATCTTCGATTTTTCTTAAAATCTCGTAAATAGACAACCGAAGGCCATCATACAGTAATATAGAAAATCATGTTGCATTATTTTGTTTTTAGCGACGATGTTCGTGGTACAAATCAGAGCTTTTCGAGAACGTGCTGATAAGTTGAGAAATCTCGAAATCGGAACGGAAAAGCGGCAATAAGCTTCAAACGCGAGTAAACGTTGACCGCATTTGGTGAAGAAAGGCTGTTTTAGCAGATAGGAGTAACTATTTTGAACACGGTATTCTACAGTATATGAATTCACTCTTATACGTAGAGCACTGAGACTTCTAATATGTAGTGCTTCTTCATTACTGACACACAGATGGAGCTGCTGTGACGGCCATGTGTTTGCAACACGTTGGGTAAGAGAATTGAATGTTGAATGAGTTCATAATATCGTATCGAAAATAGTTTATTCTCTTAATTTTTTACGTGGTGATGCATGAGTGGTCATTACGCGATGAGTCATTTTCGCGTCATTTGTTGCCTCACGTAACAAGCTGGTGCAGTGTGCATGACAAAGACTGTTTACACCCATATTCCCTCAAGGTTCCCCTCAAGCTGCTCGGTGCAGCTTTTCCGCCTGGTCTCCGCGCAACCGTGTTGCACAATGAACTCGATTGAATTAAATATCCAGCTAACTATCATTTCGAAAAGAAGCAACGAGGGATAGTTTAACGTCAAAATTGCCCACACTTTGTTATTTAAAAGGAACATTTTGGTTACACCGTTTGTGTTGGTGTATTTATGCAGGCGCCTGGGGGCCCATGAAGAAATTTTGTTACAAATACACTGAATGTCAACAATCTACTATGCCCCTAACACCACAAATAATACATTTTAAAAGAAAAGGGTTGAGAAGTTGATAATCAGTTAAGAACAGCATCATAACAATAGATATAATATTAATAACAGCATGCTCCAGAAATATTAATCAGACTATTAGGAAATAAGGAAAATTATAATACACGCATACCTGATTATATACAAGAAAGTGTAATACTTACGAAAAAGTATAACAGCAATCATTCTTTGTAAAGTCATGGTTGGTCCCTCCGTCATGGGAATGGGCATATAACACGAAAGTAGAACGCGCCTTTACAGGGGTAATTAAATGTTTATTAAGTATTGATTGAGGATCGAGGGTTTGCCGTATGTATGTCTCGGTGTTTGACAGCTATAGCCCCGTTCAACGCGGATGTATCCTCGTTGACGCTTGGTACATCTCCATGCCGATGACTAACATCCATGATACATTTATTAAACTTTTATGATATATATATATATATATATGTATATATATATATATATATATATATATATATATATATATATATATATATATATATATATATATATATATATATATATATATATATATATATATATATATATATATATATATATATGTATATATATATAGACCTCTATCTATCTATCTATCTATCTATCTATCCATCTATCTATCTATCTATTTATCTATCTATCTATCCGCCTACGACTTTTAGCTTTCCTGGCCGCTTCGAAAATGGTATTGATACCAAATTTGTATGGCATAACACGACTGTATGACGAGCATAAGCGACTAGTCATAACGTGAAAAACGACATGTATGTCATGATTTACATTTGAATGTCATGATTTCGCTGCCCTTGCGGTGGTTTCGTTCATATGAGATATCGCAAACTGGTATGGTGTGACATGACTGCATGGCGAGCACAAGTGACAGACCCTAACGTGGAAATTATGACATGCATATATAATGTAAATCGCGCCTTCACGTCACGCTCATGGTGCGCTCGCGGTCATTTCGCTAGCTTCGCATATACCGAATTTGGTATTACGGAACGTGAACGGATGGCGAAGGTATATAACTGGTGCAAACATGATAATCACGATATATGCGTGCCATGTAAGAACATGACAACATACCACGCTTATGATACGCTCGCGGCCGTTCCGCTAGCTGCACGTATACAAAATGTGGTATTTTGTGACGTGAATGGACAATGAAGGTAAATAACACGCCCAAACATTATAATCATGACATGGAAGTCATGTACGGCGTAATTTAAGTCCGCATCCTAACGTTTACTGTGCTGATTTCAAAGTGATATAGATCAACCTTCCTCATTCATGCTCCTCATATATCATAGATTCCCACTGTATGTGGAATATGCCTTTTTTCTTTTTCAAACAGAGTGTAGTGTTTCCACACACTCTGGTGCTTATTATTTCTGGCATCGCTGCTTTACTGGGATGACACTTAAGGCAGATAGTTTTTGCGGATGCTTTGAATGCATGAATGACTGAAACCGAAATGGTGATTAAAACAATGAATAATGAAGTGAAGGAAGGTATAGGAGACGCCAATTATACTGTGATGAGTGTATTGTAGTAATTATGCTAGTGATGTGAAGAAAGCAAAGTGGACGAAAGGACAACTTGCCGCCGGCAGGGACCGCACCTCCAACCGTCGGATTACGCGCCCTATCGATGCTACCGATTGCACTACGATGGCGGTGGTCCCCGCGTCCACTTTATCGAGTATTTATGTCCATGCAAATCTAGGAGTGCTAGTTCTAATCACAGTTATGACGTCGTTTCTTTATTTAGAGTCTACTAGAACTTTCTTGCGGCTGGTGTCACAACTGATCTTTCTTCAAAGCTAACAGCTGAACCAGCTGAACCTGGCTGAAAAAATCGAAACTGATCGACACGTGTGGCTGCTCCGAGAAGCAAGACAAGCCAATCCAGTACTTTTTCAAAACAATTTTTGGCGTGCTTTTTTTTTTTAGCTCTTCCTGGTCGGCACGGTGCTAGGTAATATGGGGTCTTCAAAGTAATAGCCGACATAATAATGTAGTTTGTCACTAAAATTCTTGTATATTTAGTCCTACCGTGCTCTGTATGCGGCCTACGTGATTTGATTGAAATGGACCGGGTTTGCCAAGCCAATGCCTTTTTCGCAGCAAACAGCTGGTGTATTGTAACATTCCGCTTGAAGTTTTCGCGTACGTTGAGTGACTTTTGGAGCTAAGCGTTTAGTCTTCACCAGACTGAATGAAAACAACAACAACAACAACTAAAGAAACTGCAATAAACTCGTGGAACGTGTACTAGGCGCGTGGATGGCTGGGCGTCTAGTTGGTAAAACATTGCTTTGAGAGCTGAAAGCGGCGCGGGGGGTGATGAACCGCACGTTCAGACCTCTACTACACGAGTGTCTCGTCCCCAGCGCAGGTTGTGGTGCTAGGAACTTGTTTGTTTAGTTTAGTGCTGGGAAAGAATTACCGCTCGATTCGCCTGCGCCACATGAATCAGTTGATGAGGTGCTGAATCTTGCCATTCGTTTCAGCGGTGCAGCATTGACAACCTCCGCACTCTGCCATTCGTTTCGAAAGGTGCAGAAGAGGTGCAGCACTGGTTCGCGATTGTCCTGCACCTCCTACACTGACGGTGCCGGCTTGGTGCAGCCGCGCGTACAGCTGAGCAGACGACGCAGCGCTTAGGCGTAGGCGCCGTAGCCGCCTCTACTAACGCCGTGTGTTTTGCCAACGTGTTTGCTCCTCATAAACTGTCCGCATGTGTGGTTTGCCATCGGTCAGTGTTCGTTAAACGGTGTAAATTAAACGAACAGAAATAAGGCCTGGTACATCGTCATTCATTTCGCTGTGTCTGAACCGCTCAACTTGCGCGGCACAATTTCTGAATTTCACGTGCACAGCCGTGAACCGCTTCCGATTGGTGGAGGGGAATCGAACGGACCTTTTATGTTTCCTGCGTGCACCATATTCAAGCCGCGTTTATTGATAAGTTGATTTCACCTCCCTTATTTCAGCTCATCAACGGACACTATGGAGACCAAAACACCGAGCCGGGAATATGCATGGTTTCAGACGGGTGGTAATGGCGCTGATGAAATGAAGAAGGGTGACGTGCCCGTTAATGAGCCACAGTCATTGTCGGTAAGCTGCTGTGAGCACTGAGAAAGTATTGAGAGTGGTAATTCTTTTTTTTTTTTTGCACGCCTTGAATGAATTGATCTTTCTGTTATCTTGTGTTGTCACTGCAGTACAATCACACAATAATTATAGAGCAGTATTATATGCAATGCGGATTGCACTTATTATGAAGTTGTTATGTGCATGACGACTGGCAAAGTTCTGCAAGTGCTGCTAAAATGCCAGTGTCGGTATTTAGTCCATGGGGCCAGTAACTTCACTGCCACTTCGCAGTTCTCACTATTTTACCAGCACACTATTCGCTAGTTCAGTAGACTGTCACACTGCCCCACGGCTGCCTGCGTAATTTTTTCAAAGAGTATCGGAGCAGTAGTGGGGTAGTGGCATTCGTAGCATATGCATGTACGTCTTGGCTGGCGTTTGGCTTTCACTAAAACGTTTCTTTTGTAGTTACCAGGCACACAAAGGCCACTACAGTCGCTGCACAGTCTCAGTTTGGGCTTTTTAGATAGCGAAGTAACAACTGAGATGCTTATTCGCGTTCATCTTCTCCTGTGAGTACGTTTCGTGAGTCACTTGTGCATGAGAAACGCAGGGCACGTTTTGATCTGCCTGCCATTCGGCGCGTGACTTTTCGATTTGTTGCTATCGCGTTCATTGCTTCGCCTTTGCGGCAAAGGTGTGACTTTTTTCAAAAATTCGTACAAAATATTGGAATTTTTATCACTTAGCGAAATCTTAGATCGGTAAGTATCCACTCAAAACTCAGGACGCAAAAGGAAATACAGAATGTTATAACACTATTTGGGGTTCTGCGTGACAAACCACGTAACGATCGTGAGGCACGCCTTTAGTGGAAGGCAAGGTGCACGGACATCGCACGGTACTCAGCCTCTAGCATTCCACTTACATCGCAAAGCAACCGCCACGGCCGGGATCGAACACGCGACATTCGGGTCAGAGCAGAACATTGTAACTTCCACATTACCACGGCACACACGTACAGAGCATTGGAGAACAGTAAGATTACTTTGTGCCGTTGAATGTCGGTGCAAGAAGGTCATGTCTTGCAGACCGGCACATTTAGCGCGAAGACGAAAAAGCAAGCTAACATTCCTATACAGAACCTTCCCAATCATATGTGAATTTCACTTCCTGTGGATTCTGGCGGACATGAGATGTCTGCAGGCAGAGTCCTTGCTCAACGACAGATGCACTACAGGCTTTCACGCCGCAACAATTGATGTTTTTGGCATTCAGGACCTGTTCGCCTTCAACGAGGCATCGTATCTGAGTTTCTAAAGCGTCTAGATGGTGTATAATATGCGACTGAAAAAAAAGTAGAGTCATTTTGAAGCAAACAAAAAAAAAATGCTGCAGTGTAGGTCGCACATGTGCTTAGTGACTGATACTCTCTGTGGGCACCATACTGAACCACCCCATGCGCCCCCTGTAGGCAATGAAACTTGCGAATTGTCAGGGCTAATAGTGACGTGTCAACTGGACTTGTGCCCCTGTGGGACGGTAAAAGTTTATCTGCAGCTAAACAACACGCGGTCATGTGGGCTGAACAAAAGTGCCATATTTAACATCATATGTAGAGCAGAAAAATGGTCAGAACTGCAAAGCGGCAGGGCATCGGTTACTGGCCCCCAAGTAACATGGACTAACCACTGACACTGGCAAAGTAGCATTTGTGCTCGTAACTATTTCCAGTGTTAAACATAACATTGTGCTTGTAATACTGTTTATAAGTATGCGGTGACCTACTATTTCATTTTCATTTCATTTCATTTATTCAACCTTAAAGGCCCGAAGGCATTACATGAGGGGGGGGTCGTACATCCAGGTTGCAAGTTTCTAAGCAATGTAACAATATGAGGGTGCACACTGATTACAATGAAGAAGCAAATAAAGAACACAAGTGGAAATAACATGCATAACCTAAAAAAAAAATATGATAGCCGATAAATAAATTCTGAGAGTACAGTAAAACAACTATAAATGCAAGAGTTAATGTGCTGTTAGGACATCACATTTGGATTTCGGAAAAGAGCTAGTTTTTCGCGAAATGTTGAGCGGTCCCTGCAAAAAACAATATTATCTGGCAGCGCATTCCAGAGTGTTACGGCATGGGGGAAAAACTAGCTGCTCATCGCCCTCGTCAGGCATTTTATGGTCATCAGAGGATGCGTATAAGACAGGCGAGATGACATTCTTTATGGGCGTTTTAGGAGAGGGTGTCCCGACTTGCTAAAGTAAAAGAATGTGTGAAGGAGGCAGATACGAGAGGTTATGCGACGTGAAGCGAGCGATGCGAGTGACATTTGTTTTAGTGCGGTTACGCTGATATGTCTTGAATATTGTGATGTAATGAAACGAGCTGCGCGATTTTGAACGGTTTCCAAATCATCGGTGAGATAAGCTTGTGAAGGATGCCAGATGAATGACGCATACTTGAGTTTTGGTCGCACATATGTCAGATATGCGAGTTTCTTTATGTCAGGAGTTGCAGATTGCGAGTTACGTCGTAAGTAGCCTAATGTGCGGGAAGCTTCAGAACGAATGGTTTCAATGTGTTTCACCCATGATAGTGTTGATGTCAGATGAACTCCTATATACTTGTAAGTGCGCGTGTGATCAATGGGAACCGTATTAATGCAGTAGGTTTCATGTGAGGTGTTGTGTTTACGTGTGAAGGACATGACCTTGCATTTGGTGAGGTTTAGGAGCATATGCCACTTTTTGCAACGTGAAGTAATGGTGTCAAGGTCGTGTTGTAGGGTGATTGCGTCGTTAGGGGAGTTAAGGGGGTTATAAAAAATGCAGTCGTCTGCAAATAGGCGCAGCTGTGATTTAATGTTACTAGGAAGGTCATTCACGTATATAAGAAATAATAGAGGTGCTAAGCCGGCGCCCTGGGGAACACCGGAAGTGACGCTGGTAAGGCTTGATTGGAAATCGTTACCAACGGTAAACTGAACGCGTCCTGTTATGAAATGCTCGAGCCATTTTATAACGTTTGGTGGGATACGAAGAACGGATAATTTGATGAGCAGGTGCTTGTGGGGTACTAGATCGAAGGCCTTCGAGAAATCTAAGAAAATTGCATCTATTTGTACGTGATCATCCATTCGCAGTAGTATGTCATTAGTAAATTCAGCCAGTTGTGTTTCGCAGGAAAGATACTTTCGGAAACCATGTTGAAAAGGGTAGAAAAAACTGATTGATTCTAGGTAGGCATAAGAGTTGATGCTATAATATGCTCAAGGATTTTAGATGGAACACTAGTTAAGCAAATCGGGCAGTAGTTAGCGGGACTTTCGCGCCGGCCTGCTTTAAAAATGGGGACTATTTTAGCTGTCTTCCAATCATCTGGCAAGGTTCCTGTGTTTAAAGATTGGTTAAATATAAGGTACAAAAATTTACTAGAGAGTGCTATAGTGTTTTTTAACAATTTAGAATTGATGTCGTCGCATCCAGCCGAGGATGATATTTCAAGAGAGTGGTTGTTTATGTTGAAATCCAGCCCCGCTGCGGTGGTCTAGTGGCTAAGGTACTCTGCTGCTGACCCGCAGGTCGCGGAATCGAATGCCGGCTGCGGCAGCTGCATTTCTGATGAAGGCAGAAATGTTAGAGGCTCGTGTGCTCAGATTTGGGTGCACGTTGAAGAACCCCAGGTGGTCGAAATTTCCGGAGCCCTCCACTACGGCGTCTCTCATAATCATATAGTGGTTTTGGGACATTAAACCCCAAATATCAATTAATAAAATCAAATTATGTTGAATTCTAATGGCGGAGTCAAAGGAAGTTTTTCTGCTCTTTTTGGGGCAAGTGTGTTCCAGTAGCAGAGTGAGGGCAGGAGTCAACTATTTCTATGATATAGTCGGAGTGGATACAAAGCGAGATTGACTTTAAAGAGCAAGAAAAGTTGCACCACCAAAATCAGCGGAGTGGATCTGAACTCGGTGTGCTGTAATTTTGTGACTTTGACAAGATGGAGTGTTGGCCGCTGTGCGAATGACCGCCCTCTTGGGGGTGCTGCCGCTGTTGCGTGTTTTGGCAATAACGGTGGATGACATGGCCAACTGGGCAAATCAATTCGTCGCAGAGTGACAGTGAACAACCGTTTACGAGTAGAATTTGACACAAGGAATTAGCGGAATGGAATACTACACGCAAGGTATTCTGGGCTACTCAAAGTCTTTCCCTTCTACCTTGCTCACCATACTTGCTCCGGTAGCGTGGATTGTATTGCAATCGCGAATTTGGAGGCGTTGCTCTACGTCAGAGTTGAGTGCTCGCTTGCCGAGTTCATCGGCTGCTCCGACTCCGGCATTAAAATTCAACATTAGACGTGGATAAAATAAACCTAGATAGTCAAAATTAATCCGGAAGCTTCGATAACGGCATGCCATGATAATCATATCTTGGTTCTGACACTACAATCCCCAGAATTTATGGTTCCATGAACATCAGCTTGCAGAAGAACTTTCATGTGGATAAATCAGTATCCTTTGTACTCAACAGTGATACCAGTATTTTTTATTCAGTATTGGCAACTCCTATGAAGACACCATGAGTATATGAGCATTAGTGAGATCTTTTTAACCCTTAAAGCTCACCAAGGCGCTTTACTGTAGTCTGAAGAATGCCATCTTGTGGACTGGTAGCCCAGTTTTCTTCTACACTCATTGTTAAGTTTATCACTTTCTGAGTATGTAACAGCACATAGCTTCAGTTGCATGCTGGCAAAGATTCGGCATCTTCATTAAATGTTTAGCCCCGCCGCGGTGGTCTAGTGGCTAAGGTACTCGGCTGCTGACCCCCAGATCGCGGGATCGAATCTCGGTTGCGGGGGCTGCATTTCCGATGGAGGCTGAAATGTTGTAGGCCCGTGTGCTCAAATTTGGGTGCATGTTAAAGAACCCCAGGTGGTCGAAATTTCCGGAGCCCTCAACTGCGGCGTCTCTCGTAATCATATGGTAGTTTTTGGACGTTAAACCCCACGTATCAATCAATCAATTAAATGTTTACTGCACTCTGAAGATCAAGCTGGTTGATGATTTTGGGCAGAAAATTTGAATATCTCACCCTGTGAGCTGTCTGCATGCCCGGTTGAAGACACCAAGATTGTGGTGAACATCAGTGAAGCTGACACGCTGACTGGTTCAGTATTGTACAACACCTCAAGGTTTCCCAACATGCTCTAAATATAGGAAAATATTCACATATATCACATTTATTCTTCATTCATCATCAAACACTGGGTGTTGTGCCATGGGTAACCTGTTCAGATCTAGCAAACAGAAACGTGCACGTAATTGTCATGCCAGAAAAAGCTACTTGCCTCCCTTGTTTGAGGCTTGTGCTTTATCCTTCATAGAAGTTGTTTTTGCTGATTAAGATAAGTCTCCTTGTTGAGGCGTTGGCTCCAGACCTGAGACATCTTTTATTGTACTTTGGTTGACTGCAGAGTTAGCACCTATGTATTATTAGCAACACTTGAAACGTGAACAGAAGAGCACGTGGTGCAAGCATTAGCAATGGTATAGTGAGCTACGTCCAGTCATCAGTCTCATCACCATTGACAGGTGCGCACATCTGGATCGGCAGAACTGCGTGATGCCCTTAGAACGCATTATTTTAGCTTGCATTGTACTTCTATTGTGATGATAGGGGCCGGTACGGGCGTGCCGAGCACTTTTGGTTGTTTTGCTTTTAATTTTTCTTCTTTTGGGGCCTTTGTTCCGAATATTAGAATTAGAATACTAGCGAGAATATTGTACTATAAGGGAATTGCGCAGTGCTGCAAGACTGGATGTGTGGAGCGGATCTGCTTACCGTGATGACTGGAGGGCATCCATTACACCTTCTGTAACGCTCGTGGCATGCACTCCGTTGTTCGTGTTTCATTTTACGCTGGTTTTACAGTGGCATCCACTCTTGGGGGTGAACACTGCTCAGCGTGGCAGCGCTCTGTGGAGCCCAAGTGCACCTGCCATGGCCATAAATTGAAGCGGTGCAGTCACACACTCATTTGCTTGTTTCCTTCTTTCTAATTTTTCCTGGTGAGAGAAAAATCTTTCTCTAGAGAGACTACAGCCAACTGAACATTGACTGCTGTTGTTATTGTAAGTAGCTATTTCATGTTGCAGGTAAATAGGAATGCCCGAGAAGCTCTAGTCTAATTCCCTGCATAGACTGGAAACATCTAAAATTATTTTTGTGCTTTGCAGAAAAATGCAGCCAGGAAACTTGCACGATATGAGAGGGTAGTTGCTGCCCGAAAGGCAAAGCGGCGGGAAAAGAAACAGGCTCGGAAAAAAAGATTAGCAGCTGCAAAAGAACTGGAATCTTTCAAGTCCGAGGGTAAGATACTTATTATTTGATATTTATTATCTTCACTCGTGATGATTAGCCACATTCTAAGTCTTGTTAAAACATGTCTTTTTTCAATTTCCGTGGTGATAACCACTCATGACTTCTCTTTTGGACAATTTGTGGACACTATTATGAAGTTTTAACACAAATGTCAAGTACGCCAAGAATTTTCCCTATCTTTTTTTCACTGCTGGTTTAGTGATCATGTTAAACAGGTGAGCTGAATGTTTGTGTCTGTAGCTTCAAAGAAGAAATTATTCAATTAGATTGCAAGGGGTGATGTTTTGAAACTGCTGGGAGCAATGAGGGATGCCACGGTGTCGTGCTTGGGATTAATTTGAACATTTTAGTTCGTTTGATGTGAATCCGAAGCATAAGAACGAGCATTTCTACATTCTGTTTTTATTGGAATGCAATTGATGCCATTGGGAAGTGAACTCGTGTATTCATGCCCAGCAGCTTAACACTATTATCAGAGTCACTGCTGCAGGCTTTAGAGGGACCCTGCAGCACTTTTTCAGCATGTTCAAACAATGCTGCAGATCAGTGGTTGAGGCTCCTGTGAATATGCGAGCCAAATATTATTGCACAACAGGCTGCCAGGAATTTACAATTAATTTTCAAAATTAGCTAGAAATTGCTCACTGTTCTCTTAGTAGTGCCATAAATCCAGATGACCACACAATAAATTCAAAGTTCTCGGTGATTGGCTGATTTGTGCATGGTAAGCTGCATAGTTACCTGTCTGCAATAGGATGTTGTGATGTGCCTGCCTGCAAGCTCGTTCATGATCACACTGAGCGGAGCATTTAAAGAAGAAAAAAAGTTCTCAGAGTCCTGACACATATTGTTGAACAGACATAGGTTCTTGCTCCTTTCCACTTTATCCTCCCCCCTCACTAATGTGAAAGGAGAAAGTGTTTAATGGGTGATAAATCTCTTTAACCTACTCAAACTTGATGGATTTTAAATATTTTGGCAGCTGTCGATTCTTGAGGGAATGAACTTTAATGAAGCTATTCGATAATTACTTGAAAAAGTGCTTCCGGGCCCCTTTAAAAACAAAGGGTAGGGCAAAATTCGAAAAAATATCAGTTTTTTTCTTTGCCGTTTGGGCAGGGTGGCCCTTTGTGCATATTTTCCACATTTGTGCTTTAGAGTATTTTTTTCTGCCTCAAAACTAGCTTTTCCGAAAGCAAGTAGTGAATGAAAACGCACCCTAAGGCAAGCCTCTCGTATGTGCTCTGTGCTTACGGTCTATGTTTCTAAAAAACTTAATGTACGAAAGCCAAAATGCTTGTCAACAGTTGTCTGTGTATATAAAATAGCCAGGTAGCTTCTATCAAACAGTTTGAAGACACTGTGCAACCTTTGTATTCTCTCTTCGTCTAAGAATGGCGTCGCTTTGAACACTTTCAGCTCCTAGCTTCATTACACTGTTTTTCATGCTTGTCGATAAGTTTAGAGGCTGAGGGTAAAAAAGGTCTTCAGCAAGTATGAATTTCACGGCAACTCATACAGTTCTTTCGTAAGTGTGAATAAATGTCAGGGACGTACTGAGGCGCTGAACGCCCCCCTCTTTTCATCCCTAAACTTCTGTAATTTTTTACCATTCATAGTTCATAATACCTGAAATAAAGTGTAGAGTGCAAATAAATAATTAGGAAGCACATACAAAATATGTAATACACGTAAAAAATAATAAAGGCAAAAAGTCCATATTTCACCTACTCTAGTGAAGATATACATACAATTGTTTATTAAACAATAAAATATTGAAATTTAAACTAGATAATTGCATTTGTCATACTTTAGAAAAAAATTGGGCGAAATTTCATGCAGATCCAAGTACTATAACTGCCCGAAAAAGGAGGGCCACATAAGAAAAAATGGCGAAATTTGTGTTTTGAGAAAAACAAATTTTAAAGTTAAAATTGAGTTTTTATTTATGAAAGATATCATTAAATCAAATGAAATTTGCACACCAAAAAGAACAATCTTTCTTGTAGTGGCAACTGCGACTAAAATACGCCAGCACCATGAGTTTGTCCCTCTCGGCTTTTTTGAGCTGACTCCTCACAGACATTTCGCTCACAGACAGGGCCAAGAAACGCTTGCCGAACTTCCGCTCCATGTGGCAGAGCCTTGTGCGAACTGCAAGCTAGAAAGAAGTTCGACAAGACTGCGAAATCCAAACTAAGTCCAGTGTCATGCCCTTTTGCAGCCATGTTTGTGCCACATATTGTCGTACATAATGGCAAGGCTGTCCCTGCTAAGTTCTCTCACTGCGACCTATTTTGACCTCGCAAGATTGGCGCTGACGTCATTCATTGCCGCATCACGAACTTTCCAGCCGACGGGTGTGAATAACTTTTGACGCATTGGCTTTTGCAAGCCAACAAATTAACTGCCACAAATCGGACCAGCTGCTCGTAGCCTATTCCTACAGAGCACGCCGCACAACGACTTTCACTTGCGAGTAATGCCTTTTTTTTTATTCATGATGGAGATAATTTTTTTTTATTCATAACGGCAAGGTGCTCGAAGACTCCACACTTTCCACACTTTCGACCTTTTAACAGGCACCTTGTGCTCTTTAGATGCAATTTTAAAGCATTTCCAGTTAGGTCTCGACCTGTATTATTTTTTTCATAACAGTAGAGGTACCAATCTTATCAAAACGGGCGAAAATAAAAAATCGGTAATTTTCAAAAAAACGCGTTTTTCGACCCGCATCTCCCCTTAATGGGAATGGCATTGCAGAGTCTTTGTGGTCTTCGTTAAAGGGACCAACAACTGCCCAGAACATGAAATGAGATGACTGCACGGATGGAAAGATTGTCACTTATAGTGACTCAAACCAACCCTGTTTTTCTCGTGAGAAGTGGATTTTTATTTTAATTTCTTCATTGAAGATCGTGAAAAATAGCCCGTGGTGTCTCTGGTGGCAAAAACATAAACTCTCATGAATGCCTTGTCACGTGACTATGTGTTAAAGTACACGGTCAACAGTTTATTGATTGGTTCTGAAATATGGTTTGGTTCTTTATAGTAAAAAATAATATTTTATAAAAGTATACGGATAAGCTTACGTTAGTAGTACGCATTAAAGTGGCGCTGCCTTTGTGTGACATATGCGCAGTTCCGTTTTCGATTACTTGGCTTGGCGACGCGGTACGAATGCAGGGAAGCTCTATAGAGCCACACCGTTTCATTGTAACAGCTTGTTATTTTCAAAAATAGTTGTAAAGCGCAGAATAAACGTGGTAAAGCATAGTTCCAGGAAATCTTGCAAAATAAAATCGACAGCATGCATAAGCCACCAGAAAAGCTACCAACATCACTATCAATACTCAGCGTTGCCGGATGAAAAGGCACTATCATGTTCAGAGCCTTTCGGATCGAAAAATACTGCTTATAAAATGACTACGAGCTCTCGGGTTTAACTTCTGCAGCAACGATCACTACGAAGGGTAAGCTTTCTGTCGCGCAGGAAGAAACTGGATCGAAAAAAGTCAGTTGTGGGCCCCTTTAAGGTTCAAAATGCTAAGTATTGCAACGTTGGATATTGTTCGTGTATTTAATAATGATTTAATGATGGCATTTAATGATGCATTTAATGATGTCACACAAGCCTAAATTATGAAATATCTAGAATTCAAGCGGGGGGGGGGGGGGAGGGGGCAAACTACAGCTGATTTGCTGGAAAATGTTCACCACACACACTGTTACACTGTGGATGGAGCTGCATGACAGCTCACAACAGAAGCAAGGTAAGCATTACGAGAAGCTTTAAAGTGAAAAATTGACTTTGGAATTTATTACCAACACCAAGCTTTTAGCTACTAAATAAAATTGTTGAATGGTGTTTATGACAAAGTGTGTTCACGCTTTATCTCAATTATCTCAATTCCATCTCAAAACCATGTTTTTTTACTTCTTAGGTACTGTTATTTTCGTATGTATTCTGAGATAACTAGTTGATTATCTTTCTTGTATCCTGCATGAATTTCTACAGTTATTGAAGCAGAATTGAAATGTGCTGTACGAACTTTGTACAAAAGTTGGGTCCTCTGTCAGGATATATGGCTTTAGCCCCAGCATCATATTATTTCTTCGACAAGAAAACAATAAAACAATTTTATGAAATTGAAAATTTAAATTCAAAAAAGTTATGCACTCTATAGTTTTTGTGTTGCAAATTTTCATAGATGCAAGCTAACTTAAATTTATGTCCTCTTGGCTAAAAAGTTGCAGAAATATTCTAACATCAGTCAGAATTCAATAAACCTGCTTCAGTTAAAGGAACAGAAAACTTGGCAGAAAATGATGTAATTGATTTATATGTGGGGTTTAACATCCCGAAACCATATGATTATGACAGTCGCTGTAGTGGAGGGCTCCGGAAATTTCGGTCACCTTGGGTGCTTTAACGTGCACCCAAATCTGAGCACACGGGCCTTCAGCGTTTTTGCCTCCATCAAAAATGCAGCCGCCACAGCCGGCATTCGATTCCGTGACCTGCGTCAGCAGCCGAGTACCTTAGCCACTAGACCACCGCGACGGGGCAAGAAAATGATGTATGGATTATGTGAATATCGCTTTTAGTCATCGAGAAAACGGTACCTCAAAATGACCAAAAATTCATAGGGTGTATAGGGCCTACCCAATGCCCTTGAAAAGAAAGCTTGATTTTAGCTTGGTCTTGTGGCTTTGGCTTTTTTTGGGCAAGTCCTTATGCAGATGCCTTGCATAACAGTTTGGTACTCTCCTTGACACTCTAAATGATCTTACTTTTGCTGCAGCTCTTTGTAGCTACAGCATTTGTGTGTTCCCTTTGTTGATTTATATTGTGCTGTGATCTTCAACTGAATTAGCAAGTTTTCTTATATCAGTGTTACATGTGTGTTTAGAAGGCCATTGAACCGACAGTCTATTGACTTAACTCTCAAGCACGAGCTGCCGCATTGGCAATTTCTAAGGCCATCAAGTCGATAGCCTTACCAGTAAACAGAGTATCCCACAACGTCCTTTGAAACTTTGATGGCGATTGAGCGACGGAAATGGATATTTATTTATTTTATTTCTATTTATTTACAGTACCAACAGCACCTGCTTGGGGCATTAGAGTAGGGGGAGACAACATTCAAAATACATATACGAAAATTTGCATTCCAGAAAAATTAAGAAAAAAAATTGCAGAACAGAATGGTGACAAGCCATTAGCACTGCAGTGTAGATTAAATAAATACAGTTGCTTAATAAAGTACCCAAAAGTGATATAAGGTATCCAAAATTCATAATAAGGTATCCAAAAGTATTATCATTAACATGAAATAGCGCAAACGTGCACTCTTGTTCACAGTGCACCTGAAACCCCTGATTAGAAAAAGAAAAATTGCACCATTAGGTTTCAAAAGCAGCATGCGTGTGTGCTATAAATGATTTATTAAAGTACTTTCCCAATTTCGAATGTGTGAAATACTCATACTCTTGGCAACGAACTGGTGACAACGTTGCCGTAGTTTCGCTGCTTAAAGAGCCAGTAAGCAACCATGAGGTCCAAAAGTTGTTATGAAGAGAAATATGTGAACTTTTGCTATGTGAACATGCTGCAACAAGAGTTTTGCGAATAAGTGCTACAGTAAAGAAGTTACAGGATATAGAACATCTGTTTCAGCTGTTTTCAAATATTCGCCTGGCCTTGCCACATTTCTCTGCAATAGGGAGGTGAAGGCCTAGCACATCGTCGGGACTCAGCCCACTTTGGCTACCTGACACGTCAGCAATACGTCATCGGCGCGCAACCAACAACTGAGCAGGGCATCTCCAACTGGAGCACATGTCACAGGGGTGCAAGGAGGAAGTGTGGTTCGTGGAGCTCCCTTCCCCTAGCAGTAAAATAGCAAGACGCCTCTTTATATTGGAGCCTTTTGTTCTGGCAATACCGCTTCTCCCAGCAGTATCGTGTTCTACAAAAGGGCAGAGGGTGGCACAAAAAAAAACAAAAATGTGGACTACGCAGCCAAAACAGCATCCCCGCAAGAATAAGGTGCTTTTTCATATGACAAAGGCGCAATGGATGAGCTCAGTGATGCGTCAAGTTGTTCATGTTCAAGCTTGCATCACTGCACGTATGAGGGAGATTGGTCAGAAGAACCGCGGGAATCGTTTTTTTGAAATCCCCCAGGGAGGTCTGCGCAGCGTGCAGCCCTGTAATACTCAGAAAATGTGATCACTGCGGTCTGCTGTACAAATCGGCGAGCTTGTTTGGGGGGTGTAAAGTAAATGTGTAAGCCTGTTTACTGGCCCTTTAAAACTTGACATCAAACACGAATTCATGATTATTTATAAGCAATTTATTGAAATATTTACAGAAAAATAACAGACACATGTGTGCTTCTAAGTGTGTATATTATTTCACTGATGATTACATGAAAACGAAAATAAAAACTTGCAGTGGCATTTAACGTTTTGCGAGAAATACCTGAATCGCTCAACGGCTAGTCAAAACTGCCATGTAACAGTGCGACAACTCTATCGAGTTCATGGAGCTGTGGCATTTCGCTGTCGACTCGATGGCCTTTTCAAAATGCCCGTGTGACGCGGGCAATATGGTGGTGCAGTTGTTTACAAATATATCCCTTGTTTAGTTTGTCCAGCAGTTCCACTTCTTCCTTCTTGCCTCACATGGTCATCATTATTCTGACTGATGCCATAGTTAGTGATAAGTTGTGCATTAGTATTTTATTTTTTATCGTCAGAAACTTTTTCAGTTGACAAGCCTTGCAGCTGGCTGGAATGCCTTCTGGCACATATTATTGTGCAGTTTGTGGCATAGTTTAGTGTCTTTCTTGCAATTCGATATTTTGGGTTTGGTGTACGCCTCAGCAACTTCTCTACACTTTTGTCTTCTTTACCTCGTTTTATTTAGTGTCAAGCTATTCTAGGTGAGGTTCATTAAAGCTCGATTCAGCCTGGTTGACAGAACCTAAACATTTCATACCAACTTAAAAACTGAAAAAAAAATCCTAATCAGATTGACTGTGTGTTTGGCTTTTAGGGAAACTTGTATATCACTATTTCAGGTCAGTGCTCAATGCCTGTCAGATCGGTAAAAAAGGAGCCAGACAACCTTGACTCTTCGGCAGCCTCTGGAGTGCCTGCTCCATGCATATGCATTGATATGGGGCATACAGAACTCATGAGTGAAAAGGTATGTACATTACTTTTGTAGAGGAGGAAGGCTGTAGCTAGAGCTGTGCAAATAGCAAAATTTTGGGTGTGAAGCGACTTTGAATCTTGAAAGTGTGAGTGTGAATCGAATAAAATATTTTTCAAATAATTTTTGAATATTTTTATTACTTTTTTTTTCTAATACTTAGAAGCGAGATTGGATAAAAAAGAGTTGGCGAAGATTTCAGAGCATATTCCTATGAGATAGCAATATGAAAGTGTTTTTTCGCTGGGTTGATAAAGCGATGCCAGTGTGGTGCTTCATAGTTGTCTTATCAAAATTGAAGCAATGCAGAGGCCAAATTGTATTTATTTACATGATTTAGTGCAACTAAAATGTTGCCGACAACACTTTACACGAGGAAATCTCAGGTGCTATTTTCTCAGCCTTTCCTACGCTTTCAACTTCTGTGGAAGCCCAATTGACGTGGCAGACAAGTGTTAGCTCCCTTTAAGTCCAGAGTTTGAAATCTGCCTCTTAGACGCCAGTGTTTAAAAAGAACATCTCAAACTTCAGAAGCTAAATCTTTGTCAGATTTTTCTGTCTTCCTGCCCAAATTTGAGATCCAAAACAGCATTTATTGAGCCCCCGCCTCTGTTGCATCTATTATTTCTATGGTGGAACCAGCACTTTCCTGAAAGGAGATGTGATTCGAAAAGTTTTGTTGTTTTTGTAGCCAAGGCAATGAAATTTTTTGGTGTCTATAAAGGCTTTTATGGTCATTTCGAATATGCTATTAGTTTTACAATAAGTCACAGATTTTGTTTTCTGCCATGCCATTGTGTAAACTATAGTTTGTTTTAGACAAACTTTTTTATGCCCCCAATTTTTTATGGTTCTGTGTCATTATTTTTATGGTTCTGTGTCATTTTTATGGTTCTGTGGCTGATATTGCTCGACATTAATTGTAAATTGCAAATAACTATCAAGAAAGTGCATAGAAGACATTTTAATGGACATTAAAACATTTAATGTAATGTGAAGACATTTTAATGTAATGTGAGAATTCTTAGAATATTCAGCACATACTAATTCTTTGCTTTAGGTTCATAATAAATATATAGGCGATATAAAGTTTTGAAGTAGATACTTGCCTCTTTCACATGTTAAGGGATATGTGGGCAAAATTTCATCCCCATCTGGCTATCAGAAGTGCTTAGAACATGATGTCAAAGCTTGACAAGTTGTCCGAAAATGGCTGTTGAGAAAAACACATTTTAAAGGTGTAAGTCAAAGCTCATCTATGCGGCCAAGATATTTTTTTAAAATGATTTCTTCCATTATGAGAGCTTGGCAATTATTGTTATTTTGAGCGTGCGGCTTTAGTGAACTCCTCATGAATGCAATGGCGAGCAGCCAGGTGACAATTTCCATGGTACTTTAGACAAGGAGCTCTTTTTAGTAGCTAATTTATGCTCTTCAGAAGCGATTTTAACCTACTTCGAGTTTAATTACAATCTTCAGGTTTTGGTTTTTGAAGTAAAGAAATTTAACTTGTGAAAGCAAATAAAAGGAAAAATATTTGAATGTTTCAAATCGCATCTCCCCTTAGTCAATACTACACTTGAGATTGTAGCAAAGCTTGAAAGGCAGCTTTCTCCAATACGAGAGTGTATTGGGGTGAAGCATACTAAAAATCGAAAGGGGCCACTGTCAATCAGTCGTTGACTGTATTTGTCTTCGAAAAGTTGAAATAATTTCAAATAGTAAAATTCTAGTGTGAATGGGATCAAATAGCATGCAATATTCAAAAAATATTTGAAATTTTGAATATGCATACAGCCTTAGCTGTAGCGCATCATGTTTGTCATGTCTCCTGTGGTCGTTGCTGACAATAAGACAGTAAACATGGTCAAAAGGGGCGGACTGTGAGATTTTTATTAAGACCGCATTTTTTTACACATAAAACTAACATGATTTCTCTGGCTTTTTATTTTTCACATTAAATGGAGTTATTAGAAATGCAACCTCTAAAAATATACTGGCGATGCTCACTGTGCCCTAACTGGGTTATCTTATGGACCCTTTCACTGTTTACAAACACACGCTCTTGATGACATCCGGTTTCATGCACTGATGTGCCTCAATAGCATTGGTGGGCAAGAAGAGCTTTAGAAAATAGCCCGCTCATTTTCTACAGTTTTCTTCCCTTATTTGGAAAAATATATTAAAATAGATGTTCTTTTGAGCTACATGAAAATTGTAAGAGGTTCCCTTTAACTTAACGTGTGTTATTTCATGTGATAAACTAATGAGAGACTTTCCCTTAAAAAAAAATGGCAGTGACTTAGCTCAGCTATTCCTGGATATACGTAGCGTTAGCAAAGGTTCAGCTGATTATTCTTAGCTTTCCAGATACCATGCTTACAGCTGTTCCAATGACACACACACGGTATACGTATTATGTGGCACATGTATATTTATTTTGCCGGGCAACTACTTCGGGATCCGATGAGTTGAGCCTTTCCGCTCTACTGCACCGTTGAGCAGCATTTGCACTCTCCTTCTCCATGGCTTCACCACAGTGGCAAACGCCAGTCAGAGGTGCTATCAAGCGGCTCCAGCGCAGTGTCAGCTGGCGACTGCATAGGGAAAGTGCGAGCGGCGTCCATATGTCTACCAAGGCTATGACGGCACTCCTCTGGAAAGCGCACACCGGCGGCAGCGAGTCGCGCGGCTGCGGCCGAGTGAGAGGGAGGTGCCGGCTCCAGTGTGTGACACCACTGATCGTCTGCACAGCGCATCGAATTGCGCGCACACCGCGCGCGGCGGCGGCGGAGTATCATTGCGCATGCGCAGACCATTGCCGCGGGAAATCGGCTCAGTGAGGCCAGTGTAGCTTACGCTACAAAACTTGAAAACGTGCTTTCAATTTCGGCATTAGGAGCTGGTAAATGAGGGGACCGGTAGTTTCTTGGGGTACAACTTTTGCAACCTTGAAACTATCTATAGCTTTTATATTGCCAGTACAGCCGAACCCTCCTACATTGAACACTGCTTCAATGAAATTTCCGCTACAAAAAGAAATTCTTGGTTCATCGTCAGCAATGTATAAATATTCTCACCACAATGAACACTTTCTCTTCTACCATTTTGATTCAACCAAGTTTGACGTTTCAATTGCAGGCTGAGATATTTAATGCCATGCAGTAAGCGCAGTCAGAATATTGTGATGCACTTTGAGAACTTAAAAATATGTCTCTGAGGTATAAAACAAGCGTTGGCACCACCAGAAACTGCCGCTGTTTACTAAACATGTGGCCGCCATTGCTATATAGCGATGGCAATGAGACTGCCCTGTTTTTGCTACTGCCTTGCTTCTGAGTCTCAAACAATCTGAAGCTGAAGCTCAGTTGGCTTAGGTGCCCAGTTCATTTAGTTTTCTACACGCTGCTTCTGGGTGCAATCATGGAATGATATTTTTTATGATGTCCATGCTTTTGGTTCTTTTCGCGCTTGGTCTGTGCGGTCATTGGTCAGAGCGGCTGTCTGTATGCATTCAGCAAAATTAGCCAGCTGCAACTAGGGGACGATAAGAATAGCATACAGCAAGGCATAAGTCACCACTTCATGATTCCATGCCTGCATCTTGGCGTTGTCGGATAGCTTTTGACGGCGGACAGCTGCTAGTGTTAGCGTGTTAGGGCAAGTGCTAGGTTCAATTACGAAAGGCGCTGTGGCCACGGTTTCAGTGTGTTTTTCAATATAACATCACTATGCATGCATGAGAATCGCGCCAGGACACTGTGCTGCAAACGAAAAGAAGTAGCCTACGCTTTTTGAATTTTGAGAATCAAAGTTTCTTTGTTTTATTAGCTCAGGACAGCTATATTTTTTTCTATTTCACTGCAATGAAATCTTTGCTTCAGTGAAATTTTTTCATGTCTCCAGTTTCATTGTAGCAGGGTTCAACTGTATTAAGTTTTTTGTCTGCTTTGTAATGACATCATGACACAAAAGGTTGTCATATTAAAGTAGAAAATTTCCAGATCTTAACGTACATTCCAGCTCATTTGTTTATTGGTTGTGCTATGGCTACTGCATCAGTTTTCACAGTAAGTGGTGGCATAGGAGGTGACTGGGCAACATTTCAGTGTCCCACTCCAGCACCACTCTGTTCTGAGTCACGACACAGTAAATTCCTGAGAGAGGCTAGAGAAAGGCAAAAATTTACATGTTTTCGTACATAAACAAGACATTGTTTGGACTCTCGGGATTCAAACAGATCTTACGTCTTCGGAATGTGCACCCAGCTTCATTGTATTTGTGTTTGCTACGTGCTAGTGCTAGGGAACATTATACAAAGAAGAAGGAAATGGTCTGCATAGCGTTTTTTTTGTATACAGCGTAACCCCTGTACATGTGACGCACGCTTGGAAGTAGCTTGTGTTCTTTATTATGAGGAGTCTTCTATAAGCAAAGTATTGCATTCTTGTTTTCTGATTAAACCCCGCTTCACTGTTGAGCACTGTGGCCTGTGTCGCTTTCACCACTTGACTCCTACATCTCTGTCTCTTATAAACGTGTTCCTCTGCAATTTTTTTTCCTTGCATAAAAAAAATAAACATTTAGCATAAGCATTTTTTGTGTCATCTGTGCTGAACCTCGCCGCGGTGGTCTAGTGGCTAAGGTACTCGGCTGCTGACCCGCAGGTCGCGGGTTTGAATCCCAGCTGCGGCGGCTGCATTTCCGATGGCGGCGGAAACGTTGTAGGCCCGTGTTCTCAGATTTGGGTGCATGTTAAAGAACCCCAGGTGGTCGAAATTTCTGGAGCCCTCCACTACGGCGTCTCTCATAATCATATGGTGGTTTTGGGAGGTTAAACCCCACATATCAATCAAATCAATCGAGGTATACTAAGAGCAAGCTTTTGCACGTGTCATTTCAGCATTGCACAAAATGCTTTGGACCATTTAATGCATTACATTCGCATGTGCTTAGACCCTTCAATAAGTGGGCTGAGGCTTGGCCCTGGCCCACCGAAAAATGCTTGGACTGTTAGCATGGCCATGCTTTTGCATTGGCCTGGATCCGTGCAGTGCCATCTTTAACAGGTCATTAGTAAAAGCTTTAGTGTTACCAAAACATTAGTGTTGCTTTCCTTGGTGTTAACCTCAAGTAAAAGGAGTGAAAACTCACCGAATGGCTGGCTTGTGCTACGCTCTGCATTGTTAGCAGGGCAGGGAAAAATCTCTGCTTGTGCACTTCAGTGTTCAGAACTTTTGCTGGTTCACTCTTTGTAATAACAGAGACCGGCGCAGAATGACACCTGTATCTAGAAATAAATTTTGTGTTTTGTAGATATTGAAATAAAAGTGATGTAGTTGGCTCGGTTTGCTTTGAGTATTTTATTTTGGGTGTGTTTCTATTTCAACCTCAACAGCAACAAAAACAAAAAAAACTACATATATGACAACACATGAATATTTTCTCAATACTGTGGGACAAAATGCACCACATAAAGGCTCTTTCCTCTGTGCCATATTTTCTTGAACAAAGTGAGTGGCTGATCGTGTCATTGATGTTGCCTATGTTGATAAGTGTCATCAATGTTGCCTATGATTACCACAGTAATCTGAGGTTTCTATAAACCTTCATCACTTTTATTGTGCCAAGCATGCAACATGTAAAAATTAGAAGCCTTGGCAAAGTGTATTTTATATGCTGGGTCTCAATGATGCAGCTTAGTATTTAGTTATTCTTGGAAAAAATTTATCTTTAGCCTCTTCATCTCTGTCAATCATTTCAAGTACATTGCATGGGGACCAATGCACAACAAGGCAACTGGCTAAACAAAACAGGTTTGAGGCAGTTGTGTTCATGCTTGTTTTGGTCACAGAGTGTTTGTGGAGCACACACGAATAGGATAAAACGAAATCTCGCTCGCTTCAACTCCAGCAAGTGCAGGATTCGACTCATGTTTGTTTTGAAACTAAATTTTTATTTTTAAGCAGGCCTTTTAAATAGTAATTGACCAGTTTTGATTAGAAGTGTGATGAAAGAAGCATGACATGCATCTCTTGCTACATACCATGAAATTAAGCCTAATTGAGGTTTCTAGCCCTTGCTCTTTCTGAGAAAACAGGTCTAGTCATTTTGAACTTCTTGGTTAAGAATATACTTAACTGTAAGCCTATACATTTACATACATTTACATGTATATTATCTTGTACAATATGCATCCTGATTGCTTACTTACGCAGTTCTGGCATTTATATTCTTATACAAGGGCAAGGATAAGGTTAAACATGCTTTTTTGCGTAACTTGCTTGCAGTGCAAAAATAGAATATTAGCGCTTTTTTTTAATTTGCGTGTTCATTATGCTTATTAAGAAGCATATACGACTAAACCCTTTTAAAGGAGGCATGCTCTGGGCAGCAGTTCTTGTATTTTATATGGGATCACTCTTATAGGCAAGGTAGCTCGTGTGCATTTTTTTATCAATCTGTATTTTACTCTAGGCACACTGGCGTTTCTTATCAGTGTCTCTTATAAAGGGGTTCAACTGTAGTGCAGGGACCCTTTCTTCAATTCATACAGTAGCTATAACCTCCCGCCTGTGTACATAACTCAATGTGTAACCCTTTATGCAAAGAAGAATGTATGAACATAACCAAAAACACACAAAGGACTGTTCATTAGCAAAACCAGTTTCTGTTATTCTCAAGTAAATTTTTTGGCCTTTAACTATGCATGCATGTTAAGTTTTAAAGTTATTTTTTTACTTTGCAGGAGCTGAATAAACTGTCATCACAGTTACGAAGGTTGTATGGCTCTAATCGTCATAGCTGCACTCCCTTGAAACTCTACTTTACTAATTTCCCTTCATCTTGCCGCCTTTACAAGACGTGCGTTGAGAAGCACCAAGGATTTGAAAGGTACTCGGTGAGTTGTTTGCTTTCATAATATCTTTTGTTTCCTAACAGAATGGTACATACTCAAGTAATACTTCATTGCACTGAAATGTGCAAACTTGGATTTTCTTACTTGCAAAAGAGTATAGCCATAAGGTGGGCTGGTTGGTGTTGATTCATTTTCAAGGGTGCACTTATTCGGCACAGACACAGGATGAAAAAATACAGGACACAAGGTGACGAGTTTCAATTTTAAAGATGCGAAGAGTACTTTGACCTAAACATTTTTATATACAGTAAAACCTAGTTAATTCGAAATTACTGGGGTCGCTAGAAATCTTTGAATTAAGTGGGTTTTAGAATTAACAAAACATACGAAGAGTGGGATGCAAGGTACATGCAATTATTAGAAGTTATCAAGGCTGATTGTTTGCTGTGCCGGCTAGTTTGCGACTCTAAGAGTTGTGTTTTCTCCATTACCTGGTCTTAATTTTCCTGCAAACACGAAGGAATGGCGGGCCTCGCTGATGCCACCGAAAAAAAAAATAAAAAGAAAAAAGAAAACGCACTCCTGATAATCTAAAATGCGCGCCTGCAGAAAGTAAAATGTGCTTCACTGCAATACAGTTGTGACACGTGGGCAGCATGTTGCCAGCTTCTGGCGGCGTCAGCGTGTCATGATGTGACCATTTGCCTACTCTTTCTGGTAAAATAAGGAATTTAATAATGGCCAGTGTGACCGACTTCGCGATATGTCTTGGCTGGAAAACATCATCATTGAAAAATGATCATCATTGAAGCTTTCGAACTTAGTTTTCCAAGTAGGATTGCAGGCAACATCCCCACCAGAAGTGCAAGTGCGCAAATTTCTGGAGCAACCAGCAGTTGGAAATTCGCATACATCGCGAATTCTGCCAAACTGCCTTTTAATAATATTTCTTCACAATCTCGGAAAGAATGGGTAAATCATGACGCGCTGACATAGTGAAAAACATGCCCGCGCGTCACCACTGTGTTGCAGTGAAGCACATTTTGTTTTCCGCAGGTGCACGTTCGGTTGACCGTGAAGCCGTTTTTTTTTCTTTTTTTTATGCGCTGTAAGTCACGTAGAGGGGGTGTTTCAGCTGCCACTCATTAGTATGGCTGCTTTGCATTGCCTTGTGGCTCTTGAGGGTTGTTTCTGGGATCTTTCGGCAAAATCTGGATCAGGAATTGGCACGTGGTACCCAAAGTTTTTGAATTAACCCGACTGATAATGACTGCCGCTTCAAAGTATCTACTCAGACTTACATTGTGAAATATGGGATCGCAGAAATATTTTGATATTAGCAAAATTTCCAAATAACCGAGTTCGAAATAATGAGGCTTTAGTGTAGGTCTTGAGAGCTTTCTGTTGCTAGTGTTCACACTGAGGAAAACATAAAAGAGTTATGAATTCCAAAGTATGAAATGCGTGTTGTGAATGAGTTATGAAATGCATGTTGTTTCCAGTGTAAACAAGGAATAAAGGTACTCACCGTTCACTCATGATAATATTTCAACTACTGTGTCGGGGAAGCGGCTGACAGCTGCAGATGTCATGTTCACACTAGAAAACCTATTAGACTGCCTAGTTATAGAATCACACCATGGCTAGTCAGCTGAAGGCCACAGCTAAAAACATTTGTACCCACAAAGTCCCAAAGGAAAAATGAAACCTTAGAAATGCCAAAGAGCCACTTTGCAGGAAACGGCAGTGCAGTATTTAGCTTCGTTTTTATTTTCAAATCAAGTTGCTTTTTCTGACATATTCACCAGGGTTTTTTTTTTTTTGAGCAGACATGGAGCAATTATGTTGTAAGAGAGGCTTTTGTAGCAACCTGGAGCAAGCTCTCCCTTTTGGCTCAACTCAGCACTATTTGTGTTACAGTCCCACCTCTGGTCTTCCATAAACGCTAATATTTTGCACGGGCCTGCACATGTCACTGATAGTGAGGTGGCACTGAAGTTTCGGAGCATGCACTGATAAGTTTTAACGCGATAGCATTACAGAGCTTGTGTCGCAAAAATTCCGCCGTCGGCGTCGGCACCATTGGTTATAAGCGAAAAATTGTCCGTGAGCGAAAATCGAGAAAGAAGCAAATAAAATTTTCGGTCCCATTGAGGATCGAACCCCAGCCAATCACGTGGCATGCAGGTGTCCTACCACAAAGCCACGATGTTACTTGCAGCTGCTCTAGGAAAAAGCACTACATAAATGCCATGTAGTAGAAGGAGTCTCCTTAACGCATTTTGTTCGACAGGTGTCACGACGAAAACGAGCCCATTCGGCGATTTGTAGGCATATTTGGGAGGCCATCAAACTACGTCAAAAAAAAGCTGGGATAGTGCAGCCATCGTGATAAAAACACACAGGAACTTTCAAACATATCTAAAAAAGGACAACTATGTACATCTAGGGGAAAACATATGCCTTTCCAGAGGCGATGATCAAGCAAACAACATATGCTAGATAATGTGCTGCCATCTGTGAGACATTGTGAGACTCTTTATGGCCTCCGAGATGGCAGGTGCCCAGTGTGTATCTTGGAGGCCATGCAACTCTTGCTTTAGATCAAAAACCTGTATGTACCATTCGCACACGCACATGTGTATGTGTGAGTTTGTCTGTGTGCCATCTGTGAGACACTGTCAAAAATGTGTCTCGACCACAACAAAGCGCCGTTATAGACGGCTTCGGTGTTTGTAAACAAACTGGCTCAGGCCAAACGGCCTACCCCAGCAGACTTCCGACGCGCCACTTCCGGTAATGCTTCTTCAATGGTTCCGGCGATGTTTTCATGGTGTGTTTGAGTTTGCTGCTCTATTATTTCTGGCGCATTCTTTAGGATGTATTTGGTGCCACGTCTAGCGGCCACATGACGGGGCTCGATGCACGGCACGGCAGGTGCGGCCACTGCTGCAGGTAACACGGCTCGCTTGGCCGATGGGTGCTGCACAGAATACCCACTGTGATCTTCTGATGAGCGCAGCTCCCTTCTTTGTGTTACCTCTGGCAGTGGCCGCACCTGTAGGAGAAGCTTGTCAGCGAACTTAATTAGGCCAGTTGGTTCTGCATGTCGATGTTAGTGCACTTTGAAGACGCAAACAGAGAATGGACAATGCACACCTGTGTTTTCCCTTTCCCCGTCTTCAAAGTGCTCCCACATTGTCGACATGCAAGAGAAGAGTTGCCCAATTCATAGTTAAGTTGTTCAATTCAGCTTTTTGACTAGAACTGAAAACCTTCCTCCTGTCAAACCCCGAACATATTTGTGTTTTCCTCTAAGCACACAACCTCTAGGTAAAACGCTTACTTTTGCACTTGTGTTATGCCGGGCACTCTCTAGATCACCGGTGTTTGGATTTTCTCGCGATCCAAAGTGTTCGTGTGACCAAGAAAATATAAAATGTCCTGGTTATGTGATGTCATCCACTGGGGCTTGGTCACGCGAACTATTATGGTTTACTCACGAGTAAGCTATTCATGAATCAAACTTTCAAGTTGAACCCACCTAAGCCATGTTCACATCGAAAGCTAAATGAGCTAGAATGCAGGGATATTACTTAGTGGCAGAAAGACTGGCGACGAGTCATTTGCTCGCACAGATGAGTGACCACTCGCCAGCGTTGCTATAAAAAAAAAACAATCAAATGCAACGACAAAAAAACGTGGAGACCACGACGTACACAGTGCGTCCATTCATGTAGAGCATGGCTACTTTGTGCCCTGTGTTGTTTCAAACAGTACGCATCGGTATTATCGTTCAAATTATACGAGAAACACCTTTGCGATAAATTTTCACTGTTCACTTTCACGTTTTGTTACCCATTGCACGCATCAGTACACGTATCTTCCACGAGTGGGAGACGACAGCGATTGATGTGCTCTTGGTAACCGGGACCTTTGACTAATCTAAAGTCTTAATATCCTCTCTGTGCCATTAGTGTTCCCTGAGCTTTACATTGGGAAGAAGTGGGAGAACAAGCCTACGCGCTCTTAATGGGAATCCAGTCTTTCGTGATCAAAAGAGAACGTTTTGACTAGCATATAAAGTTAGTTCAGGCTTGCAGACTGCGTCCTGACATGATAAAGCTGTGCCCGAGTTGCGAGCGCTTCATCGGAATAATTTTATCTGCATAAAATATAGGAACACGAGGAGCCGTGGCCAACAACAAACGCTAAAACCACGCAAGAACAAGCTAAACCAAATGTTTCCCGGGGTTGTTTTCTGGTGAACGCACAATGTTGATAGAGATTGGCAGGCTCTGGTGAAACCGTCTATAGCAGAGGGAAGTGGTCATACTGCACAGTCACTGCATTACTATAGATACGTTGCGCTTGCTAGTGTTTGTTTGTATGTGTGACAAAACATATTAGTAAGTATGCACTTAGCGGTTCAAGGGCGCACTAGGGGCTGGATTTTGCTATCGCGTTCAACTCTTAAAGGTGAAGCTTAAGGGTGACCAAATTTTTGTGTCTAGCTTCTATTTTACCACAGGCATAACTTTCATATGATATTTGTCATTTTCGTCGTGTTTTCCGTTATATAGTCGGGAACAGGGGTGGCGGCAGGATTCTATCTTAGACAAGATAATTGTAGTGTGGCAGCTCATTGCATCCATGACTAAACAAATAGTCCTGTCCAACTAATGTTCTCATTTTGCTAAAATTAATAAATTTACGTTAAACAGGATAAACTTTATAGCTTGATGACTGTTTTGGTAGAGCTCTCATTATGGGAATGTGACAGTGGATGCTAATTTGCACGAACAAAATCACTCTGTACTTTCTACAATGCCGCATGTCGGGCAACGACACGGTTAGTTACCACCAGGCTCATGATGCCAGACATCCGAGCATGCTTGTGTGCATCCGCGTGTGAGGTGGAAATGCTGCTGCATTTTGAAGTTGTACCCGACTATATGGCATCTGCGTTTGCACACTAAACTTTTTTTTGATAACTCTTTCTATCATAATTGCATGGCACCTTTTGTTTAATTTATTGAAGGGACTGTAAATTTGATTCTATTACACAACGTGTATACTGTAACCACATTGCATTGATATAAATTGTTGTAACTTGCTCGCCACCTTCACAGGTCTACATTTCTGTCTTGTCTGTGCACTGTATTATTTTGTTTGTTGCTTTTGGACATGCCTCTTGACAGGCACATAGCCAGGATTTTTTTGTGGGAGGGCCCAAGGCCTAATTGTTTGAAAAAAAGTGTTTACATGGAAATTTAAAAGAAAGTTGCTGGGGAATATAGAAGATGCTTATTATTCGAAGAAAATAAGAAAGTGGAATGCAGCAAGGCTTGCTTCCTAGAAGGATGATATGAATAAAAAAATGCACGAGTTTTTTTTAACAATAGTCTTTTATTACTTTATGTTTCCCTATTACAAGCACACTTAATAAAAATGCACTCCTCAACCATATAGAACTGCATTTATTCTGTTTAAAGAGTCATCTCAGACAGAGAAATTTATGGCAAAAACATTCTCATACTATTGCTCAAAGCTCACAAGCGAGAAATGATTAAATGCCCTCTTCTAAGCGGACGTAACAAGCAAAGACAATAAAAAACACGGGACTCACCTTTAGAACTTTAGCGAAGATGCTTGTCAATTTCATCGTTGACCCTGGTCGCTTCCTGGGCATTGAAGTTGACACCTGGCTGGCATCATTTTTCTCCACGATGTTGCGACTGGGGGAATTATTCCGGACCGGAGCCATCCAAGTCTCAGGGCAAAGGCGAGCATAGGAGCTGAAGCTAATATCTGGAACGTTTATTCACAGTGTTTTACCTGTTGAAGGTCGCGTGATATTGCATCCTTTCAGCATCTCAATGCTCGCGTTTTAAAGCCTGGGTCTGCCTAATATTCCCTGCTGGGGAAAACAATTGAATCCAAGGCAGCTCAATGAAAGAAGCAGTCTTCATCTTCACCCCAAATGGAAAGGCCAAACACCTCCTCCTTTCCAAACAAACAAAAAGAAGGAAGAGGCACGTCTAGTTCGTCCCACGGCGAGGGAGAAGCGCAACACTAGGCACAAAGTGATTATACAGCATGACACAGCACTTTGAAATGATGTAGTGTCCTACGTGCACTGCTGACTCATCGATGTGGCTGTGGTGTGGGGCAGGCAGCGGTTTGCAAGAATCGAAGACATGAAGGCACCACGGAACATGGGAAACTCCCTGAAGGCACATCCCAGACACTCGGCTCATTGTCTGGTGCATCTTGATGAACAAAGTAGTGCAGAGTGGACCAACCCATCTAAGCAGTTCTCACTGCAAATAGCCCTTCCTAGGCCACCAGTCGGTTGGGTGTGTCCAAAAACGTTTTCATGAAGGGAGCCGACGGGCCTGAAGAATTTGCAGTATGACTGTCGTGTTGTCGGGGCTTCTGGATACCTCGGAGAACATTGTGAAGCCGGAAAAAATCAGGGCAGATGTAGCCGAAACCATCCCACGCGTCCAGGGGGCGCCAAGACATGGAGGCCCATCACAACAATGGCTGAGATGAGACAATTTGAAAACCCGACGTTTCGAAGCCAGACCATATTCTTCCTCAGGGTTGAGAAAGCCAGAAATGTGCGGCACTTATGTATGCTTGCTCGCCTTGCGTGATAGGTTTGCGGCGACCCGTCGAAAACCCTAGCAGGAGAGGGAGGGCAATGTCCCAGTGGAGCGGTTGATATTCCCCGCTGTCTGCTGAATGTGCCAATATTCGAGGAGGAGTCGCCGGCATGGTTTTCAGAATCACTCCGTCGTCCAGTTAGATTTGGTGGTCAAACCGCTCGCAGTGTTCTGATAATGCGCTTCGTTGGCTGTTCAGTTGACGAAGGTCGTTTTCATGCTGTCACATTCTTTCAAGGAAGTTCTTTGTTTGCTCAATATAAGAAGCGAGGCAGTCGGCGCACTGGTTCTAGTATATGACCCCTTGAGATTTCTCCACATCTTTGGGGAGAGGGATGAAGCTGCCAATGGTGGTGGATGGCTTGTGTGTGAGGTTCACCCCTACCCTTCTCAGTATGTGGGCTACTGTGTCGCAGCGCCGAAGATGCATGGTATTGACACGCGTTGTCGTTGCGGTGATGCAGGTGCCGCGTTTTTACTCTTCCAGAGGGCTCGGCGAACGAACGCTTTTGTGTACCTGTTGGCGCGGAGGTCACTGACGATTCTATCCTTTTCCTTCTTCCACCGCTGTGGTGATGAGCAAATTTTGGCCCTCCGAAAAAGGCTTTGCACCACAGAAAGCTTGTGGCATGTGGGGTGGTTCGAGCTGAAATGGGGGTAGTGTCCTGTGTGGGTGGGTTTCCTGAACACCGAAAAGAACAGTTTCTGTTATTGCCTTCTCACTAATACATCTAGGGAGGGGAGAGCTGAATGGTTCGCTCTTTCCACTGTGAACTGGATGTTAGGCTCAACATAGTTCAGGCAGGGAGCAAGTTGTCGACCTCGCCAGACTTCACCACACAGAAGCAATCGTCCAGATAGCGCACAGACATCTTCGGTTTGGGGCTGTGAGCTGTTGTCACAGAGGAACCCTCCACACAATCTTGCTTGGTCTGATAGAGCGTCAAATGTTGGGGCTGAATCACGCCTTACCATTCGGGACAGCCGCAGGCGCCATTGATTTTCCCTTTGTTCGGGTGTTAGACGATTCTGCGCCGGCAGCTGCAAAAAATGCATGGGGCTCTACGAAAGTGTACATGTGCACGGCGTTTGTCACAAATGAGAGAACTAAGCTCACGTCCCAGATTTCAAACGGCAGCATGATAACCAGGGGGCGACGTGCAGACGGTTCGCATGCGACAGAGCGTGTGCTTCGAAAAAGAAACAATAAAACAACAACAAAAGTATCAAAAGGCGCCATAAGTGCACCTTTAATTCTTTCCGCAGAACACGCTACTGAGCAACAACACCGTGGAAGTTTGGGAGCACTCGAGAAATCGAAGTGGCACCGTCTCAATTTCAGGGGGGCCCGGGCTCCCCTGGGCCCCCTCTTAGCTACGTGTCTGCCTCTCGAGGCTTCATAGTTTCCTTTTTTTTTTCTTTTTCAATAGGTGGAGATGAGAGCAGAAAGTCATTCCCAGCTTTTCCCTAAGGAGTCGCTGCTCTACTTAAGTCCAGATGCACCTGAGGCCCTTCCATCTACACCCTTGGAATCTAACACTGTTTACGTTATTGGAGGCCTTGTGGATGAAACTGTTCATAAGGTATTTGTTGCATTATTCGTGCTTGCTTCATGTGTATAAGAGGTCTTGTGACAGTGTTTTCTTCTCTTTTATGTTCTTGCTCCTTCATATGTCATGATGTATGCAGTAACTAAATTTTTTTTCTGCTTTTCATTCTACATATTGTTACGTTCATGGTACAACTTTGGCGTTCACATTAATTCCTTGTTATAATAAAGTGACTGGGATGGTGAGAAAATTGTTATAAGTGGTATTTCAATATAAGTGATCAGTTAAGAAAAACTAGAGCAGTTGAGCCTTAATTGCACCACAACTCTGAGGAATCTTAAAACACAGTGTATTCAGTGAAGCAGAACTTTATTCAGGTGCAAAAAAGGCAGCGAGCTGTGGCTGTTTCAAGTTCTTGCTGATGCGAACAACCGCTGGTTCGATTTAACAAAGCATTGCATGAGGCCGTGGTAGCCATTAATGCGTTCAACTTTGCTTCACTGTAGGCATAGGTACACTCGCGTTTGCATCATATAATTGGCGCTTCATGTGGTTTTTCATACTTGTGGGGCCACCAAGAGTGTAAATAGGTGGATAGCAAAACGGTTTGTCATCTGCTACAGTACTTTCGGGTATATGCTGTTCAGTATGATCAAAAAGGAATGCGTACCTTCTGCGACATGATTGTTAGCAGTTGTGCAGTGATTGTGTTCTCGCATTCATTTGTGAATTGATAAGAAATATTCCGGGTTTAGCAGAATAAAGCAGGGGGTAGGAATAGACAGTCAGGGGTGCAACAACTGCACCAATTTGATCCAATTTACTACAATTTCACGTTTTTGTACTGAGCTGCATCAAAACCATGAAATTTGCTGAAATTGCGTTACACTGCGCCAAAATACTCAACAAGCCTCAAATATTTTTCAGTTGTGCTAATTTTAGCGAGAAAGAGAGGTCACGTTGGCCACTGGCACTTTGTGTAATCAATCAATCCAAGCATGGAGACCCTAACCCTGTACTCCGGTCTAAAATATAGGTATACTCATTAGGTCAGGATGCTCACGAGATGGGATTGACCAGATAAAGTAACGATGCTGTGCGCCTATCGGTCGGCTGCCCGTAGTGGATACCTATGAGCGATACGACACAGCTGCAAGAAAAAAATGTGTTTCCGTAGCTGCCAATGCTTCACAGTAAATATAAATTTCTTAGTCAGCAAACATACCTATGGCATGTTAGCAACTAAAACTGAAAGCGTACGCCATGTTATTCATGCACGAATGAACTCGACGGGCTGCGAACACTGGCGTTGCTGGCGACCACGTTGCTTGCCATAGCAACAGCACACATAATGTTTTTTTGTCTCGAAGTTCAGTCGTCCCTGTGATAGATATCTATTGTCATTGCTACGCCATGAGCATGTGCCGTGTTTACTTAGTCTAGTCGAACGCTGTTGCGACCGGGGTTTGCGGCACCGGAGGTCTGAGATCAAGATGTCGAGGCAGGAGGAGGTGGAACTTCGTAGAGAGGATTAATTTACATTATTTACACAGCACGGGCTCTCTGGCTCGAAGCTCTACATTGAAAGCTCTACATTGAAAAAGGCTGTCTATTGAACAAGCTCCGTGAACCACACTAAGCAGCCTGCGAGGGCTGAATAAATACAGTCTCATCTCCCCAGATCCCTAGGTGAGGGAATAGGTCTATACGGCACTGTCTAATAACATGTCCCGCAGCACACACGAGTGTCATTATGCTAGCACCGCCCCCAACAAACACACATACACAAACCAAACACATGTATGGTCCTGGCGATGCTGCCTCCTCCGGCGAATCTTGCTTCCAGCGAGCGCGGTGAAAAGTGTTTGTCATCGCACCGCTCGCACCGACCACCCAAGTTTTATCGAATGGCGATTGCGGTCTAGGCGCCTCCGAGGGGCCATACATGGACATCTGGTACTAATTTGAGCGTCGGCGCCTCATCAGTCAGAGACACGCAGCGTGGTAGTCCGACGTTAGTAATCGGTGGAAGCTCGGCATTGTGGCTTTTACCGGGGCACGAAGACGCCACGTGTCATATTTCTGCGCAGACCCGAAGGACAGAGGTGCTTCGTAGAGTAATTTCAGCCACACAGCGTCCAGTACATGGAAACAGCAGGGCATCTTGGCGCTGCTTCTTATCTCCACAAAATGAGGCGGCTGCCTTTCTTCCGTTCTGGCGGCGGTGGCAAAAGGGTGGCCCGCCAAAGGCAATAACCCGCCTTGCAAGCTAGACGAGAAGTTGTGCCTTAAACCAACTCCATTGTGAAAAAAATTGGCGGATCCCACGTACAGTGGGTATTGATGATATGCGAAGCACGAATGAAAAAGATTGATATTTCACTTAATCAGCAAAACGTTACAAGGCGGACGTAAATTATACCGTACATGACTTCCATGTCATGATTATCATGCTTGCGCCTGGCATTTGTGTTCGTTGTCCATTCACGTCATGTAATACCAAATTTGGTGTATGTAGAGCTAGCAAAACAGCCACGAGTGCGCTATGAGCGTAGCATGTAGTCATGTTTTACATGACACGCATATTATGATTATCATGTTTGGACGTGTCATTTACCGTCACCATGCATTCATGTCACGTAAAACAAAATTTGGTATATGTGGAGCTAGCGAAACGGCTTTGAGCGTGCTATGAGCGTAGCATGTATCATGTTTTACATGACACGCATATGCATGACACGCATATGTTGCTTGGCTGAGACTTCGCGTCCGCAGAAAGCATCGACATAGTAGCAGACGTGGCTAAATAAGAAAAAAAAAATCAACCAACTACAGGCGTGGCAGCATCGTGCGAATCTTGGTCCGGGGGTGGAATTTTTGTTCCACTCCCAGCCAAGATTTCAAGTTATCTGCAATCCAACCCAAAAATACTTCGAGATAAAGGGAAAAATATACATGGCGTAGCGTATAAGAACAGGTTTGGTGCCACGGAAAATTTCGGCGTAGCCGATTTTTCGAGATATGAGAGTTCAAGTCAACGAGGTATTATTGTATAGAGACTAATGCGTTCTTGCCGGCCGACCGTTGATATCACTCGTAGCTTTTGATCTCATCACTGCCTCCAGTTGTTGTGGCATCGGGGTTGCGTTGGGCCCGGACCCCATTGGGTAGAATGACTGAGGTTGAGGAATCGATGCTGAGGAGTTGGAAAAACAAAGAACATGTTTAATGGCCCTTTTGTCAACCTATTTACATAGTAAAAAGGCCAGAATAAAGAGTTCAGCATTAAGTGACTATATGAGCCATATTTTTAGGGCCTAGAGCATTTGCTTTTGCTCAGCACCGTAGTAAAACCTCAGGCTGGCCCCTCCTTCCTTAAAGCAGCCAGTCACACACAAATCACCACCCACTAGGACATTAACCAATCACACAGTACCATTGCAGATAGTATGTTGCATCTGTTGATTCAGCAAAGTTCCAGTGGTCAGTGACACTCTCATCGAGTCAGGCAGTGAAAGTGGGAGACTTGGCAAGTTTCTCTCCCCCCCGCCCCCCTGTGAGGGAAAAAAAATTGTTTCTGGCAACCTCGTTGCTATGACCGAAACACAGCAGCCTGATGTGAAGTCCGCACCGGCTTTGGGTCACCCCTCTGCTGCGTGTCTCAGTTGCTGGCACCCTTCTCTTCCTTTTGTGAAGTGCTCTGCTCATGGTCGCACTGTGCCTGTCTCCGAAACCAAGGTGTCCCAAGTCACATGGCAGGCACCAGGACATCTCCCACAGACGTGCCGACATAGGCAGTTATAACAGCGGTGTCAGTTGTGTGAGCTACTATGTTAAGGAAATTGTGACACTGCTATTCTGGATGATGACATTGATTTCGCTTCTGATTTTAGTTTATTTTGACCTGCCTGAGTTTTCCTGTGTCTTCATTTTGGGTATTTCCCATGTTGAAGCTCGTCATCATTGTCATGTGAAGATGCTGCAATGGGAAAAACTTAAGTAGGAACAATTTTCTCTGTTCAAAAAAAGAGGGAAATCTTCATTCATAAGGAACTAGACCTGGATATCCGCGAAGTTCACAAATAGATGAAAATATCAAAACATTTTGTGCCCTCACGCTCAAAAATCATCGGTAGACCATAGATGAGTTGTAGAAGTTATGTAGTATAGCTTGTAGCTCGGTTCAGTGAATTTTAACAGAAGATTTAAGGTTGATGAGTGTTGTTGAGAGATTTCAACATACGAACAAGGAGATGCTTTGTGGGAAGAGTCTATGCTTTGAAAGAACAGCTCCATCTATACTTGCACTTCAAGGTTGTTACTCGTAACGAGTTATAGTGCTATTCCTACCACTGGGAAAAAAAGATAAGTGCTCATACAGTTCACTAAGTTCACTAAAGCGGCTTTCACAAAAAACACTAAGAGTGTGAAATTGAACTCATGAAAAAAAAATCACTATGGCCATAAAAAAGCTGCCCTCAGAATCCACTGAATGCTGTGAACTCAATAAATGTGCGGCAAGGCTCGCTTAGCAAGAGAATTGTGCAGCCCAGCACAGTGCGATTCTGGTTACTTTTTCGTACCCCCTCGTATAACCATGATGACAAAAAATTGCATACCAACACTCTGGTATGTTCGGAAGAGCAATTTTCTTGCAATGCGTGCTATATCAGCCTTCTCATTTTCATTATTGCAGTATCTGTAATTATTTCCTGAATATGCAGAGAGGTTTGACAGCTCTCTGTGGAGTGTAAAAACTTTCCATAAGATCACCGGGCTCTATTCCTGCACAATACAGCGCAGGGTGGGCATATCCAGATCACAAGTGCGCATCGCTGGTGAAACACCAATAGACCGATATCACCAGGTGATGTACACGAGCAAGTTTCCGACAGTGGCACTACCACTATCATAGTTGGAGTACTCTGAGTGCTGCTGGTGCGGGTGCTTGCTCCATGCTTCAGGTATATTTGCGCTTTAAATGAATCCTTGGTGCATCAGATGATTTAACAGGATAAAAACTGTGGCTGAACCTCCAATACATGTTATTTTATTTGAAGTTACAATGCATACTCCAGCATTAAGAAAAAAAAATACAAAAAGCAGTCGACAGTACTTACATGCGGCCACGTCGTCTCAGCTCCTATGTCGCTTTGCTGAATTCATATTAGTTATGAAAAAATGATGATTTACATTCCTGTTATCATGAGAGCAAAAATATTATTTAGTGCATGTAAGCACGGGAGCCATACGAGTTACAGTAAATAACTTCCCCAAGTTGGGAGCCATACGAGTTACAGTAAATAACTTCCCCAAGTTGGGTAGTGCGCTCCATTATGCGAAGACCAGTGGTTGAAGACGATACGAAGAGCCGATGGGACGAAGAAAAAAAAATGCAGCTTTTGGCATTTATTTTTTGTCCAAGCAATACTTTCCAGGCACCCTGTGTTGTCAATGCAGGTCTTCAATCGGTGATGTGTTATATGTGAATGAACATGAAACTGACACTGTGAAGCAGGCTGGAAGCGTGTCAATGAGACGGTGATTGGCTACAGGCCGTTGCAAAAGTTTAACGTCACAGAAGTCTTGTGAACAGCAAAGTATTTCCTGCTGCACAAGGGATGGATTAGTAAGAGGTTTTTGGGACACACACACGAGGTGATGAATGAGCTGTAGTCCACTTCGACTATCGGTGGCAGTGACCTCAGCAGATGACTGCATTTCTATATCGTAGCTAGGCCTACCACTTTGAAACTGCAGTGCACAAACCTTAAAGGGGTCATGAAGCATGAAGCACCCCTTGGGCTTGTTAAAAAACAAATCCTACAGAAAGCAGACATATCTATGAACTACTCAGCCAAATATGACCGCCATGTGCATCGTGTGAAAACTACAAGGGGAGCAAAAGTTGCTTTTTTCTCAATGGCCCTCTTTTCAAACAGCGCCTGATTCTCACTTGTTGGTGGGCGGGCATCTGTCATCGAACGTAACTTTTCTGTTATCATTTGTTGCAAAAGATTATTGGCCAATAGCTGACATAAATTGAAAATGCTGTTTAGATCAGATGCGCTTTTTCCCGTTGACACTGTGACATATTTCAGCCAGTTGTAGTTATACAAACTGGCTGAAATATGAGAAAATTTCTTTTCAAGTTTTCAAAAAGATGAACGACTTCCAGTAGAGGCCAACTGCTGTCTAGTGAACTCACCCGCCGCTGTGGTCTAGTGGCTAAGGCACTCTGCTGCTGACCCACAGGTCACAGAATCGAATTCCGGCTGCGGTAACTGCATTTTCGATGGAGACAAAACTCTTGAGGCCTGTGTGCTTAGATTTAGGTGCACATTGAAGAACCACTAGTGGTTGAAATTTCTGGAGCCATCCATTACGGTGTCTCTCGTAAGTATGGTAGTTGTGAGATGTTAAGCCCCCACAATTATTATTGTAATCTAGTGAACTCAATGCAACCACGCGCGCATGGAAGTTTACTTGAAAGTTGAATACAGCTCTCATCTGCAGTTACGGCTATATTTTTTTCAACAAAACGTGCCAGATGGATGTTTTGACTCTTGGCAACACATAACAATTGAATCAACTTTCTTCTGTTAGGTTGTCACGAGTAGCGAGAGACAAAAATATGCATTTTCTAAACAACATGATAAAAGACAGGCCTCCAAGATCAGGTATAAAGTAAAAATGCTGCTCTCAGTTTTTTAATTGTAGTGTAGTGGGTAATGTGTCAGCTTCACCTTGCAGTGCGGGTTCAAGTCTCACTGACTCATTCTTTATTTACTCATTGTTCTCTAATTAGGATCTGGCCCTGACCAGAATTTTCAAAAGCAATTCAAAAGTCCGATTTCACTCCAAAACGGGTGTGTCATGTGGCAGCTTAAAGTGTGCTTGGGCAGTATGCCAGCCTCACACTACCCTGCTCCACACTGGTCAGATCATTATGTATGGCACTGGGACAGCACCACTATGTTTTCCAGTATGGAAGCTCGCTATTCCCAATCATACTTCACTGCTTATTTCCTAGTAAAATGAGTAAAACTTCATATTGTGGAGTACCTTCTCGTGAGACATATTTCTTGATGACCTTCCTAGTTAGCTTGAGCAGTTTACAGCTCTACAGGCAGGCATTTTTTTTAAACTGAAGAAAAGAAATGCTGGCCCGCCAACTGGAAATGAGTAGTCGCGCGCTCGTTTTCAAGAAAAGACTGTGGCTTGCCGTTACTGCACCGACGCGCGCTCAAAGTGACATCCAGTTCTTCCGAGCGCAGACGCCACTCCAGACCACAGAGCTTTTGCACAGCGAGAAGCAGCTGACTGGAACAGGGTTCATGCGGGTCCTTGAAATCTTTGAAAACCCTTGAATTTGAAAAGTTTTTTTTAAAGGCATTGAAAGTGCTGGAACTTTCGCAAATCTGTGGAAATCCTTGAATATCCTTTTTTTAATAAAGATCGGCCCACATTTCACAGCGCATTATTTGTGATGCCGTAACTGTAGCACATGGCATATGTAGTGTGCCCGTCACAAAAGAGTTGAGAACATCAGTAGCTTCTGCACGCAACCAACACCGTGCATGTCTGGAAACTCTGAAAAGGCAGGAGCAGGAGAATGAGAAAGAGGAAAATAAATGTGGCTTAGGAGGAGGTCGAAATGCTTACAAAAAAAGGAAAAGAAACTAGAAGTTGCTGTTAAGCAATTAACAGCTACAGCGAATTCATATGCAGAAAAGGCAAAGACAGCGGCTTGATGTGCATAATCAAGTCAGACAACCTAGAAAAAACTGCCAAGATCAAGCAACAGAAGATAGTAGATATTGATATGAAAATTCAGAGAAAGCTCGCAAAGCATTGCGTAATAACTGTTCTATAGTTTGTCCGATCTGAATAAAAGTTTTCAACTTGTGTCATACTAAAAATGATCACTTATGTAATTTTAACAAGCCTGATTGAAAAGTTTTCTAGAAAGAAAATGTCATGGGAGCCATGTTTTTGATGTCTGCTCCAGTGGTGTTACCCCTTTTCAATGATTTTTAGTTATTCAAGGGTTTACTCTCCCCTAAGCACGTGTTAATTTGGTTTCTAACGGACAATGTGGTCCTTGAAAATTTGGACACATAGCCTTGTAGTTTCTATTGCGACAGTGGGCCTGCCCACAGGGGATGAAGAGGAAGAAGTACGAAGAAGCATGAGCGAAGAAACTGGAACATCTCAGTAGTAGCAGGGTCCTAATGGCCTCAGAGTCTCTTTTAACTATTTCAACAGAATCGAGTTCTTTCCACTACTGCTCCACCCCTTATCTCACACATTCTGGTGCTGATCGACCCAGCAATGACCAACTGACGGCTACGAGTGGCCTGGAAGATATGGAGAAGATCAAGCAAGGCAAAGCGGACGTTGTGACGATCCCTGAACAGCCGGATCATCAATGAGGCAAGTGTCCTACTTCGTAATGACTCCACGATGCATGAGCAGCTCGGTTCTATATATGCCAGGTTCAAAACGAGTAATGATGAGCTGAACAAGGTCAACTCTGAATTGGAGAGTCTCATCTCGGACGAGCGCTTCCAAGCCAAGTACGATATCATTCTAGAGTACGAGGACAACGCTACGCCAATCCTGTCCGAACTTCTAAACAGGCAGAAACGCATTTCAAACATACAAGCTGACAATGAACTGGGGATGGCTAATCATACGATTGCTACACCATCTGACGGTACGGGAGCCAAGCTACCAAAGCTCACGATTGCGCCCTTCTTTGGGGATGTGTGTAAATGGACGAACTTCTGGGAGCAGTCTCTCCAGATTGTCCAGTCTAACTACGACAGAGAAGTTTCATTATTTGCGTCCATTTTTTAGAGAAGACACTGCTTCAGTGGTGGCTGGTCAACGACGGAAGCATGTTAAAGGGCGCTATAGACATGCACCAGAAATGCTTCGGTGACAAGAAGTGGCAGGAGTAGGAATACCTTACAAGATTGCGTCATCCGACTCCTGTTGGAGCATCCGGTGACACAAGAGCCCTCCAGCAACTATATGAACACGTGCTAGTGAACATCCGATGGCTGGGGTCACTCAGTGTGTAGCGGTCTTTCTTTTAGTCGATGCTCTGCAACATTGTACTGAGGGCGCTACCACAAGACATCGTAGTTATCTACCACTGTACTTGTGCCGCACACGGAGTTACAGATCATTCTGCTGATCCTTTGCGACTTGACGGTCTACCAAAGTTTCTTTCAATCTAAATAAAGAGCCTCGAGAAGAGTGACTACAATGATAGCAGCGGACGAGACAGCGGTGGTAAACATGTATCAAACCAGCCAACTCGGAGTCACAGCTGGGACTAGTCGACTTCGTCTACAGTGAAACCCCGTTAATACGAACCTGCCGGGGACGGCAGCATAACTACGTACTAAACGCACTACTGATTAACCACCAGCTACAAATTTGCATCTCTTGACATGTGCCATCGCTGCCAACAAAGGAAGAAACTTGGTATATATTGCTTAAAGGGCCCACCGCAAAGCCATTTCTCCATAGTGCAGAAATGTTTCTAACTCTTGCACAACCGCCCAATAGCACACGGTGGTGATGTCGATGAGCATTTTGAAACTACTGCGGGTTACGGGATATGCAGCGTGGTACAGCGGCAGAACGGACACAACCGGCTTTCCATGATATTTGTTCTGCGGTCTGCTTCTAAGTGGAAACAGATGCAGTTTTCTTTTCTTAAACACTGTACGGTCGCAGAGAGCCAAACAGTTTACTGCAAGGCTAGTTGCGTGCAGCGCTTCGCTCACTCGGCACACACCGTGGCTGCTGATTGGCTAGCCATAGAGTGCACCCTCTTCGCGTCAGGCCATGCACAGGTGCAGCGAGTAGCCTGCTGGGTTAAGGTAACGACGAAAAGTTTTCAACAAGCGAATTGTCTGATGCTCTAGCAGTCCTGCCTAAGGACGGAGGGGTGTTTGGGCTGTCGGTGAATAAAAGCGTGCACCATGGTTACAACAGTGCTACACTTGCTGTACGCTGCACGTGTTGGCATAATGCAGCAAGGTTTCTCGGTGCCCGTCACCCGCAACGATAAACGCTGCCACAGTGAGCTGCTCGTTTTTCTGTAAAGCAGTGCGCACTGGAACACGGTCCCACACAATGTAGCCGCAGCGATCGGCAGCCCAGCTCTTTCAGGCAGTTTTTTACTAAAAGCGTGCAATAGGCCTAAAGTGACGCTATGCCACAAACGTGCCCAGCAGATAACTGGACGTGCTTACTGTGATAAGGCTTTTCGTCGGCGATAAATCATACGGGCGCCTATATTGGTGGTCGCCACCTCGCCTTCGTTCTTTCCCCCGATGATTACTCGCAATGTCATCGCCGCAATCGCACAGAAATTGGAATAACTCATCAGCTGATCTGCGCACTTATCAACACGATGAAAAACAGTTCATGGCACATTGTGGCGTCTGTAAGTTCAGCGATGCAGTAAAGTTTTGTGGCGCAAAATGTTATCGCGGCACCCAGTTAGTACGCACTAACCGGTGGGCATATGCCGAACACTACGGCTTAAGTAGTTCATGAATGCATTAGTCTCTATGAGACTCCGTCAGGGATTTGTCGCAACTACATCTTAACCGTTAGCATGCTTAAAGCGGGTACGTACTAACGAGGTGTGACTGTACTCTGCTGACGAACTCCTCTGAAGATTTTCAAGGCCTCAGACAGATTTGCGTGTTCTGTACAACAAGGCAGAATTCCACAGAAGTGTGTCCCACCAACATGTCCCTGACGTAAAAGAAGCGAGTGCTTTCGTGTGGTAAACATTGCTTCCGATGTACCACGGAAGGCCACATGGCACGCGGCTGTCAACTGATGATAGTGTTCGAAAAGCAAAGGCCGACTTGCCTCAAGCATGTGTGACTCATGGAGGATTACTCTGACTCCCACGAAGGAGCCGTCAAAAACAGTTGGAGCAAACCAAACGAATTCGAAAGTGCGAATATTGCAAGGAAATGGGAGTGGTTGACGGTCGAAAAGATAGAAGCTGTCCTGGCAGTTTCATATCGAGTGGAACCCTTCAAGGCCATGATACGAGTGTGCTTACTCAGACGTCAAACATCCTCTCTGAAATGAGGACCCACACGGAGATAACATTTTATGATACCTGCAAGCGGCTCATTTATGAGACAGACACTACACCATGTCAAGCTGAAGTTCAAAGGAACATGGAGCAGGCAGCATTGCTGGAAGCCAAGATGACCGAGTTGCGATCAATGTTGCGGAAGGAGAGAATGAGCCACGAATGGAAACAGAGCGATAATGCGGCCATGGTAATGGAATGTCAATTTTTGCTTTCCGAGGAGCAAGGACATCGCAAAAATTCAAACATCAGCTTGAAGAAGTCATGTGAAAAGCTGCTCAGGCAGATGTGGTAGCTCAGTATGAGTCACAAGTGCAGAAATTAACAAAGGAGTTCTACGAGGTGCGAAAGCAACTGCTAGCCACAGAAGAAAAGCTACAGCAGGCGACCTCTTCGATGCTCGGGGTGCAACAGAAGCTGGTCGAGGAACGACACCACGATGAGATGGTTCAAAGACAGAAACAGCCAGAACATGTTGTGAAGCGTATGCATCAATGGACAGGCAGCGAAGCATGGTTGGCTAGCCTGGAGAGCAGTTTAGAAGAGCCATCTCAGGCAGTAGGAATCAACAAACGATTGTGCATGCAAGACCAAGCTGTCATACAGAAGCTGTGACAGCATCTTTTACAGCTCGCCAAATCAGATGTGTCTCGTGACTATACTGTGAGCATCGTGACAAGGCCCATACAAAAACTACACCTGCTGGAACTCTGTGATTGACTTCATTGCACGGTCGGGAATGTAGTTTCCATCGCAACAGGGAGCCGGTCCTCGGGGGACGAAAAGGAAGAAGTACAATAAGCATGAGAGGAGAAATGGGGACATCTCAGTAGTAGCAGGGTCTTAATGGCCTCAGTCAGAGTTGATAAAAGCCCCTTTTAACTACTTCGACAGAATGGAGTTCTTTTCACGGCTGCTCCATGCCATATCCCACACAGCTTTGAAAGTCCATGAAAACCTTTGAATTTTTTCATGTAAACGAGCAAGAACCCTGTAGAACTATGAGTTACCAGCAACAGCCGTCAGTACCCCATGTTTTGCGGGAAGGAAACCACACAACATTAAAGCGAGAGGACGTAATGCACGTCCAGTCACCGAATACGTAATAGCGGTGGGCAGGGCACCAGGAATGCCACTGCTCTATCCTGCCAAATGAAGCGAGTTGAGGGGGAATGTGTCATGCAAATATTGTGATCCTGTATCTCCAATCCTACTTTAGGTTTTCAAAAAATTTTTTCCTATATGTATTTCTAGGAGGTGTCCGACTGAGTTCAAGGTGTTTTTCACGCAAAGCACGAGGGGTGATTTATGCCCCTTCTAAAAGCCAGCGATGCTCATGTAAGAGGATAAGCTTTGCTACCGCTGCTCTCGCTCTATGCTGTGTTCATGATGATATTGTCACGGGGTCGTAACGTGGACAAAGAGAGAAGGCACGATGCTAAGATGAAAATGTTTATTCAGCCGAACCTGTGGCCAGGAAACTGAAGGTCAGATTACAGCAACACACTGGTCCTGATAGCCGCGAACAGAGCATCAGCCAGCGATTGACTGACAAGCGGCGAGGCACAGCAGCATTTATATATATGTCGTCGAATATTCTAGCGTTATCGCTAGTGGCCGCATAGGTTCCAGAGTAATCTGTAATGTTCGCGAAGTGGGCTTGATCTCAACGGAATGATCTACTACAGTTCCAAAGCTTCTCGAACAGTGAAGGCACGTTTCGCGCTGAGAATTACATACAAAGTAACGGGGCGATAACAAACTTTGAGAAAGGAACGTGGCATTTGTCCCCTCCGAAAAAGCCTCATTTCTATGCTTTAACAGAAGATGAGTGTAGAATAATAATGCAAGAAAAAACGCCAGGCCTGCGTGGAAGGCGCAGCACAGTCACAGCGAATGCTAGCCAAGCGGCCTTCAGAGCCTTTTCAAAACACTCATTGGGCAACTACTGTAAACATACTTGCTTGATACCCACTAGGGCAATAATAATAAACTTATGGGTAGTGGCTTGGCATTCACTGTGCTATTTTTCATCATTCTTCTGAGAAGCGCAGTATCCGCTAAACACTTGCAAGGAATTTCGTGCCATCGTGCCTATTGTTCATGCAGGGACAGACGACGATGAGGAATTATGGCTGAAGTGGGTATGTGCCAAAGTTTATAAGGGAACAAGAACAAGCTTTTGTAATGTGTTGGAGCATTGGATGGCCCACTGGTTACGCTATTCACATTGTGAGACGACTGGTTGTTTTTCGCTGTTTTAGAATGCTTTATAAGTCGTATTAACGGGATTGCTTTCTCGGCATCAAGCCCCTGCCTAAGGCAAGTTTGCCAACAAGTCACAAGCACCAGTGTAACTCAGTGGTTGAATATTGGGCTGGCATCCAGCAGACCTGGGTTTCGAGCCCCACTGTGTCTTTGGTGCTAGTTTTTTTTTCCAATTTCGCATGATGTGGTTATGGACACCGGCGGCGGTGGACAACTGCGCATGACCCGAGCTGTGATCTCATAACAGCTTTTGCTGTGAAATAGAAATTATGATATAGCAATAATAACAACAACAAGAAAATACACTCTTTCAGCTCGTTAATGCGTAATGCGTGTGAAACGGCTTGAGGCGTGCAACATGAAAGACTTCAGGTCACGATCAGCGCCGTTCAGAGTTCGTAATGCAGTCGGGGACAACCTCGTAGTCGAGTGGGCTGAATCGATGAACTACCCTGTATGATGCGAAGTACCGTTGCAGAAGTTTTTCGCTGAGCCCACGTTGGCATATCGGCATCCATACCCGAACATATTCACCCGGCTGGCATTCCACGAAGCGTTGTCGAAGATTGTAATGGCGGCTGTCGTTTGTCTATTGGTTTTTGATGCGCAGGCGTGCGAGTTGACGAGCTTCTTCAGCACGCTGAAGATAGAGGGTGACGCCGAGGTTTTCTTCGTCAGTGATGTTGAGGAGCATTGCGTCGAGCGTTGTTGCCAGGTTCCTACCGTAGACCAACTTGTACGGTGGAATCTGCATCATCTCCTTCAGGGCCGTGATGTACGCAAAGGTCGCGTACGGAAATATTGCATTCCACGTCTTGTGTTCGACGTCCACATACATGGCAAGCATATTGGCGATGGTCTTATTAAGACGCTCGGTGAGGCCGTTGATCTGTGGATGGTAGGTAGTGGTTTGGCGGTGACTTGTCTGCCTCTACTTCAGGATCGCCCAGAGTTAAGTGCGCCATAAAGGCTGTACCTCTGTCAGTAATGAGGGCCTGTGAAGCTCCGTGACGCAGGGTGATGTTGTCGACGTAGAACTTCACTTCAGAGATATTGGCTTAGGGCAGGGCTTTTGTCTCGGCGTAGCACGTTGGGTTCCATAATTACTCAAATTTAACATGCACCTGTTTTCGGGTTAAGCGGGTTCATAAATCGCATGCGTGTTAGAATCGAGTACGAAAAAAAATGAGTATGGTCATTCTATTGCCATCGGCATTTCAAAAATGACCGCCTCCTACGTATGTTGGCTATTTCTGCCATTGTGTTTCCCATGTGCGGCACTTCATACGTGTGCTGAGGAGTTTGTCCTATTGTAGTGCATTATTATCGACGGCATGGAAGGGCTGACTCCAAAGACTCTCGAGAAGTGCACCAGGATGCCACTTTTAAAATTCATCACGTGTGCAGAAACGAACGGAAATCGGGCCACATCGCAGTCGTTCGGAGTTCCCAAAATGTGCGTGCAGGACTGGAGGCAGCAAAGCTTCACGTAAAGGCTTCAGTGGACCACATCAGCGTCGGTTTCCCCAAATTGAAGAGCTGCTCGCAGAGTATGTGCTTCAGCAGCAAGCGGCACAGCGGCCTGTGACGACAGAACTGTTCCAAGTGCGGGCTATGCAGTTAGCCTTAGAAAAAGGGCTAACGCAGAGCCAGTTCAAAGCGAGCAGGTGCTGGCTAACTAACTTTATGGAGAGGAAAGGCTTTTCTTTCCGAAGGCGAACAGGCATATGCCAGAAGTTGTCAGAGGAGTACGAAGAAAAGCTTCACAGTTTTGAGAGGTTCGTCCTAAACTTGCGGCACAGCAAAGGCTACCTGCTTGGGCGAATCAGGAATGCAGATGAGACGCCTCTTTACTTCGACATTCCTGGCACCACAATCATTGAGAAAAAAGGGGCGAAGCAAGTTTGCGCGCTGACATCAGGCCACGAAAAAACTAGAGTGATGGCAATGCTCTGTTGCACATCAGATGGGCACAAGCTTCCCCCGTACCTGATATTTAAACAGAAGACGCTCCCAAAAGGAGTCATTTTCTAGAGTAGTGTGACCGTGTGGGCTAACAAGAAAGGTTGGATGATGACGGACCTGGTCGCCGATTGGCTCCATCACGTGTGGCGGAAGCGGGCCCAGCGCCTGTTTGGGCCTGCGAGCGATGCTCGTGCTCGATGCATTCAGGTGCCATCTCGACCAGCAGATCAAGGACAAGCTCGCTTCGTGCAGTACGGACCTTGTAGTCATATCTGGCGTCATGACGTCACAACTTCAACTGCTAGATATCTGCCTGAACTAGCCGGTGAAAGACAAGGTTCGGGTGCTCTACAACGACTGGCTGATCAATGGATGACATGATATCACGCTAGGCAACAGATTGAAGCGTGCCTCTCTGCAAAACTTCGCTGCGTGGGTGAAGCATGTGTGGTGTGCAATACCATCAGCCATGGTCATCAAGGCATTCAAGAAATGTGGCATCCCGAATGCCATGTACGATACCGAGGATAAGATGCTTTGGGCTGTTGACAGCGATAAGGAGTTGTCCGACAGCGACGAGGACTGACCTCTTACGCGACTCGTAAGGCCGCTGTAGTGGTCACAGTTTTAGCTCCAGGGCCGGCTGTTTGACTTTGTGTTTTAACTTTCAAAACTTCAGTGAATTAAAACCCAAATACTTGTTCTCAACATGTGAAGGTTGACAGCTACACACTTTTTTTCTTTTCTCTACATTGCAAAAAATGGGTGCGTGTTACAATCGATTTCTTACGTTTTTTTGTTGTGGAAACAGGGTGCGCGTTATAATTGAGGGTGCGGTAGAATCGAGTAAATACAGTAGTCAGGAGCTATGATGATCCATTTGTTCCCGGAATTCGACGTCAGGAACGGCCCCAGCAAGTTCATGCCTATTTACTGGAACGGTCGGCGAGGTGGCTCGATGGGCTGAAGAAGTCCGGCTGGCTTAGTCGGCGGTGTTTTTCGTCGCTGACAATCACGGAAGGTCCTGACATGTAACGAGTGACGTCAACTGCAAGTCGTGGCCAGTAGTACTTTTCTTGTATTCTGGCGAGAGTACGGGAAACACCGAGGTGTCCAGCCGTCGAGTCGTCGTGTTGGGCCTTGAGTACTTCTGGTCTCACTGCTGAAGGAACCACGAGAAGGTGGTCAGCTCGAAGGGGCGAGAAGTTCTTTATGAGAATCCGTTTCACATGAAGCATGACTGCAGTCTTCTCTTGAAAACATTCAGGAGAGTGCCGTTGTTACCTTCGTGGTATTCCACAAGGCTTTTGAGTTCCGGGTGAGCTCACTGTTGCTCGGTGAAGTCGTCGGCAATTATCGTTCCCAAGAAGCCGTCCTCATCCAAGCCATCGGGCAGCGATGGTTTGACAGCGGCCCGAGACAACCAATAGGTGTCAGAGTGTTTTCTTCCAGACTTGTAAATGACTATCACGTCGAATCCTTGAAGTCTGAGGCTCCACCGTGGGAGGCGGCCCGAAGGGTCTTTCAAGTTAGCTAGCCAACACAAGGTCTTGTGGTCACTCACAACTTTGAAAGTTCTGCCGTAAAGATAGGGGCGAAACTTTGATGCTGTCCAGATGATGGCTAGGCACTTCTTTTCTGTTGTGGAATAGTTGACTTCGGTCTCGGTTAACAACCGGCTAGCATAACTGATGACCCTTTCCATGTTGTCAGTCCTTTGTACAAGGTTGGTGCCGAGTCCTATGCTGCTTGCGTCAATGTATACTTCTGTTTTGGCGTATAGGTTGAAATGCGCAAGTATTGGTGGTGTCTGGAAGTTCCTGAAATGCTTCCTCTTGTGCCGCTTCCCACCTGAATTCAACGTTGGTTTTCAGGAGGTGAGTTAGTGGCTGAGCGATCTGTGAAAAGCATTTGACGAAATGCCTGTGATAGGCACACAATCCGAGGAATCGGTGTACAGCTTTCTTGTCGGTGAGCTGCGGGAAATCAGCACTAGCAGCTGTTTTCCGCGGCTAGGGACGGACTCCACACTTGCTAATCATGTGTCCCAGGAATAACAGCTTTTCATACATGAAGCGGCATTTTTCAGGCTTCAGGATTAGTCCAGAGGTCATGATAGCTTGAAGTACTGCTTCAAGATGCCGGAGATGCTCGTCGAAGCTCGAGTAAAACGAGGCTACGTCACCCAAGTACACGAGAGAAGTCTGCGATTTCAAACCAGCGAGCAGAGTGTCCATAATGCGCTGGAACATTGCAGGTGCCGAGCAATCACCAAATGGCATGACATTGAACTCGAAGAGGCCGTCTGGTCTGATAAAGGCTGTCTTCTCTCGATCTCTCTCATCAACCTCAATTAGCCAATAGCCCGTCTTGAGGTCCATCGAAAAAAAGTACTTCACGTTGTGGAGTCTGTCCAGAGCGTCGTTATACGTGGGAGAGAGAACACAATTCTTCTTTGGGATTTCGTTCAGGCAGCGGTAATAGACGTAAGAACATGGGAGCCCATCCTTCTTCACTAATACCACGGGGGATGCCCATGTACTCTTAAACGGCTGAATTATGTCGTCGCGTAGCATTCTGTTGACTTGTTTCTTCACGGCATCGCGTTCGCGCGTCGAGATTCGATACGGGCTTTGTCGAACTGGTCGGGCGCTTTCTTCTGTTTAGATGTGATGTTTCATGACTGGGGTTTATGGAATTGGGGGTTTATCGAAAGTGTTGATCGCGCTCGACGACTACTTCAAGGTTTTCGGCTTTCTCAGTGCCAAAGGAACTGACGACGCTGGAGAAAGGTGGCACGGTTACCGTCCAGCACATTTAATGCACGATTTTTTGGCACTGTCGGGGTCGACAGCGTGTTTTCTGAGGTTAGTAACTCACACGTCAGGTCGATGACAGCAAAGTGTTGACTTAGAGAGTCCATTCCAGGTGTCACATTACTGGAGCAATGTTGTAAGATTACAAAGCTCGCAGGGGAAGTCTGGTTATTGATGGTGACTCTTGCTGTACAGACTTCAGTCGATGTTATTAAGTGACCTCCAGCTGTGCGAATTTCGGGGCCTTGCAATGCAGTCTTCACTTTCTTCAATTTCGTCGCGAAAGGCCCACTGACTATGAAATAGTCGGCTCCTGTATCGATAAGAGCAGTGACGAGATAGCCGTCAAATACTACATCGAGGTAGCTGGTTTGTCGTTGTGCATTGTGGTTGGGTCGTGGGGTCTGGTAATGGCTAGGTCTGTTAGCTCCACTGCTTCCAGGTTGCTTTGTGATGTCTTGTTCAGGCTGCAATGTTTTAACGTCTAGGCCTCTTTCGCCTTGTGGCGGGTGCTTTCAATTTTGTTGCGGCGTCGTCATCCGTGGGGGCGGCGGATTTTCGGTAGTGTGTTCTACAGCCACCACTCGTTCATCGGTTGCTGCCCTTAGTTTTCCGAGTAAGGGCTTGGAGATGGGCTCCATGCAGGGCTGGTCTACTGCCGGCGGTGCGGTGTGCTGCTAGCTGTGCGGTGAGGCGTAGCGGCCTGGCGACTGTGAACGATAAAGTTGTCGAGGTGTCGACTGCCCTCCCCTGAGGCAGTCGGCGATGTCACGTGGTTGTTCACCCCGTTTTTGGCACGGCGTGTTGATGTCGAAGCTCTGTAGACCCATCTGTCGGTACTGGCAATGGCGGAAGGTATGGAGCGAGCGGTTGTCAGGTGCACACCAAACATCGGTTTTAGGGGCAAAGCTCCTTAGGGGTGAATATATCCTTCCTTCGTTGTGGTCGTACGTAGCCACCGGGGGCACATACCTGCTCTAGAGTGCGTATGTGCCGCAGGGAATGCGAGATGGCAATACTTGGAGTGTTCACTAGATGAACGCATGGACGGACGCATGGATGGATGGACAGACAGACTAGCAGACCAACGGACAGATGGACGGATGCGCGGAGCCGGTATGTGCCACAGGGGATGCGAGATGACGGTAATTGAAGTGTTCACTAGATGGACGCATAGACGGACGGACGGACAGACAGACTAGAAGACGGACAGACAGATGGACAGACGTGTGGACGTACGGACGCATAAACGGATGGACAGGCGGATGGACGGACGCATGGATGGACGCACGGATGGTTGCGCGGACGGACGGAAGCATGGATGGGCTGACGGACGCTTTGCCCCACTCATCATCATTCACTCGGTGGATATGCTGTGATTTTCCTCTTGGAGCGCTGCGCTGTCCAGCAGGCGAGCGATAGGGCAATGGTGGTGGTGGTGGCAGCAGCGGTGGCATCTGGCTGCGGAAGTGTGACGGGACCGCATCTTGGCATGGGCATGGAGGAGGGGCGTGACAGCGGGCTGCAGCAGCATAGCTCATGGCTTGCAATTGGGCCCTGGAGGCTGAGGAACACCTACGGATTGCTGAATCTCCTGGCGCCCGACGTCCGTGATGGAGTCCACGTGAGGCTGCGTTGAAGAAAGCAATTTTCATATCTCTTCTTGTACAATTGCTCGGATCGTCTCATGCATGTCGGCGGTTCCTAGAGATTAGTTGTGGGCATATCTTGTAGACGAGAAGCTATGATTATATTGCCGTGTCCGCATCTCCAGCGTCTTCTCAATTGTAGATGCTTCCGAAATGAACTCGGCAACTCTTTCGACGGGTTTCTGATCAGCCCGGCTAAGAGTTCTTGCTTGACTACTCACATGAGCAGATGGACCTTCTTCTCCTCGGGCATGTCAGGGTTAGCATGGCAGAAGAATTGAATCAACTCTTCCGTGAATAGCGTCACATTTTCATTTGGCATCGGTAGACGGGTTTCAAAGGAAGCTGGAGCCTTCTCCTTGCAGACCACACTTGCGAAAGCGGAGAGGAACCTGGCGCGAAAGACATCCCATCTTGTGAGGCTTCGCTTTTGATTCTTGAACCAGGTCCGGGCAGCTTCTTCTACGGCGAAATTGATTGATTGATTTGTGGGGTTTAACGTCCCAAAATCACCATGTCATTATGAGAGATGCCGTAGTGGAGGGCTCCGGAACATTTGACCACCTGGGGTTCTTTAACGTGCACCCAAATCTGAGTACACGGGCCTACAACATTTCCGCCTCCATCGGAAATGCAGCAGCCACAGCCAGTATTTGATCCCGTGACCTGCGGGTCAGCAGACGAGTACCCTAACCACCAGACCACTGAGGCGGGGTCCTAAGGCAAAATAGACATGCTGGAGCTTGTCATCGTTGGTCAATTTGTTGAAGACGGCAACGTGGTCTAACCTTTCAAGCCAGCTCTTTGGGTCTTCCAGTGGCGAACCATGGAAAGGTAGCAGCTCTTTGGGTTGCCGGAGCAGGAGTGGTGCTGGTGGCACAGGCGTTGTCATTGTCGCCATGGTCGACGCCAACATCTCGGTCTTCCGAGTCTTGTCGGGTAAAAGCCGTACTTTGGTGAGAGACCTTGTTGCCTGCGGCTAACTCGCTGCTCGTGGCTGGCATCGGTGTCTTCTTCATGACATGGGCTGGGCTCACGGCTTGATGGGGGCGTGGTGTACATGAAAGAAGCAGCACCTCCACCAGATGGCACAGGGTCGTGACGTGGGCGAAGGGAGAAGACTTGAGGCTAAGATGAAACTGCTTATTCGGCTGAACCTGTGGCCAGGAAACTAAAGGTCAGATTATAGCAACACACGGGTATTGATAGCGGTGAATAGAGCGATGGCCGGCGATCAACTGACAAGCGGCCAAGCGCGGCGGCATTTATGCACATGTTGTCGAATATTCTAGCGTTATCGCTAGCGGCCACATAGGTTCCAGAATAATCTGTAATATTTGCGAAGTGGCCGTGATCCTAATGAAGTGATCTATTACAGTCCCGAAGCTTCTCGAGCACAGCAGACGCGGTTCATGCTTAGAATTACTTACAAAGTAACGAAGGGGATAACAAAATTCGAGAAAGGAACGTGCCGATATCACATATAGAAAGAAATGGGGAAGTCCAGGTGGTGGCATTGGCTGCGATGCTGGCACGACACAGTTTTCACCATACACTTCTGGACGGTAGCCAACGTTTTTAGATACTGTCAGTTGGGTAAGCACACGTGGTCGCAGTGGCGAGGAGCGGCCCATTTCGGTATCCTAGGCAGCGGCGGCGCTCCTGTCACTTTGGGATTGGCGAAGGAGCATCATCTGCTACCTCTGCATACGAAACAGCGGGAAATTCGTTTCCAAATATGCAGATTGTAGCTGAAGCAGCTAGATGAGGGCCTAATGAATACTACTTAGTGATAAATAAGGACTGTGCCTGTTCCTAAGAAATCTATAGTTATTTCTTTGCTTGCAAGGACTCAGTGGTGTGGCCAGCGGGTGGCACACTAGGCCTTTGCCGTCCCCCCCCCCCCCCCCCTAAAAAAATCCACTATTGTTTACAGAGCCAAAAGTGACACTCGACCACACGTGTCTTTGTGGCACCCTCTTTAGAGCAAGGTGCTGCCCCTACGCCCCGAAAAAAAAAATTCTGCCTGTACCTGTGAAATAAATAGGGTTTATCTGCGCCTCCACGTTGTGGAAGATTCTAATGAAGCGAGCCTGTTGTAATTACACAGTGCATGAATTGCGTGTAAGAATATATTTAAAAATGGCTGTGTTTTTTTTGAACAGCTAAGGCAAAATAGACAGGCCACATGGGCAGTCTTGCGTGAATTGGCGCCACCATCCTGCTGTGCTTTATCCTCCATCCTGCTGTGCGGTGTCAGCTGTGCCAACCTTGCAGTTGACATAAATGGCATAATTTTAATGTGAAGATGCATTTCATACACCAACTCTTTGGATTGTAGCTGAAATAGTTTGAGGAGTTAGGAGAAGGGCTTTCAAAGTGATGGCAGAATAATTTAAGAAATATAGAATACAGTGCAGTAGATGACATACAGCCAGTATTTAAATAACTTTTATTTGAAAAAGCTCTTTCACAGTTTGTATTTCACAGGTAACATGCCGATCAAGCATGCTTGAGTGAATTAGCAGTAGGATAGTAAACATGCGAACCTGTAGCGCGCCAGGCTGTCGAAGTAGCTATGCCTCCGAGGAAAACACTTATGATCGAAGGCACTTCTTCAAACTCCCAGTAATCGTGCAGTTTTCAATGCCTGGACAGCTGCTATTCCACGAGAAGCCTTCCAGGTGACAGTCAAGACCTATATTTCGAATCTGAGGACCTAATTTCTTGCTGCGAGCACAGGATAGGCAGAAACGTCAGAATTCAATGTGGTAGGTTGGCAATCAAGCCCAGTGCTGTTCCTAGAATTTTTACGAATATTCCTGCACACTTGTCTAAATCAGCAGCATTAAAGCGCAAAAGGGAACCCCCGAAACTAGAAGAAACCGCGATATTCCAGGGTCATGTGTCTGCAATTGGTGGTGATGTGTCTGACATTAACATGGAGTACAGTGATATTGACGAAGCTACTGGTGTCCCCTTCGATCCAGAGTTATGTCCAGAGGTAGCAACTTGGTTGCCCGCAGTACAAGACTGAAGAAAGCTCCAATCCAGGAATGTCGAGCTTATCAACCAAGATGCTATTTTTTTTTTTCAGAGTTGCTCAAAACAAAGGTATTGCTGAAATCGACAAGGCACTGGTGGTAACAAAAGACGTCACATTTGTCCTCAGTTGTAGGGGGCAGATTGTTCCCTCGTGCGTATACAGTGAACATGGTTTGCGAAGGCAGCTGAAACTCGCGAGCTTGCAGATGGTATTAACTTCTCTCAGTTATGCTGATTACTTGAAAATATGCACGGGCTGTCATAGCAGCTTATTCCCTTCAATTTCTACCGCGACATCAGCCCTGAAGATCCGGGACATGTGGAGGAGCACTTTTGGGCTGTCCTGGAAAGAATTATGCCCACCATGCAAGAACACAAAGAAGAATTAGCGAGCTCGGTAGAAGAAAAAAAAAGAGGAGAAATATACAAAACCAACAAGGCTTCACCAAAAATTACGCTCAACTATTAAACTAAGAAATTGGGTAAAAGGGCCACAGTTTTGAAGAAAAAGCGAAGAATGACATTCAGAAAATGAAAACAGAGCTTTCAAAAGGTTCTACCAGTCAAGTGGACTAACTGATGACGGGCCTCCCTCCAGCACAACAACCGATGCTGCTTAGTGAAACCACTTTGAACCCGAATTTGCAAAGCATTCCCTTGATAATTTATTTGTTTAAGGCGTGACGATGTCGGCAGTCGCAGTATGTTCACCTTTGACATCAACCTATAAGCAGCTGCAGGGCTCGATATTTTAAGGAGAAGGCAAGTAATCAGCCACTTGGTTTCGTATATACCCTCTGGCTGACTTTGCTTTGAAGCTTTCAGTGCAGCACAATGACGAAATATGAAAAAAAAAAAACTTCTTCCTGAATAAGCTAGGCATTCTAAGATTGGAACACTGTTCGGTCTTTTAATGCAGGGAACAAAGTTGCTACTTCTGGACACAAATCAGAATTGGAGGGGACGCTAGTAGCTTCGTCAATATCATTGTCCTCTATGTTAACGTCGACACGTCGCCACCACTTGCGCACACACGGCCCTCGAAATTCGTAATTTTAAGTTTCGATGGTTTCCTTTGGCGCTTTGATGCAGCTGGTTTAGAAATGCATGCAAAAATAATCGGGAAAATTTGAGGAAACGCACCGGGCTTATGTGTCCACCTACCACATGGAAGTTTCACGTTTCCCTTTATGATGTGCTCGTAGCAAGTAATTGGGTCCTCGGATTCAAAATTCAAGTCGCAAATGTATGTCTTGACTGTCACCAGGAAGGCTTTTAATGGAATAGCAGCTGTTCAGGCCCTGTGAACTGCAGGGTAATTTTGGGGGTTTGAAGAAGTGCGGCCGATCGCAAGTGTTTCCCTCAGAGGCATAGCCACTTCGACAGCTTGGCACGCCGCAGTCCAGCATGTTTACTATGTTGAACTGCTAATTCACTCAAGCATGTTTGATTGCCAGGTAACATGTTGAGATGTTGAGTACTATTTGGGATGACCAAAATCTAACTTTCCCTTCAAGCTTCTGCTCCTGTGGTCTGAGCAAGCGAAACAAACAAATAAACAAACACTCACGCACGCACACGCACACGCACACACAACGCTCCCCCAGAAAGGCGGCGGCGGCTCAATTTCAATGCTATGCCAGTGTATCCTATGCCAATGCTATGCCAGTGTACTTGTATCCGCTCCTCGGAGCGGATACAAGTTTGTGCCGCCTCCGGAGCGAGCTTTTCCAACTTCCAGTATCTAAAAACGTTGGTGCGAACGTACACGTACAGCTTGTAGTTATAGGCTTTGTTTGTAGCACATGTCTCATTCAAGTGATATACTTCACAGTAGTCATCGCTTGTGGTGAGAGATGTAATGGTAGAGGCTCATGTGCTGTGCGATGTCCATGCACATTAACGAACACCAGATGTTCAAAATTGCCAGAGCCCTTCACTATGGCACATCTCATAATCATATTGTGGTTTTATCATGTAAAACTCCAGATATTAGATTATTTTGGTGACAGGTTGGTTTAGGTGATCTCAATTTTGCCTGGAAAGCATGTATCCAATCTGCCGCTGCTGATTGCGATTGCCTCGACAACGCAACCGACCACATGTTGCATGCAGTTTTGCTGTCGCCAGTTGACTCATCAATGGTACAGAAAGCTGTTATGATGCAGTAGAGCACTTCTAAACTACCATGAATTATACAATACACTCTGAACTCGGAAGCACATTGAACAACACGTTAGAAGTTCATGGCAGTTGCTGCTTTGCCCTACTTCATTGACTGTCCCACGCATTCCTGTTGAGCTTAACTTCGCTTAGGCTGCTGTTGTGTTGCCCAGTATGCAGCATGTCAACCCAGCCATCGCGATTTGTGCTAATACGGTGCTAAAGGTGATTGATGCAGCCCACCCATGCAGCTAAATGTACTTGGAGAGCACTCCAAGTACCATCATGTTTTGCGGCAGCGGGGAAGTAGTGCAATTGCGGTGAGATCAGTCTATTCAGCTATTTATGGCAATTTCGTGAAGAAGTTTTATTGTGTCCATCAGGTTACCCTCGGTGTATTTTGGCCCTTTGCTGTATTTTGGCCACACTTGTATCCAGAACCTGATGTATTTCAAGCACTTAAAAATGGTGCTTGCAGCTTTTTTTTGCTGCAAGCATTTCTTATAGCCCCAAGAAGCTCTATGCATGCACTAAGAATAATTTATTCTCGCTAAATAATTTATAATAGTTTTATTTATGTGGACAATTTTCAGTTTCTGTCTGTGGGCACTGAGTTGGGCACTGACGTAGCAGCTTAGGTGACTCAGTCACGTCACCTCACAAAGCTTTGACGCACGTCGTACTTAGTATTGTCTGTTCTTGCACACACGTGTGACACAAGCACGTGCAAGACAAACATTCTGTCAAGCACCTGCAAAACAAACGTGCCGCTAGCTGCAGCTGCTGCAATGCTTCGCCAGTACGTACGTGGCGGAGGTCCAGATGTCACTCACCTTGCTACAGGTCTGGTGTGATGTGCTTGCGATGGGCTTCGATCGGGAGAATGAGGATTTAGTCGCAGTTTGTAATATAATTAAAATACAGTCAAACACTGATATCAAACTCGAAGGGGATCACAAATTAGTTCGATATATGGAAAATCTGATTAAAAAAAATAAACCCCCCGAGAGCTTACCTGTAGCGTATCATCAGTTACAATAGGTGCATTCAAGAATGACAAATAATTCCTCACTCACGCCCGCAACAGAGTTTGTTTGCATAAAAAATAGGTAATCTTCGCCTGCTTCTTCTTTTTTGAAATGTTGAAGACGCTAGTCTCGATCTTATCAAGGCTGTCAAGGTGCCACAGCCCGGTTCCCTTCATGTGGCCAATACAATGCCGAATGATGCCGAATGATGCCGCCACCTCAGTGGCAGAGTACACGTGTGTAGCCAGCGCCTAGTCCGGACAATCCTCCTTGTCACATGAGCTGTTGGCCTGGACATTGCAGTCCGCTTCCACGAAGTCTTCCGCAGACACTTCGTGTGAAACTGCTGCCGGGAAGTGGGACGACAACTTGTGAAATGCGTCGTCTATGTGCTTGTCGTCGTCTTGACCGCTTTGCGCAAGCTCCGCCATCTTGAAGCCGGCCTTGTGGAAGCAGTTGACCACTTTGTCCGTCTTTACGCCTCACCAGGCATTGAAAATCTCTACGGAAGAAAACTTTGCGAAGATTTCTGGGGACTCCTTTGTCATTCACTGCTGGATGTCCTGGCTGCTGACAGCTTTGCTTCTCGCAGAATTGGTTTTGCCAATGGTGTTCTAGCACTGCTTAAAGGTGAAGCCATCCGCTGTTGTCGGCGAAGTTGTTTCATCGAGTGCAGCGGCAAACCATTTGAGCTTCGGGATCAGCATCGGACCATCCACCGGAATGTTCTTCGCGCGCACTTCTAGAAAGCAGGCATAGAGTGCCTTTTCTACATTGCTGTGGGCAAAAGTGTGCACATGACAGGCTCCCAACATTCGCTGCTCCACCGCTTTTCAACAAGGTACTCAGTGTGCTCCGTAGTATCCCAAAGTCGTTCGCAACGGCCGAACATTTCTCACCCGCCTCAACACACTGAATAGTTTTCAACTTCCTTGCAAAGTCAAGGGTCTTGTGCTTCTTGAAGCTGGCCATAGCTACACAAGAAGTCAATAATTCAAGGAGTCCTCAGCGGCTTTGCACGCCACGCACACAAAATAGAAATGGTGCACATGCAGTGGTACGTAGGCGACCCGTCAGCAGTAGCATAAAAGCGCTTGGAGGTGACGGCCACCTGCGAGAGTAACAGCAAAAGGCGTGAGCCGTAGTTGGGTGATCAAAACTCGCAAAAGAGCAACAAAAAATAAAAAAACGAGAGGATGACATCGGCTCCTTCGTTCCTGCTCTCCGAGCCGATGGGTATACGGATAAAACATGAGAGAGAGAAAGGGAAACAAAAAAAAAAAAACTGTTCCACAAGTCAGAGCCCACTAGCCCTTACCTTTTTTCAAGTGTTTCGGGTTTTGGCGGAGGCGTGGTGACGCGCAGTGACGCGCAGAGTTTGCTGGGTGCTGCAAGTGCTAAAGTGCACCTTCTAGCTTGCTCGCGGAGCCGGGCTGCCACAGAGACTGTGGAGGGAGATGGGGGGGGGGGGGGGGGGGAGTGCTGAAGCGCACCTTCCAGCTCGCACAGCATTCGATATATTCGAAGGTGGGCAAAAATACCGTTGAATATAAACATGTGAATTTCTATTCTTTTACAAAGGAATTTCAAGGAGATAACTTGCGAGTTTGATATACCCGAAAATTCGATATATGTGGGTTCGATAGAGCTGTGTTCGACTGTATGTTCTAAACATTTGCTGTGTTTGACCATTTATGTGGAGCCTCCTTGCATACAGAGGAAACCCACATGAGGCTTCTTATAGCCTTGAAATTTGATGGCACCACCCTTTTAAATGCTGAACCAAATGTATCTGTTAAATAGCACATATAACTGTTATGTGGTAGCAGTTATGTGCACTTTAGAAATACTTGTTAGACAACACTGTATGTTATGTAGTAATTGTTTTATTAACCAGGATTTATTTGCCACTGTTATATTTAGGACTCGAGTATTATTTTTGGCAAAGCTTTAAGGGGACCGTGAAAGGGTTTTGACGAATTTGTACAAATGCATTAGGCTGGTAGACCAAGTCCCAAGGACCATTGCAGACTGATTTAAGCTCTCTGCATAAACTGTGTAGTTTATTAGAATGCATTAAAGCTGCAAATCGCTGTGAATCACTGCGGCTCAGTCAAACATGTTTTCAGTCGCCCGTTCACAGTACAGCATCCGCTGGAAGTGCGACGTCACACAGGCTGCTGATCTGATTTGGTGTGTAATGTTTGCAAGTGAGGTCGGCTGGTAGAGTGGCGGCACCTGTTGAAGCAGATACCGACCACTTCTCGATCATCGTTTCTATTGCCAGAAGGCGTGCATGCTGCTGGACCCACTGCGCTGTGGTCTCCGAGATTGCGTGCAACCTGTCGGCGTGCAATCTCGTTGGTCATGGCTGGGCAAAGCTCAAATCATCGAGTGCACTTGTGAGAGCTTTGCGATTGCCAGTGATGCCAGAGTGTGGCATGAGTTCAGGAGGCAAGGCAAGGTGAGGAGGAGGGTATTATGTAATTGTCCATAGTGGCCTTGGCACACGGTGTGTCTCTAACTTTCAGGTGCAAATAGTTTCATGATGCTCTACCCTAAACGCTGACAAAACTAAAAAAAAAGTTTCAGGGTCTTTTTAAAGGGGCCATGATTTACCTCTTGTGCTTGGTGGCAAAATACATTCGGTGGGTAACACACACTGCTAAGAACATCTCAGGAAAATCTTGCAGTCGTGCATGACAAGCTGACGTTGCCGGTGTAGCAAGAAGTTGCTATTTTCTCAGGTGTTGTCTTTTGATACTGAGGCTTGTATTCTCTCACTTCGAAGTTGCCGGCGGCCAGTGTTAGATGCCATACAGCTGGTAGCATGCTATTGGCCAATAGCTAACATAAATCAAGAGTGGCGTTTGGATCAGCTGTGCTTCTTGTGATGGGCTGCCACCACATGCCAGTGCTGCATTCCATAGTCTGCTAACATTTCACTGTGAGACGCACTTGTGCACAGGATTCACAATGGAAAGAAGTGATTGCATTTCATCATGCCCACTCAAGTTCCTATTGCACACTTGCGTAATTTCTTTCCACTGTGCCATTCCTTCCTGCTTAGCTTCCAGCACACTGGTCGTGTCGAAGAAAGATGAATAGTGCCGAAATCACACAACAAACTTCTGTACTTATGCTCATTTTTGACAGAGTCGAAAAATTCTTGTGGCAATTTGTTCATGAGACAATAAACTCTGATACAGAGGGCATTTGAGGATTACATCAAAAAGTGGTTCATGACCCCCTTTAAGTTAAGTTGAGATTCTGAATTGTCTGTTTTGTAAACGAAGCTCAACTATTTCTTGAAGCATGTGTAGCTTTTTAAACTCCTTTCTGTGATGCTTCTTTTTGCGCAGAACGTTAGCCTGAGCAGTGCATATGCAGAAGGCATACAGTGTGCACAGCTGCCAATTGATGAATTTATGGAGCGCTGTGGGGGTACAGGCTGCAAGATTCTTACTGTCAATCAGGGTAGGTAACCAAGTATTTGACCTCATCGCTCATTTTCATATACCTGGTCCTCTCCAATAGAATGGTGTTTGAATGGTACATATTTTGAACCGAATAGAGGGAAATTTTATACGAACATTCTAATGTCAATTCAAAAATTTATTGTATTTCATCTACAAAAAGCATAGTTTCCATACAATAATAGCTACAGAGGAATCTGGTGCTGCGATTGTGCACCCTCATGGGAATTATGCGAAGTACATGCTTCAGGTGGTATCGCGTTGGCTAGTGAACTGTCTATGGATCTTTTTCTACAGTTTCATTTTCATTCTTCGTGCAGAGTGGGTGGTGGGGTGGGTGCAAAGCACTGAAGCAGCGCATTTTTTTGTTTAAAGAAGCTTAACACCGCTAGGTCTCTCAATTTACTGCGACGTTGGAGCTGTATAAGTCGCATTCGACAGTTTAAGCGAAGCGCCGTTTACTCACCGCTGTGCATAGATGTGTCCCATGCCAATGCAGGATATTACATCGACTTCACATTTTTTTGTTGGTGCGTCTTGCCAAAACTCATTTAAATCAACTGCAATACGATGGTAGATATGAAGTAGATGCACTGTCACGCTCTTCTGACTTCACTTTGCAATAAAATGAGAGGTGCATTGGGGGCAGACCACTTGGACCGACGCGCTTGGCACCGCAGCAGACGAAACGTGAAGTGTTTCTTAATTAATACTGTACTGTTATTTCCATAAATAGATTAAGCAAATTTTCAAGGTGAAAAGAAGCATGTTTGTTTTCAAGTGTTGTAAAAAATAATTCATTTTATTTTGATGCCCTATGTGGAACACAATGGCAGAGGAATGCTACCCTGGTGGCTCAATTTGTCCAGGTTTCACTTCTGCCGCATAGTCGCAAAAAATGTTTGCAATAAAGTTTGCATATAAAAGAATGAAACAATTTTCAGATAAATATAACTTTATATCACTTTGTTTTACACTCGGCAAACAAGCGTCGTGAATCTCAAAAACGTGATCCATTCAAAGAAGATCCGAAGGCTGTACTTACCATATAATTACTAGGAGGGCGCAAGCGCCACTGAAGGAGCCCGCATAGACACTAGCGCCAGATTTCTCTCTAGGTGTTATTGTATGAAACTCAATGCCAAAAAGTAAAGAAGCACAGCTATTAGTGGTGTAAGCAAAAATGTGTCCTTCAGTATGTGCGTAAGTATTTGTCATGCAAATGAATAGACAATGGAAATTCGCTAGAGTAATCAAAAATGCTCCTTGACTTGAAGTTGCCACTGATCTCAATGTAGCACAAACGCGTCTTGAATGCGTTGTCTTTAGAGACAGCGCCAAAGCAGCACAAACACAAGAGAGAGAAAAAACTTTTATATATATATATATATATATATATATATGAGATTTAACAGACAGTAATGCCAAGGAATGTACAAGGGAAGTTATTAGAACCAATGGAATGTAAATAAGAAGAAAGAAAAGTGGATGAAAAAATAACCAGCCGTGATATATTACCGGGAGTAGGAGGGGGGTGGCCTGGTACAGGCCACCCCTCACACACACTAGGTGAGCTCCTCGTTACAGAAGTCCATTGGCAGCCAACGCGACTCGAGCTCGATTGATCAGGGCCTTCTGGCTTGCCAGGTCAAAACAGCTGAGCAGGGCTGCCTCCCAGTGCTCCTGGTTGGGCTTTGGTTTTGGGGTGAGGCGCGAAGTTGACTGGCATGCCCACATCATGTGAAAGATGTCGGAAGACTTTTCCGCACAGTGCGGGCATTTTCCTGTACAGGCAGGATTGAGAAATTTTAGAACTGCCGGGCACAGAAGTGTTTTGGTTTAGAGTTGGAGGAGCAAGCGTTCCTCTGCCTTTGTAAGGCCCTTACAGGGTTCATGACAAATTGCATGGCCGAATCGATATAAATCAGTAATTTCTCGAAATGTTAAGGCCAGATTAGGTTCTGGATCCAGTTCAGAAAAGTCTGAAGGCATTATCCGAAAAGCAAGTGGGCGGGCAGTGGCGTCAGCTGTTTCATTACCTTCAAGGCCCGTGTGAGCTGGAGCCCTTATGATCCTACGGGACGTGGGGGCCCCGACGTAATTACTGCTTTGTAAGATGGGGTACGCCAGGTATGGGACATATCCACGTTGAATATTTGTGCAGGCCCCTCTTGAGTCCGTAATGATGACCCGTGAGTCCTGACCTGCGGCAGCTAGTGCGATGGTGACTTTCTTCGCACCTGTTATGTCCTGTGTTCCGAATGTGAGGCCATTCCCCGCTATGTTTTGGTGGACGACTGCAGTTGTGTACCACCCCTTATAGTGAGGGCTGGAGGCGTTAACGTAAAAGATGTCGTGTTTATTCCCATAGCAAAGCGCCTGCCACTGTGGTCGTCACGTGCCATGCTGGCCGGAAGAGGGCGCACGTGCAGGGCGTATCTCAAGACTTCTGGGATGCGTACGCATTCTTCCGTCTTTGATGGGTGGCGGATATGTAGTCAGGCTGATAGGCGGCGACCCGATGAAGTGTTCGTAAGTCTCGTGTATTGGGTGGTCGGGTTGTCAAGTGTGCCTCCAGGAGATCTGGAAAAATGTTTATCATCCCCAGGCCTTAAGGCGCTGGTTGGACGTGGTTATTGAGAGATCAAGAGCATGCTTGTGCATCTTCCTTAGAATCACCTCAAGGGTGTTCTCGTCAAACTTGCCCAGGTGGAGGTAAAGAGCCGAGTACAGGACTCGACTGGTTACGAATGCATCGGCCAGCTGCAAGGCATCTTTGTAACATAACCCCTTTCGCTTGTTGGAAACCCAGCGAACCATGCGGCCCACCTGGTCCTCCACCTTACACAATTTTGTCAATGTTGTATCACATCAGCGATGTTTATGAATAAACAGACCCAGTACTCTGATCTCACCACGTTCAATATTGATAGGACAGTTCAATATTGGTAGTGCACTTTGCCGAGGGGCAGATGTTCACAAATTCTGATTTGGTTGGGGAGCATTGAAGGCCGCAGTGGCGGGCGTAGGCATCCACAATCTTCGCGGCTTGCTGCTAGTTGGCTTCTATGTTTCGTACTCATTCGTGTTTAGCCCGTATGGTAATATCGTCAACATAGAGCGCGTGCTGTATGCCTTCAACATTATCCAGTTGAGCCGGGAGTTTCATCATAGCCAGATTAAACAGTAGGGGTGAGAGGACCACACCCTGTGGGGTGCCTTCGTACTTAATTGGTAGGGGCTGTGTTCTTCATCTTGTATTCGGATGTATGACTGTCAATCAGAGAGGAGTTGCCGAATGTATTGAAACATGTGTCCACAGTTGATTTGGAAAGGGTGCTTCAGTATTATGTCATGTGTGACCTTGTCAAAAGCCCCCTTCAAATCAAGTGCGGGCTCTGCCTTGTCATTAAGAGGGTATACTACAGGATTTAGAATTTCACGGTCTAATTGAAGCAGGACATCCTGTGCGGACCGATGTGGGCAGAACCCGAACATTGTGTCTGCAAATTTGTGTTGGTTTTCCAAAAACTCAGACAGGTGATCTTGCACCATAGTTTCCATCTGCTTTCCCGCACAAGATGTGAGAGAGATGGGCGCGAAGGTTGTCCGCGTTTATGGCTTTGCCGGTTTTCGGAATGGAAGTGACCTGGGCGGTCTTTCATTCGATTGGAAAGGGTATCCTCTCAAGCCAGATTGAGTTCATCTGCGCGAGGAGTGCGTCATAGGTCGAGTTGTGAAGGTTGGAAAGTAATTTACTGTTACTTTGTCTCTCCTCGGTGCCGTTCCTTGCTTATTTTAGTCAGGGCCGCCTTCAGGTCACGGAGCTAGAACGGTTGATCCAGCTCTGCCTTCTCGGAACCTGCATAGGAGTACGCTGGGCCTTTGGTGTCATGTCGGACACAGAGGTAATGATTGCGTAGTTTGCATGCTAATTTTGAGGCATCTCCGTCCAAGGCATGGGTAATACATTGGAGATGTTTTTGTGTGTCGGCTCTGGTTTGAGTCAGATCTATCAAGGGCCGAAAGAGACGCCAAGTGTTCTGGCTGAACATTTGTCTAGCAGCCGTGTTGCATCGGTCCACCCAATTCGAGTCGGCGAGCTGGGCCGCGTACTCTGCCGCTCGTTATATGAGCTCGGCAATGCAAATTTCGAGGTTCCGATTGTGTTTTTGGCACTGCCATCTACTGACAGGGCTGTGCTGCGCCTTCCAGAGGTGAAGAAGGTGGCTGTCTGCCTCCGGTATAGCCTCCGAAAGTTGAACTTGAGTTTCCGTCGAACAAAGGTGTGTGACCGATTCTCGTGACCATGCATGGTAGGTAACCTGTTTTGCTAATAGGGACCAGATTAGTGTAGGTTTTCCGGAACTTTGTCCAGTCGGGTATTCGGGCTTGGGCATAGGGTCTTGCCAGTGGTTTGGTTGTGACGGTGGTGTTGAGTATGCAGTGGTCACCACTGAGGGTTTCCTCGGTGCTGGCCCAGTCTGCATGTCTAATGTTTTTGGTGAAGGTAAGGTCCAAACATCTGTTCCGAGTCACAGAGTTACCTACCCGCTTTGGATGTGCAGGGTCAGTGTGAAGAGTGAGACCCAGTGTGGACACAAGTTGTGCTAGCTTGCGCCCACGCTTCTCATCACGCATGTACCCCCAGAGTGTGCTGTGAGCTTTCAAATCACCCACCTTCACCAGGGGATCTTTGCCGGCAGCCTTCAGAGCACAACTGAAGACTGCTGCGAGCGTTACATTTTTAAGTCTGGGGGAACAATATATGTTATCATTCGAACCCGGATCTCCTGCGTGCCAGCCCAGTATTCTACCACAGAGCCACGCCAGTGCTTGAAGCTCCGTTGCAAATGGGTCTTAGGCAGCTTTATTCTTTATGTCAGAAAAGTAATCATGTTAATATGAGTAATGAAGTGTTTTAGAAGGGCAAAACAACAAGAAGGCATCACACAATGGGAATTGCATAACAAGGGGGTCATTAAATGCTCCAACCCATTACAAACGGTTCAGGCATAATTCATCTTCGTCAGCCACAGCATAAAAAAAGTTGCACAGAATTCTTTGCATGTATATAGCCCGTACCATGCTCTTCCGAAGAATGAGAAAGGATGGCATAGTGAATGCCTCCATATCACTAAAGAATTAGAATGATTTATGGTGTAGTGGGTATCCCGCAAGTATGCTTGTAGCAATTACATAAATAGTGTTGAACAAAAGCTCTGAATGGCCGTTCATCTAGCTCATGCTATGACGGCGTTGTGTGTTCTGTGCAAACCTGGCAGTTTTTATTGGATATGGAACACATCTTAAACGAGTACACAATTACATGTGGTGTACCATGCAACAGATGTCATTTTGGCAATATGTGATGCACAGAGTTGTGTTGCAGTCTCTGAAATGCACTTCGTTTACTCGACAACAGGTAAAACCTCCAAAAAAGAAAATCTTTTGCTTCTTGTTGTTATGTTTAGAGTTAGCACTGTACGTAGAAACCGTTTTTCGAAATCGTGTTTGCTATCCAAGTCATTTGCTTTTTATTTTCAATGCTGCGCGTGCCTGCGTGGCTACTCCGTATGCACATTGAGCAACCCTTGACGATGCACAGCCTAACGATTTTCTTATTATTTTTTTAGAAGGAAAATTGTGTCGTCACTAACAAGGACATGTCAGATTAAGTTCTGGTGGAAACTGTCCGAGACCCCGGTAAAAACGATGAATCTTTGAACATTGACTTGTCACGAACTTTGCCGTCTTATGTCGCGCTATGACTTTATTAGACCGTAGCCTCCAAGGTAGGCTCCAGCGAAGCGACTGCCATCTTGGAGGCCACGGCCAGACTGTCAGAGTTATGTTGTATAGATTTCCTAAAAACATTCAGTATTACCATCCCTCACAAACGAGCAATTGAGCAAATAATACAGTTTTTGCCACTATATAATGTTCTAGGTAAGCAGTGCCTTTAGTTCTCCTTTTGTTTAATTTCTGTATTTTTTTCCCAAGTTTTTTTGCTGAGACTGCATATTGATTGATATGTGCGGTTTAACGTCCCAAAATCACCATATGATTATGAGAGATGTTGTAGTGGAGGGCTCCAGAAATTTTGACCACCTGGGGTTCTTTAACGTGCTTCCAAATCTGAGCACACAGGCCTACAGCATTTTCGCTTCCATCGAAAATGCAGCTGCTGCAGCCGGGATTCGATTCAGCGACCTGCGGGTCAGCAGCCAAGTAAGTACCTTAGCCACTAAACCACCTTGACGGGGCTGAGACTGCATATAACGAAAACTTGTTTGTAACAAATTTTTTGGGTCATTTATCAATTTCATTATATCCAGGTTTAAACCTTACAGGCTTTTCCTACTGCATGCCATATTTACTTAGTGGTGACTGGAGAAGCGACATTTCACTCTAATCTTGTGAAAAAATGCCAGACTGCAAATATAAGGTAATGTGAGGCCCTGTGGCTTTGAAACATTGCATTATTTTAGGGGCGAAGCTCCTTAGGGCGTGGGCTGTGCGTCCCCTGTAGCCTGTATGTAGCCACCTCTAGTTTAGTTCTTGCAGTGTTCACTAGATGGCGGTACCGTCCCCTGTATGTAACCACCTCTAGTTTAGTTCTTGCAGTGTTCACTAGATGGCGGTACCGTCTCCTGTATGTAGCCACCTCTCGTTTAGTTCTTGTAGTGTTTACTAGATGGTGGTACTTGTAGCTGATGATGAAAAGATGCAAGATGTTATAAACTAGAAAGCGGTACTTGTAGTTGATGAAAGACGCGAGATCTTATAAAATAGGAATGATGTCACATATGGCGCGTGTCATTGGTTGAAGGCAATCGTTCGATTTAGTGCGGCGACGTACGCTATTGGGAGCGATGTAATAAAATCGAGTGGGCAAAATGTACAGAGGATTCATGGTTTACCAGGTTTACCTCCGGAGCTTCGCCCACTCATCATAATTCACTTCGTGGATATGGCGGAATTTTTTTTAATTGTCTTTGTTGGAAAATGTTTTTGTAGCAGCAAGGTTGCTTCACTCGACTTTATCAGAAGTTCATCAGAAATAATGAATGAAAATGAATGAATGAATGAATGAATAAAGTTTCTTGACAAAAATTTTTCTTGCCACTACCCACTTCTCATATAAGTAATCCGAGTTTCATTTCATTAACTGGATATGGAATACATCTTAATTGAGTGCACAACTATATCATGTGGTGTACCATGCAACAGATGTAATTTTGGCAATTTTTCATGTACAGAATTGTGTTGTTTATCTTGAAGGAGTGGTCTAGCTGTTATTAAAAAAATGGCCACTGCGCATCAGTGTGGATGAAAGCAGAGGCTCTGTGGCCTTTGCATGCTTATATGCGTTTTCCATTAGCGTCGAGTTCTGTATGCAACAAACTTACAGAAATCAAACAGCCAAATTTTTTGCCATGGGGTCAGTCTGAGAGTCTTCACTAGTTTTACAGTGAAAGCTGTTGTGAGATCAAAAGAGTAATTTTCTGCACCGTAGTTCTCTGCCATCACCACCTCTAGTGTCCATAACCATTATCACGTGAAATAAAAAAAATCTAAATAAATAAGAACACCAAGAGCAGATTGACATTCGAATCCGGGCCCCCTGCATGCCAGCTCACTTTCTATCAGTGAGCTGTGCCGGTGCTTGAAACACCGTTGCAAAGTGATCCTAGGTAGGCTTCATTTCGGGTAAGGAATCGCGTTAATGTGTGTAATAAAGCATTTTAGAACAGCAAAGGAACAACCAGGCGTCACACAATGACACCTGTGTAACTAGTGGGTCATCAAATGCTCCAACCCATTACAGAAGCCTCGGACATAGTTTTTCATCATCATCAGCCACAGCATCAACAAAATGCACATAAATTTTTCCAAGTGTGTTGCGGGTACCACACTTCTTCGAAGAATGGCATAGTGGATGCCTCTTACTACATAAAAATTATGCTTTGTTGTGTAGTGGGTACCTTGCAAGTGTGCTTTTAGCAGTTACCAAAAAAAATGTTAAAAAAAGGCTCAAGAAAAGCTACTCTCCCAGCTTTCATTGAAACTGTGCTGCGCATTCTGTACAGAGCCTGGCAGTTTTTTTTTCTTAACTTGGAAAAATTCGTACCTCAGCTAATGGCTCCTCGGTGGTTTACATTCACCCATGGGGACTTTCCTCTTGTGAAGACTTTAATGGCTGCATATGAAACTGTATGCTCCTGTCCCCTGAACTTTGCTTTGGCACAGTGTTTTTGTCTCTTCCATCCAGTGCCGTGCCAAATTTTGAAGTTAATGCAGCAAAGCCTCCAGAGGTTTTGTTGCAGTAGCTTGAACTTGTTATTTCAACTCCTGAGGTATGTCATTTATTATAATTGTGGAAGCAGATGTCAGTTGTCAGTGAGAGTCCTGTCTCTGGAAGCTGAAGTAATCAACATTGTTTTGGAGAAATACTTGAGCAATGCACTCTAGTGATAAAATATAGCTTGATCACTTTGCTGAAGTGTGTAGTCATGGAATGACAAGATGAGGCTCAACCTTGGTTCATCGGCTGCAGGATTGCTGTGGTGTTCGACCGCAGAAATTCAATCTGTATAGCCTTTAGGTCCTTGATGTGGCCATGCACAGTGTAGTTATCCACAAACAGCAGAACTTTTCGATTTTGCTGCTCGAACCTTCTGTCCAGCTTGCGCACGTACGCTTTGAATAACTGCTGCGTTACCCACGCCTTCTTGTTAGCTTCATAGAGAACAGGCAGAGTCACTGCCTCCTTCAAACATCTTGGATGTTTTGACTTGCTATTACTAGTAACAGAAGCTTCTCCCTGACTGACACATTGCTGCCAACGACGACAGTGAGCCGCTCCTTGTTCTACTTGCCGCCGTGGCAAATTTCCCCAGCAAATGCAAGCGTTTTCTCTGGCAGCAGCTTGTAGAACAGCACAGTTTCTTTGTAGTTGAAAATATCATTAGGTGGAAACTGCTAAAGCACGGACTGCAGCTTTCCATCCCAATATTTGGCGACAATGGAATTCTCAATGGTGCTGCTTTCCCCGCGCATCTTTTTGAACTTCAAGTCATTGCGGCTCTTGAAATTACGAAGCCATCCATCACTGAACTTGAAGTCCTTCACGCTCATTTGAAGCGCGAAAACCTCCGCCTTCTGCTTCAGGATGTCGCCTTACATCGCGACTTTCTTAGCGATCATGGCACTGAGCCACACGACGAACGCTTTCTCGAGCTTTGGGTAAACACCCTGGCTCGCATTTTTCGTTCCAGCCCCGGTTGATTTGGCAGCCACTTCCAAGATTTTTGCCTTGTTTTTCATGAAGTCCGAAACAGTTTGCTTCGAAATTCCGAACTCCCTCCCCACCTTTGCCTGCGACCGACCACGGTGGACCTGTTCAATGAGGGCGGCTTTCTTTGCCATTGTAAGCCTACGAGGGGGCTTTATGCACTTCGAAGGCATGGACGAAGACGAAGGAGCAGTCAGTGCCATCACTGTAAAGAGCGAATCCACTCGACGAAAAGTGCAGCACGAAACAGCTAGGAACTCGGTGGATCCCGAAGGTCGGGAAACGTGATCATTGAAGATAGCGTGCAGCAGCAAACGATCAACCGCAAACACGACCGCAGAGCTGACAAAACAACACAAGAACGAACACAGTGAGGTTTGGCTTCGCTAAGCCGCTAAGCTACGGCTGGCAACGGATTGACACATGCTGTTTCAAGGTTGCGGTAGCCGCGGCGCGGTGCGGCGGTTGGCGGCGGTGCTGCTGGCCATACCTGCGATGCGAGTATGGCGGGTTTGAGGATATCCAAACAACCAAAATGGCGGCGTCGGTGGTGACTTTGGGTCATGGTTTAACACTAAAAAGATCAGATGCCGAAGGGTATAAGCATCTGGAATTTTGGACTTCTTAATACATTGACTCTATGGGGAACTTGACGATGCCACAGATGAGTCCGGAAAATCTGGCATGTCCAGAATTTCGGGCATCCAGGAAATCAGACGTCGACTGTACTTCATGCTTGAAATTGATGTCTGATGATATGCAGCATGTACCATTTTGTTGTGTTGATGCAAAAAAAGGGAAGCTTATGCTTCGTACATGTCCCAGTCATTTTGTCTGTGGGAGTAGTGAAAGAACATGTTTCAAGCTTCTGGATTTTAAAGGCTGAACATTTCTATGCATACTGCAGACACTTTGAGCTGTGTCTTATCTCTCTGTCCTGTCTAGTCTATTCTATCAAATCAGCCAGCCAGCCGCCTTCTTCTGGGAGCATCGGTGATCACCTCTTTAACTTGGGGTAGACCAAAGTTAGTAGCAGAGAGTAAGAGGATTGGGCGACTATGATTGTCTGGTCATAACATGAAAAATTCAGCAGATCCCAAGTACTGTAAGAATCGGTTATGTGAAGGTTGCACATAAAAGGTGACTGTCTTGTAATTTTTTTTATTTGCTGAAACATTATCAAGTGGTGCGAAAAATATGTACAAGTGCACGGACAGGCATACATTAAATAGCCACATATGTTTCATATAACCATTTGTTTCCACTTGCATAACAATGCCAACAGCAATATGGATAATACGAAAACCAGAAGTTGTAAGCTGATATGAAGTGCTGGTGCTCACGAGGATATTAGCCCTGGACACTGCTACATAAATCATCTTCAGAGGATGGCACCTAACTACAATTAACGCTAACCTGATGTGACGGCTGTATCATGGGAGTAGATATGTAATGTTTATAAAATGGGTTAGCTGGCGCTGCAATCATAATTGATGTTTCACAAACATTAGGGTCTATTTGAAAAGTAGTTCTGAAGCCCGGTGTAGCTCTGTAGTAGAAGACTTGGTTGCCATGCATAATGCTGGGGTTTGATTCCTGCTGGGACCTTGATTTATTATTTTCCTTTGTCAGGTCAAAGCTGCTGATGTCAGCTTTTTTTTTAACGTTAAAGTGTTAAAAATAACCCATGTGTGTTCTCGCCGTTCAAGGGTAGCTATGAGCTGTCAAGCATCTGTGGCACATACTCGCCCTCGGTTTTGTGCTTCACTGAAGAAATATATTTTGTATTTTACACTCAATTGGACTCAGACTCACCAAAATTTTCTTGAGCCAAACTCACTCGGACTCACACTCACGAAAATTTTCTTCATCAGGACTCACTTGGACTCAAACTCTCGAAAATATTATTCACCCGTACTCACTCAGACTCAGGCTTACGGATAGATCTGAGCCTGAGTGAGTCGACTTATGAGTGAGTTTGCTGACCTATGCAGTCAGGTGTTTTACTAGACAGGTGCGACCCGGTCGTTCAGTGAGCATATCACTGAAAAGAGTCGACAGCGACGACAGGTGCACTTTCTCACGTTTTGAAAAGCTGCAACACAAATGTGGCAGTGAGCGATTCGAGCTGCTGCTTACCGGGGTGGTCATCGGCGTAGCTGGGACCTCGTTCACCGCGGTAGTATTATGCTCGAGAGAAAACGGAATGCATGAACCGTTCTTTTGCTGTGCTGACCAAACGGCCAGTCTTGGCGTCGGAGTGAGAGACATGAGCTGAGGAGGCTACGTTTTGTATTCCCTCCACCTGCTTCCTCGATAGCCAGTGACTTACAGGCTGCCGTGACCACGGCAAGTGTAGTGAATGGTCGTAGAGCGCCAGAAGGGCCATTCCTGTTGCATCTGCTTGCGACGTCAATCACGATACCCATGTGCTACAAAGTCGTTACTGAGAATCACGGGCACAGAAACACCCGGGAGATGCACAAAGCACTGTCCGTACGCGAGATTGTCCCAGCGCACAACCAACCGCTCAGCACCACCCGAAGTGGTGGTACTGCTGGCGAGATAGTAGGCAGTGTCGCAAGCTCGAATGTGGACAGAGCAGTCACGCAAATAAGTCATAACCTCTTCCCCGAGCAACGAGATTGAAGCCCTGCTATCCAGTAATGCCGCAAACTCTCGACCAGCGATTGTAAGGGGAATGAACAGCGCCAGCGTGATTGGAAAGTCGTGTCCAGCACGATACGCCATTGATTCCAGAGTTTAGGTGGCACCCCCCGTGTTCAGTGCCATTTATGTGAAGATAAGTATCGTATGTGAAAGGCTTACCCTAAGAAGCGACCGGAAAGGGATGGGACGTTTTCCACTGCCATTTCGCACAAAGACGCAATGGCTGGTTTTGTTGACTCTCCTATATGATACAGAAACAGCACTCAAGGCAAGTCATCAACAAACACGGGTTTATTAACTGAAGCACAGTGCGACAATCACGGTCTTGCGGGCCATTAAGGAAACTCAGCAAGGCTGACTGAGAGTACGCTTGCCGGCAGGTGCTACGGCTATCTCACAAAGGGCAGCAACTCAGTGCATGGATGAGAAGCCGCCTGGTAAATCACTGTGTGCACCTCTCCTGCAGCCCTGTGAGAATCTGCCCCATACGCAAGCTAATGCGAGAGGGGGTTGTCATGGGGGGTCAATTATGATCGGCGAAGCACCGTGACGTGCGCTAGTGCAATGCAAGGGGAAGGCCTTGTCCGGACATGTTCATACACATGTCTTTGTGTTGGAAAAGCCATTGTGCAGCTTGCGCCAAACCAAAAGCCCTGGCAATGAAACTACGGTGGCCATGTTCCCGGCACAAGAGCTGCACGGAGCCAACACTCGCGCTAGCTGTGGAATGAGGCATCAAATGGGAGGGTATGCTCGATTCCCACATACTAGACTACTAAGACCAGTTTTCGAGCACAGTTCTTGAGCACTAATTAGTGCACTTTGCATCATCGATGTAACCGAGCGAACAATCTGTGGTATTGGCTCAGGGGAGAATGAAAGAGAGCAAGAGGAAAGCAAAGCAGAGAAAGTTACAGCTGAAGCATGAGCACGAAAGTGGAGGAGGTGTGTAGTGACTAAGGAAATGCAGTGCTGCATGAGTGGAGGTACATCTGAAACATCCCTGATACGGCACCAGAATAGCTCTTCATCGTCCGCTTACTGACTTTGTTGATAAGTTGGGGGGTGACGGCATTAACAGGTACCACAATTGGAAATAAAATGTTGCACGACTAGAGATCTTCATGCTGAAACTGCTGTAAAACATGCCCATGCCTGGATCAGTGCAGGGTAACGCCGCCGCGGTGGTCAAGTGGCTAATGTACTCGGCTGCTGACCTGGAGGTCGCGGGATCCTATCCTGGCTACGGTGGCTGCATTTCCGAAGGAGGCGGAAATGGTGTAGGCTGGTGTGCTCAGGTTTGGGTGCACGTTAAAGAACCCCAGGTGGTCGAAATTTCCGGAGTCCTCCAATACGGTGCCTCTCATAATCAGATGGTGGTTTTGGGTCGTTAAACCCCACATATCATCATCAGTGCAGGCTATTACACAACACATAATTTGTGCCAACCAAGTTACTCACAGCACTCTCGTAATTATAATACAATACTCTCTCAGCGAGTTCTTTCTGAACATTGAGTAATGCAAGTTAAGAAAATGCTTCATTGGCCACTGCTGCCAATCAAGCTGCCAAAGTAGAGGCTCAGGAAGTTGATGCCAGAATACAGAGCTTCACCATGCTAGATGGTACTTTAAAGGGACACTAAAGAAAAACAGTGAATCGATTTAGGTTGATAAGTCATACTCAGACAACTCTGTCGTTAATTTCACCTTCATAGGTTTAAAAATTTTAAAGAAAATCGAGTTCAAAGTTTCGTTCTTGAAATTTTAATGCCTGAATTATGAAACCGCCAAGCAAAATGAATTTCGTCTTCATTTTTCAGCTTTAAGTAGCAACCTTTAAATGATTCTGTAGTTAAATGATCTAAATTGCAACTTTCATGCATACTTTTGCGTATGTCGCCAATTCTACATATGCCACAGAAGCGAGGACCTAGCAATAAAAGACGTACTTAAGAACTACGTAACAGGTTGTGTATGGCCTCTTGAGTGGCCCCCACAGAGGATACTTTGCTTTGTTTTTATCGATTAGGAACTACATAGAACTCAGTGGCTGCTTTAAAAATATGCAATGTCACAGCGAAGGGCTTGGAAACTTGAAGGTGGCTTCACCACTCACATTTTCTTATTGTGTGTTTTCTCGCTTACCAAGTGTCTTCTTCCTGCAAGCGTGGTGTTTTTGGTACCATGGAAGAGTAATTATTAGGAGAAATATCATTTTTCTTTTTAAGGTCCCTGTAATACTGCCACAGACATGACCCTGCCATTCGTGTAACTGAAATAGAGTCATCACCATTGCCGAGACATGTATGCATGTCTCTCCCAAATTCTTTGCCTCATATTTTGCCAAATAAAAACACACAATAGTCCAGTCTCTTATTTGAGAGTATTATTGTAATCATCGAACTTGTTGTTCGCTCCACAAGAGCAATGTTTTTTTTTTAAAAGGAATAATATAATTTTATTTTCTCAATACAGCCAAACAGAAAGCAATGAGATGTATTTATTTTTGTGTGCCAGTGGTACATGTGTGCCAGTGTTTCCAACACACTATATTTCAATACACACAGATTGGCTTGAACTAATGCATAGTGCCCGTGTGTGCTAAAATGCTCACTCTAAGAACATAAGTAATGATCCTGGACCTGACTTTTGCCGGCTGTCTCATGTCAAAGCACGGCCTAGTCATGCGAGAGCCAAGCCTATGTTTGCCCAACTTCACTGAACTGGTTTAGCATGTGATTGTACACTGCTTTAGCCAATGTAGGCTATGCTCATATAACTGGCGCATTTCACTTTAAGTCGGGGCACTTTTGAATATCCAGCGTCCACATGGGACACCATTTTGTCTACTCCAGCATGTGTGAAACTCAGATGCCAGAGTGCATCAGACATTCACATTTTGTAATGAGCCTAGTGTTTTCCAGCAGATAGCATTTGGTCAAAAAGAAAAAAAAAAGCATAATTTTCGAGGGACAGTGCGTCCGACTGTACATTGCCATGCTTGTGCACAGATCATAGAGCCTTGTGTGAAATTCACATGTATATGTGCAGCAGCTAGCCAAACATGTAAAGAGCCACTTGATGGTGTGGCGGCCTTAGATAGTATAGATGCCAGGTGGTGACTGGCTGCAACTGTCATCTGTACTCAATTTCACAGTCAGTAATATTGAAATTTTTATTGATTTTTTATGTGTATGTTATAGGTATACCTGCGGATAGCGGTAGCCTTATATTGTATATGTTTACTAGGTTATGTATAGTTTTATGAGGTGTTTGCTTGGTACTTCTTCATGAACGCTACAGGTTTGCTTTTACATTAGGTGACAAGAATATTGTAGTTGCTGGAGTTTAATGTACGGCTCTTTGCAGATTATGTTGTAATCTGTGTTGTATGTTTTTTCAACAGTGTTCGACATCTTGTTGAGTATACATGAGACTCAAGGAGACTGGGCCAACTCTTTGGCAAAAGTAATTCCAAAAAGGACAGGCCTTTGCAAGAAGCAGTCTTCCTTGTAACCTTGTAAGTGTCTTGTGTGTTTAGATTTTTTGTCTTCCACTGCACAAATGCTACTCTAAACCATGTGTATTCAATTGTAACTTCAATGAAAAGAGACATGGTTCTAGTTTACAACTAACTTTTTGCATTAGGTTGTCACATTTAAATAAGCTTTTATGCTGGTCGTTTCACTATAACCAATGAATGTCCATAATTATAGCTGTTTAGTTGCAAGCCAGTTTGAGCTCATTATTGTTTCGAAGCTACAGGGGAATTAAGTTGGTTCAGAACTGTCTATGCAGAAAATGAGGATAGTTCAGTGTAACATGGCTCAGGACAACCTGCAGCAGCAAAGGATGCTAAACATACTCAAGTGACAGTGTTCCCCAAAGTATAACCTAGAGTATTGTTCACATTTACTTAAGCTGCTGTTCTGAGGAGATGATTAGTCATCTTACCCGCTACAGCTCTTATACTTAAAGGCCAACTGCAACGAAATTTGACTAGGGGAGAATTGGTTTGGAATGCATAGTATAAGTTGGGTAAGCAATGATAATGTTAGGGAAAGATCTTGCAATCGTGTATTTCATTTGTAATTTTCAGGGCTGGGCAGATCGAAGGTGCATGGTGTTGAGATACTATCTTAGATACCCTTTGGGTATCTTGTATCTGTATCGCGATACGTCTCGCAAGACGAGTATCTGTATCTGTATTTTCGTTACATTCGATGATGTATTGTACATCTTACGATACAAGGTATTGCGGTCGCAATGCTACACCGTGTGAAACATTAATCGCTGACTGAACTTCGCTGCTATTATTGGTACTGGTGCCACTAAGACACCTGAAATAAACTATAAGGGCAGTGATATTTTATCTTTTCAGCCGACTCCAGCAGTCAGTGTGAACTTCGTTTACAGCGCAACACTAAAGACACGAACACAAAGAAGAACAAGGTGCTGACTCTCGACTGATTTTTATTGAAAAGTGAGTTGTCAAACATATCTATAGCAAATGCGCAAAACCATGACATGCGCGAGGCACAAGGAAACATTCCGGCAGCCTTGTCATAAAAACATATTTGCAAGATCAACACAAATAGTCCATTTCCTTCTCATGCAGAAAGCCGGACACTTCACTGATACAGCTCTCGTCTCTATAGTCGGTATGTTATATGCCTCAGTAGTTTCGTGATCAGGTAAAATGCCTAATGGATGCGGGTTACCCTGATGCTGTAGTTTTACCTGTATGTGAACATGTCATTTGTAAGATCAAGCGCGTAAAAATTCGATGTGATAATGGTAAATCTGATGAAAAAAGAAAAAGTGCAGTGTTTCTTTACGTACATGGACAAGTGCACGGGCTTATAATGTATAAATTCTATAGGTGCGGCGTCAATGTTCGTATTTCTGCGAAACAAAAGATAGGTCGCATCTGCCCGATGATTGACAATGCTCTGAAGAACAAGCAGGGTATAGGCAAAGGCATTGTAAATAACAGGAACAATTACATCACCGTTGTTAAAGAAGTTGTGTATGTCATTCCATTATTATATGGTGGGGAGTACATAGGACAAACGAAGTGGTGTGTCAATGTCCGGCTGCGAGAGAATGAACTATCACTTCAAGGAGTTTTGCGACTTCATCTGCCTGATCACTGCAGGTCATGTGGGTGTCATTCCATCTTTAAAAAAACTACCGTCAATTTAAACACGCGAACCAGTGGACTAGAGAAATTGCTGAGGCTTATAACATATAAATTAGAGACAAGAGCTATATCAGCAGTGATCCCGCTCCTGCGCCAACTGCGCCAAAATTAACCAAATCAGATTTACTGTGCCATCCTAATAATAGCTATGGAAATCGGGCCAAACTGGGCTTAAGTCGGATTTGGGAGCGTCTATCACCGGCAATAGCCACGCCAATACAGGTGCTTCAATACATGTACAGTGCCTATTTTTATGAAAAGGAACACTGGAGCGTGTGGCCTGCGCGCCCCGGCGGCTGCTGGCAGTGCGTTCAAGCGGGGGCGAGAGTAAGCACTGCCTGTATTTGCGTCATCTCACGACGAGCAAAACAAGCACTCATTGGTAATATAGAACCAGTGCCAAGATTGCAACTCCCTTTCTTTCATATCGATTACCGGCCTCTTGCCTAATCTTCTTTAAGGGGGAAGGGGCTGTAATCTGGCCGCTGGTTTCATATCACCAGTGACTGCTTGTTTTGCTTGCCACAAGATGACGCGAAAAGAGGCTGTGCTTGCTCTTGATCCTGCTTAAACGCGCTGCCAGCAGCCGCCGGAGCGTGTAGGCCACGTGCTTCCGTGTTCCTTTTCATAAACATCGACTGTACACCTTGTTATCAGGGCCGCCAAAGTCAAAATCACGTATTGATTTTGTTTCGCTGAATAAACTGCGGTTGCGTGTGCGTCCTAAAATCCACAATGCTATGTTTGGTGCCGACGCAACTCTGTTGGATAAGTCCGCTTAACAAAGAAACAAGTTCTCCGCAGGTGCTTGTGACATCTAGTCCAATCGGTAGCATGAAACTGTGGCAGTGATTTATCGGCGAGCATCATCCGTTCCAGAAACCCTGCTGATAGTTTGTTTGAAGAGTTGCACAACATGTAATAAAGCAATTTACACTCTAATAACTGCACGCATGCCGCCAGAATGTCAGTGACGTCTATGTCTGGCCATCTGGATCTGATTTTCAGTGCTTCCCATTCGCAGAAGAACACGTAAATGGTGGGAACCCGTTGACCCTTTTTCTCTAATATACTTTATGCGTGGATCATCACACAAAAGACCTTTTCCTTAAACTGCTGTAATGGTAAAAGCCCCCCAAAAGACTCGAAGTTGCTAGGGTCCGAATTGAAAATTCTCATGTGCTTTCTTTTTAAATGTCATCTCATTTATAAAAACATGCCTCCTGGTCGGAGTAGCCGCAATTTGGTTTTAATACATGCAGCTATAGTGAAACCATCGCTGGCTGTTCTAGTGTCGGAAGGCCTATGAATTGGCTATGCCTTGTTACACGTCCGCCTCTCACTTTCCTGGGTCAATAGCTGACGCTTAAAAAAAATGAACATCACAGCATCGCATTTATTGCTTCGTTTTGAAGATATTTCTGAATCACTTTTTGCATAGTTTGTTCCCTTTGAGTACAAGGTAGAAGGGTAAAGCAGTCGTAAATAGTGCGTGCACGAGCGATCACACCCTTAAAGTCAAAGTTCATAGCGCCCCACCCCCCACCTTCTTTTCTTGCTCGATACTTCCTGTCGCTTGGACACAGGTGGCGTGTTCCTCTCTGCTTGAGTAACAATCGATGGGAGGCTTGGCACGCGGGGTGATGTTATCGTATCCGCCCTCATTGCAGAGGAGATAGGTCAGCTCTTATCTCTGCTTCAGCTGCGTTGGTCACCACCGCTCGCGCACTTTTATCCGCATGTAAAACATGATGCACCGGGGTAGGTGTTATCGATTGGGACATTACACAAAGCATGACGGCCAGTGGCGAAGACATGGGGGGGGCACATCGTAAACGTGCCCCACCCTCCAACCCCCAATATGTTTTTTTTTGCCATGGCACATATAGCACAAAAAGACCTTTTGCATGCCCACTCCCCCTTCTCTATGATATTTGCAATGAATCGAAATATATTTAGTTCTTCACAATAGCCTCAGAATAATTTTTCATGACCTTGAATGTAAATGTAACTTGCTTCTTCTCCAGGATTCGAACTTAGCTGCTCCAGATTGCTTCAAAATAGAAAATTTTGCTGCTAAAAAGTGCTCCAAAATGAAAATTTTGCTGCTCCAAAAACTTCTCCGAATCGGAAGACCTCGGTGTCATCACTGTATCAGTGAAGTGCCTATTTTTCTGCAGGAGAAGGAAATTGACTGTTTGTGTCGATCTTGCAAATCTGTTTTTATAATGACACTGACCGAATGTTTTCTTGTGCCTTGCGCATGTCATTGTTTTGTGCACTTGCTATATACATGTTTCACAATTCACGTATTAATAAAAATCATTTGGTAGTCAGGGCCCTGTCCTTTGTGTTGTGTTCGTGTCTCTAGTGTTGCGGTGTAGCCCAAGCTCATGATGAATCCTAACCAATTGGCCCAATTTGCCATCTTATTCCACCTGTCGGGGCAGAGAGAGAGAGGTCAAAAAAAAAAAAAGAAAAGATGCAACTTCTGCAGCCCTATACTTGGAATCACGGCTCAGATCCAAGTCGGGGCAGGCGATGAGGTGTGCACGTCCCTTTTGGTGAAGCAGAGCAACACGACACAGCTTGCGCAGTCTCAACAGAAATTACATTCACGTGCTCGCCCACGCTGTGTTTTCGAGATCTCTTCCCTTTTTAGTTGTGTCAGAGCCATGACACTTGCCCTTAGCTACTTGTAAGTGCCGCGTTCCACAATGCGTGCGGCGGGGATCGGACATATTGCGATGCTGCTCTCCAGAATGGAACTATAGACCCACCGGTACTAATGCTGCATCTAATAGAACAAGCACTTGTCTATATCAGACGATACCTTGGCGTATCATGCCGCTTTCTTCCTGCATGCTGTTGATTGATTGATATGTGGGGTTTAACATTCAAAAACCACTGTACGATTATGAGAGACACTGTAGTGCAGGGCTCCGTAAATTTCGACCATCCGGGGTTCTTTAACGTGCACCCAAATCTGAGCACACAGGCCCACAGCATTTTCGCCTCCATTGAAAATGCAGCCACCGCAGTCGGCATTCGATCCCGCGACCTGCGGGTCAGCAACCGAGTTCCTTAGTCACTAGACCACTGCGGCGAGGTTTCTTCCTGTTGTTACTGTTCAAAGAGCTCTTGGAATAATATGATTGTTAGCACAAGTGCTTTCTTTGTTATCGTTTTCTTGCATACCAAACATCTCCTATAGTCCTCTGAACTTTTTTTTTTTCGGTCTCGCGACTGCAATATGATTTTTGTAAAGTACATCCCAAATAAGCTTTTTGTTTTATCTTTACCTTTATTGTCTGCATTATTTTTGCTACTGTACTTACACATTTATATTCACTCTTCTCTTATGATGATTTGGGAAACAAATATGTAATTATATGAGCGTACATTGAGTATGCAGCACCCAACATTCTGCTTACTGCCGACAAAATGCCCAAATTGGGTTTGTGTCATAATAATGGGAATAATTGAAAGCCATCCGAGAGATCTTAGAAAGGGTATTCGAGAAACATTGAAATGAAATGGTCCATTTTTTAATGAACTTCTTAACGAGCTATTTCAGGCAATTACCTTTAGGCATTGATTTTTTTTATTGCCACAATAACGGCAGCTATAAGGGCACGCAGTGCAAATTTATTCAGCATAGCGATATCAAAATACAATAATCTGGACCCTCAACTCGATTTTCGGGGGATCACCATACCATGTTTCCCTTGCCCTCTGACGTTGGAAGGCTGCCCAATGAAATGAACTGAAAGCCGTATGGTACAGGAAGCTCACATGACATATTGCCTGTTACGTCCAGCGTGTTAAGGACGCCGTTGCGATGGTAACAAACAATGTGGTGTTTGAAAAGGGAAGGACACGTGCGAAACCAGCCAGCTTGCGAGCGTTTCTGTGTTTCGTAGCTTTACTAATCTTTCTTTTTGTAATGATATATATATATATATATATATATATATATATATATATATATATATATATATATATATATATATATATTAATGCTCCTACATTTTTTTTTTAGTTTCTTCACATAACGGCGCCCGGAGTGTTGCCGGTGCATTTCCTGCAGCACATGGCGTTAGGCGCATTCTTTGACTAGCTTTGCAGTTTTGAAGCTGAAAAAGTCGGAGAGCTTTATTCTCTGTCGCTTTGAGTGAAAAATCATGCTAATGAAAAAATAAATTCAATAGGGATTCCTATTTTGATGCAATGCTGCAATCAAATATAATGTTACATTTATGCAATCATATGGTGGCAACATTTCGTCATCATTTTCACTCGCAATAGTTCTAGCGAGTGCCACTATGAGTTATGCAGTCAGCACTGATGTTTTCAAGTGTTATTGGGCCCCTTTAACAGGTAAGTTGACGATACATCATGCTTAATTGCCCTAGCTATTAAGAGTGCCACCTGTATCGTGCATTTGAACTTATTCCTCTTGAATGCTTGAAACAACTGCTTTTCTATTTTAGTTGTAATTGTTTTGTATAACTATGCTGCCACTAACTCTTATTTTCATTTTGATGTGATTGGGCCTGAGTCACAAAAAATTTATGACCGCTTGGCGCAAGTCACCCGCAATGTTTCGTAAACTTCGAGATTGTCTCAGATTGTGCTTCTAAGATTAAGCGCAAGTCCTGGTGCGGCGGTCACATGTCGATGGAGGTGAAATGCTAGAAGCGCATGTAGTTAGATTTGATTTCACGCCAAAAACACCTCATGGGGAAAATTTCCGGAGCCCTGTACTGCTGTGGTCCTCAAAATCATATCATAGCTTTAGGACGTAAAAACTCAACAATTATTTTTTTCAGATTACGTGCATTACACACACTGTTGCTTATTTGCGAGCTTATGCATGCATCAGCAATAACACGGGAAGGTGCGATCACTGCTGTATAAATACGAGATGCATTCTGCTGATCAGATTACTGAAGGCCGAGGACACCTACTGCCGCTACCGAGTACAACATGCTTTGCTTGTACTTTGATTGACTTGTGGTGTTTAATGTCCCAAAACGACCATATGATTATGAAAGGCGCTGTATTGGAGGGCTCTAGAAATTTCGACCACCTGGGATTTTTCACTGTGCACCCAAATCTGAGCACATGGGCCTAGAGCATTTTCGCCTCCATCGAAAATGCAGCCACCGCATCCGGGATTGGATCCTGTGGCCTGCGGGTCAGCAGCCAAGTAGCTTAGCCACTAGACCACCATGGCGGGGCTTGTTTGTACTTTGCATTACTTAGTTTTTCGGGCTTGGGATAGCTCAGCAGTGAGTTTAATTTATACCAGAATGACTGTCGCTTTCTTCATAGTACCATGTGACAATACAGTAAGTCTGAGGTGTTTCTGAGGCGCACATGTCCTCTCGTTCAAGGAAATAGATTCACATTAGTGAGTATATAGATAATGAACGGTTTACGCCAGCATATAAAAAGAAAAAGAAAAGTTATAGCAGTTTTATACGCTGTAGACCTGTCTATATACACAATGTTCCACAAAAATGCTGCGCATTATTGCTGCTGTACACCGGTGATTCAGTATTGCAAAACAGTATTTTGTGGACAAGCCTAAATGGCACACCGGTATTTGTGCCAACATACGCAGGCTTGTTATTGAAGCTCATGTGATTAAATAGCAATCCGCTAGCTGACCGGTGAGCTCAGCAGCGAGTCCAATCAATTGCAGAAATGACAAGCAAGAACTGCTGTCAGTGAAGTGTCCACAACACTGTGCTGTTAAGCAGCTATATCAATCCCTACTAAGTTCATCGAAATTAAGCTAACTTATCTTTTGACAAAACTTTTTTGAGATGCCAACAAACATTTCATCAAAATTAAATACGGCACACAAGAAATTTTCAATCCCTCATTTTTGTGCACACGCATACGCTACATGATTGTGTTGGTCTATATGAACAAATCTGCGAATGTATCGAAGCATTTTAAGATACCATGGGCGAGTATCGTATTAGGTACAATTTTTGCGGCAGTATCTTGTATCTGTATCTTCAATACTTTTTGTCTAAGTATCTTGTATTTTGTCGCGATACAATTTCAAAGTATCTTAGCCCAGCCCTGGTAATCATCGCTCTAATTGTCAGGTAGCAGACGATGCATAGCCCTAGCGGTGTGCCTGGGCAAATAGGACACAAACGGAAATGATGTCAATTGCAGCTCACCACTGCTTGTGAGTAGAACTGCCTGCAGCAGTGTCCATTCTTTTTCTTCTTTGATGCCCCTTTACGAACAGATTATTAGAAGAGTCAATTCTTTTGTAATACGAAATATGGGGCTGTAGGCTACTGGAATATACTGTAAAAATCGGAATGTAGGTGGAATTTTTTTTTCCGAAACACTTAATCAAAAGTCGACTCTCGTCTTGTATACCGGTCATTTGCAGAAGAAAATGTGGAAGCCTCGCAACAATGGGCAGCTGAAGTCGAAAGGCTCTATTGCTATCGTGAGAATCAGCAGCAGCCCCATTTGGCAAGGCTAGGCAAGGCCTGCAGTGTTTTAGCAGCGTCATTTTGTCTCGTTTATCTGCTGTGAGTCTGCTGTTTCTTTTCTTTTTTTTTTTTTTTTTTCAGAAATGAGTGGTAGTCGACGGCAGTTTATGATAGGCTTTAAGAAAAAAAGTTATCGAGTATGCCGAAGCGCACGGTAACCTGGCGGCACAAAGGGAATTCGGTGCATCGGAGGAAAGAGTCTGATATTGAAGGAGTCAAAAGTAGCATATCACATTCTGCAGCAGCCAAAAAAAAAATAACATTGTTTTGTGGATAGACTGCAGTGCACCCCGAACTGGAAACACTACTCACCGAATTCATCCGGGAGCTGAGTGCAAGGTCACTACCCGTAACAGCAGAGCACATCAGTGTGAAAGCTCTCGAGATAGCACGCGACTCTGGGCTCACGAGGGTGCAATTCAAGGAATCGCCATCGTGGGTGCACCGATTTATGAAGAGAAAGGGCTTTGCATTAAGGCGGCGTACTTCCATCTTTTCACAAATGCTGCATAAGTAATGGATTGGATGGAACGGAGGACGATGCCCTCTGGGACGTTACCAGTTAAAAAGAGACGTCGTCGGACTCAAGTTTGGACGAGTCTGAGTGACGGCACTTTGGGGCATTCAGGTGTTTTACTACATATGATTAGGGTCCAAATAAAGAGAAGTGTCACCATAGTGCAGCTGATCGTATCGCGTATTTACCAAGGTAAGCATGCGTCGCGATACTTTGTGATCTTTAAAAATTTATTTTTTGGATATTCAAAGTTTGGAGGGCTATGGCTCGGACCACTTTTCTGAAAAAACCTTCAAGAGCTGCGGGATATCAGAATGAGGCAGAACGAATCGGAGGTATTAAAGAGTGCTGTGCTCTATGTGACACACTTCAGCGATGACGAATATAAACATGACTAGTGTCTCTTCGCTGAAATACTGAAACAATGTTGAATCCTGACGCAGAGCCTTCAACCACTGCAAACACAACAATGGGAAGCCCCGACAAGCATATGGTGACAGTGATGCTGGCTGGAGTTTGGAGAAGCGCCGGCGATGACATGTATTGGTATTTGGTAGATTTAGTATAGTGTAAATTTTTGCATTAGCGTGTTTCGCTCACTAAATTATAGCGTAATGCTTTTCCAAAAACAAAACCAGCACAATGACGCCCGGCGAAATGCTAGACAAGCTGCGCCATCCATGATCGTGTAATGAAAGCTCGGAAAGCTGATCGGCTCACTTCTAGTTGCGGGTAGTCAAAGCAGCAAAGTTCTACAGAAATTTTTCATGCTCGAGTTAGAGCAATTTAACCACATAAACGTATTATAATAAAGAAAACGAATTGTGCTCCATTTGGTTTAATGTAAATGTTTTGGGTGCATTCAGACAAGTATTTACAGGAATGCATGGACGGTTTTCGCAGACATGGGAGTGTGGCAAACCGAGCATCGGTAATAAATACAACACTGTCTTATCATTCGTGGTTATTGATGAATCGAGCATATTCAAAGTGTAAGCGAGTGGCATCATTTATTGTGAACTAGTGAGTGCTAAGACAGCAGGACATGACGGTAAGCGCGAAGCAGGCAGCCGTTATTTAGATGCGAGCTTTAACGAGTCTCTATGTATCCTTTTAGTGCATGTTTACATTGTTTGCTTTTACAGCGAAAGCTGTTATGAGATCACAACTTGGGTCACGCACAGCGCTGTAGTAGTCCACTGCCGTCGGTGTACATAACCACTATCGCACGTGATAAGAAAAAAAAAATCTAGCACCAAGGACAGAGTGTGGCTCGAACCCAGGTCTGCTGCGTGCCAACCCAGTATTTTACCACTGAGCTGTGCCGGTGCTAGGGACTTGTTCTCTAACTTGCCTTAGGCAGGCTTGATGTAGGGAAAGGAATCGTAGTAATATGAATAATAAAGCGTTTTAGAACAGCAGAAGAACAACCAGGCGTCACACAATGCGAATAGCAAAACAAGTCAGTCGTCCAATGCTCCAACCCGTTACAAAAGCTTGTTCCTGATCACCTATTAACTGTGGCGCATACCCACTTCAGGCATGAATTCTCATCACGTTGAGCACTGCATGAACAATTGGCACAAAATTCTTTGCGAGTGTTTAGCAGATACCACGCTTCTCAGAAGAATGCCGAAGGATAGCATAGCAAATGAAGGCTTACTACCGAGAAATTATTATTATTTCCGTAGTGGGTACCCAGCAAGTGTGCTTGCAGTAGTTACCCAATGAGTGTTTGGAAAAGGCTCTGAAAGGCCGTTCGTCTAGCTTTCGCTGTGACTGTGCCGTGCCTTGCGTGCAGGTCTGGCGTTTTTTTTCGTTATCATTTAAAGAAAAAACTCTGGGGCGAGGCTGCAAAGCACTTACTTCGTAGTGTGGAGCAAACAATTCGCCTGCATCAGTCAGTCTGTTGAGTTGCTATGTCGCTTCCTGTCAGCTGTAATGGCGTCGTTTTTTAGTATAAAAAATTGCGTGGTTGCTGACATTTTTTTCTTACGTAACCACTAGCATTTTGAAGGTGAAATTTGGCAGGCATTGACTACAGCCAGACTGCCTATAAATCGGCTTTTTGAGGTGTAAACAATTTTATTGCAGTTGGCCTTCAAAATATGATATGAAGTACACCAGTCTGTCTTAAATTACTTCTTTTTTTAGGGGCAAAACTCCTGAAAGCGTGGGTCTGTCCATTCCTTGTATATATGTATGTGACCGCCGATAGTTCCACCTCTGCCAACTGCCTACTACTTCGTCTTTGCAAACATTCCACTATGCCCCTTCACTACGCCCCATCACTGATCCACCACTTCACCGACCATAAAGCAAATAAGTAGCCAATATGAAATGCAAGATGGTTGTGTACTTGTATCCAGGTGCGTGTTAAAGAACCATAGATTGTCCCACTGTGTCCATTCCTTGTTTGTACGTGACCGCCTATAGTTCCATCATTGCAAACTGCCCACTACTTCGTTCTTGCAAACATCCCATTACCCTCATCATCGATCCACCAGTTCACCGACCATAAAGCCGTCATAATGAATGGGGAACGAAGCAACGTATAGCTATCACTGACGAATATTGAAATTTTTTGTATAAATATACACTGTTTGTCACGTTTTTGATGATGTAGTGGGCGATATTCAAGGATGGTTCATGGTTTAGTGATGAAGCCCTCTAGCCCCACTCTTCATCATTCACTCCGTGGATATCCTGTGATTATTTTTGTTCTTTGCTATTCTGCATTTTGAAAAATGCGAAAATGTCTCAAGTAGCAAGTCATGTTGATTCAGTATGTGCTGCAAGAAATTAAAGCATAAAGTGCAGTACAGCAAATTGAAACTACTATAGACTCATTGAACTGAACCTGAAGGGGCCAAAAAAGTGTGCTCCAACCCTGAGGCCCAAAATATGTTATAAAGAGAAATATGTGCGCATTTCTTTTGTGAACATAGTGCCGCAAGAATTCTGCAAATACGTGCTACCTATATTAACCCTTTACTGCCGGATGTCACAAATTCTCGACGTACTGAAAACCTTCGAGCAAGTAAATCACGAAATGTGAGCTACCTATATTGCCGGCTGCCAAGTACTCATTGGGCATGTAGCTTTCAGCATCTAGCGCAGTCTCGTCCAAGGTATTTTAAGCTAGAACCAATTGTTTTGGGGCTCAAGGAGGAGAATGCAAAGCACGTGCAACAACTATCGCTTAGTTTTTTCTTGCCTTAGTGCCGTAAGTTCTCTCTCCAATAATATTGTTTATTCAGTGTGTGCGCACTCAGAAGGTGATACATAACATGTTTCGTAGCTCTTAAGTACGTTTTTTGTTGCTAGGTCCTTGCTTCTATGGCATATGGAGAATTCGCGGCATACGCATATGGAATAAAGTTGAAACTTATACAGTTTAACTGCAGAATATTTTAAGAGTTCCTACTTAAAGCTGGAATATCAAAACAATTTTTATTTTGCTCAGAGGTTTCATAAGTCTGGCGTTAAAAGGTTAAGGAAGTTACAGGAGTTTTAACACCGGTTTCAACAGGTTTCAATTTTTGCGTGGCCTCGCCACCCTTCTCGCTCACAGGGAGGGGAAGGTGTACCCCATCGTCGTGACTAGATTAGACCACTCGACGAGCTGCGTGCTATGCAATTTGCGGATCAGTGACTTTGCATCACTGCGCATGAAAGGAGGATTGATCAGGCACAGGAAAGAAGCGCGTGGGAATTGTTTTTCGAAATGGAGTCTCTGTGCGGCATACAGCGGTGTAATATTTAGAAAACATGATCGCCACGGTCTACTCTACGAATTACTGAGCTTCTTTGGGGGGTCCAAAAAATAGTCGGAGCCTGTTCACTGTCCCTTTATTAGGAGTTCTGTTTACCAGAAGATGAACAAGGGTGCAGCGTAGAAATACGAAATCAATCATACTGGGAGCAGTTATTTCAGTGGCGGATAGAGGAAAGGCAGTAAAAACAATTGCCCCCCCCCCCCCCCCCCCCCCCCCACCCTACGTCTGTGTCAGCACCCCCTCTCACTTCAGTGCTTGTAGTCCACCTCCTATCCCCAATTAGGATAAATGAGCGAAGCCACAGTGATCAAATATTAACAGTATTAATGCCATGAAGGGTGTTTTCTGCTATTAAAAACAAAAAGTCATGTCCACATCCTGCTCTTTAATGTTACTTTAGGCTACCGCCCCCCCTAAAGTGAGTGGCTGGATCCGTCCTTGATTTCATTTAAGCAGCAGTTTCATTGATTTCTGTGTACTGAGCGTCTGCTGCGCTTCATGAGGCACAACAGTTGCAGTAGTGTCGCTTTTGTAACTTCTTGTCGTTGCCATAAAAAGTTTCCTTCTTTGCGTTTAGTGTGCTGTTAGAGTGAAATCCTCTTGTCTGAGAGAAATACCAAATGTGATTGTATATGTTTACAAAATAAATGAGTGGCTTCGGGTTTGGCAGCATGACACGACGTCGGTTAATAGCTAACGGTTAATAGCTAACGACCGAGCAGGGCAGCCTCACCATGAGTACATGTCATATCGGTCCAAGGAGGAAGCGCGGTTCAAGGAGCTTCCTTTCCCCTAGCAGAGAGTAGTGAGACCCCTCTTTATTCCGGAAGTTTTGTTTTTGCAATTACGTTTCTCCTGGTAATCTCAGGCTCTACAAAATCGCACAGAGCAGCACAGGCAAATGAAAATGCATACTCCACGGCCGAAACTGCATCACTGCAGGGCCAAGGCACAGTTTAAAGGGTAAATGACCAATCGACAAGCTCATTGGCACGTCAATTTGCCTGTGGGGAAGCATTGTGGAGAAGCGCCTACGAAGGGGATTGGTCTGAAGGAAAAGGCACGAGAATGTTTTTTTAAATGGAGTGTCTTCGTCAGGCGCAGCGCTGTGATATTCGGAAAATGAGATCGCCAGGGTCTACGGTACGAATTTGCTGGCTTGTTTGGGGTGTGTAAAAAAAAAAGTTGGAATCTGCTTACTGGCCCTTTAACATTGCTAACATTTCTTAAATGGTTTGGAAAGTACACACGGAATTGTGCTTTCATTATTTATGTCAGCACTGGCTTTTACTGCATTTAATACATCATGTGCAACACCGTGAAAAGTATGCAAAAGTTTGGTCAGCAAAATGGATAGCCCTCGGTGTCTCATAGTCAGTTTTTGTTGGAAACGCTCATATGAGCCTCTGCGGGATGCACCGTCAGAGGCAGCAAAGGAAATAGCAAAGATCAAAAACAAGGAGAGGCTAAGCAATCTAACCATATCAAGCCATATGAGTGGTTTTTTTTCTAAGACATAAAACATTTTTTTTAATACTCAGCCTAAGAATGAAAAAAAAAATTATGCAGGGGTTAAAAACATTGATTTAGTATTTCATAATAGTAACCCACTTTCTGGAAGAAAGTGGGTTACTATTAGGAAATTAGGTTACTATTAAGTTACTATTAGTGGGATACTAGCTTTTACAGTGTTGCACCTGATGTGTGTGATGGAGAGTAGGGAATTTATCTCAGCAGCACGCACTCCGCTTATTTAGTATTCTACGGTGAAGCTATTTACGTCAAGCTCATGTGTTTTCAGGTGGACTATTCTGAGTGACTCGTGCTCTTATGCAGACAAAAAAAAGAAAAAGAAATGCACAGAAAAGAAAGCGTGCATTTGCATTGGCATTATTGTATAGTGGCACTGCTGTCTGTAGGACACGGTGAGAAAGTGGAGAAGTTGAGACACTAAGATGGCACCGCACATTCACGTCAGAAAGAACAGCTAAAAAAATGCAGAGACTCATTGACAGCTGTGATGCGAATACAGACAGCAGAAGTTAGGTCATGCAAAAGCGGAGATAGCGTTGAAAGACCTTGAGTCCAAGGAAGAATGTCGCCACTTGCAGTACTTCACGCTTGATGAACGAACGGAGAGGCGTGTACATCATAAGTGTGAACGAAGCTTCTCTGGTAATAAGTCCCCCTATTAAAATATACCATTTTCAAGCACCCCAGCGCTATCAACAGGTGCGCAAGGACTCACGGGAAAAGTTTCTACGCCACAGCAGCAGTTGCGACGAGTGCCCGGGCCTCCCACATTTACCTGTCCACTTGCGCTATTCCAGGACTTCTTAGACACCATTAATTCGGCAAGGTGCAACTGTGTAATTCAATCACGAACATCAGTGTTCAGTTGCAACGAGGGCCTCTTGACGATTAGGATCAGTTTAGTGGCTCAAAAGTGCACTAATTTATTCTTTCGTTTGCACAGCAAAAATGAAACAAAAAAATATGGGATTCAACTCGGTTGTCTATGAAGCACACAAGCGGTTATAGATTAATTGATGCATTTGGAATCGAAGTCCATTGACATTGTCGACAAGTACAATGAGAGGTTCTGATTTTTAAAGAGTACTAGTAAGTAGCCTATAATCGGCATTTAACAAAATAAATACATTTACTAAACAGCCTGCACGTCGCTTGCACTTTATTGTAACGAATGATAAGTGTCTACTAACCTTCATTGCCACTATGACTATAGGATGGAATTATACTTAGAGTGAAAAAAAAAAGAGCAACTCAAGTAAGGGAATACACACACCATCTAGCACTCACAGTTTATTACACGTTTAAAAGAAACATTTAGGGAAATGGGGGTGCTACACACAGAAAGTGCAATAACGAAGGCACGGGTTTACGGTTGATAATAGAGTCAAATTACTTGGCTTGTAACAGCTGTGAAGGTCCACTTACACAAGTGTGGCATTATTTGTGACATGATATGCCTCCGCAATTTCTCGCATTGTCTGATTAGGTTGATGGTGCTTTCGAAAACTGGATTACATTCTCATGACTAACTTAGCAAAGTGAGATGAGATGGCTTCATTCAATGCTCGCTAAGACACTGTGTTAATACATTGATCTCTCTGGCCGATGTACATGCTGAGAAAAAAGAAGAAATTTGGTTTTAACTCCTACACGGCAACTGACAAAACATTTTACATGCTTCTGACCACATTTTTCTTTGCCCACTGTAGACTTCTGCGACCTTTGTGCACTACAGTACAAATGTGACTAATTTTATTTGTGGCGACAAACACAACCCTCACCCCACGTCGCTTTCATACATTCTTCAGGCCATGTGACTTCTTATACATACATACCTGCCAGGTCTTCCGATTTGCCCGGGATACTCCCGAATTTTGACCGCTTTGTATGATTGTACAAAGCGGTCAAAGAAAGAAATCTCCCGGAAGTGCCCGCATATTTGTCTCAAAGCGGGCTCCAATTTGCAATCTAGCACCAATGCACCCGCGCAGAGTGCCGATTGTCATCGTCATCGTTTAAGACTGCTTGAATGTGCCTAGTCTACGAAGTGGAGCAGTTGCAAAAGCGAGCGAGCCTGCCAGGACTTCTACAATGGATGGATGGATGGATGGATTGATATGACTGTACCCTTTAGATCGAGCGGCAGCTAACGATACTTAGCCGTAATACTTAGTGAACCAAAAACTGGATGTATCATTCTTTTGCTTTAAACTTGAAATAGAGGACTGGTACTTTGTAGTAAAGGATTTAATTTTTACTCATGCCTTGATTTTAGCCACCAATCAGATAACCTCCTTCTAGTTAATTCTTTCCGCTTAAAGTCTATTTTGCCATCCCTGTCCCTAAATACCAGTGCTTTGAAAAACTCTGTGCCATCATCCTGAACTAAAAGGCGAAGCCCTTTACAGAACATTATCAAGTGTTCGGCAGTTTCCTCCTCCTCTCCACACGCACTGCATACCCTGTCTACCCCTTCCTATTTGGCCCGATATGTCTTGGTTCACAATACTCCCGTCCTGGCCTCAAACAGTAGAGAACTACCCAAGATATTATCATAAATCCTTTCCTTGGCAATTTCCTGCTTAAAAGTTTGATAAATCTCTAGTGCAGACTTCTTAATTATGCCGATTCTCCACATATCAGTTTCTGTTGCCTTCACCTTTTTTTAACCGATAGTTCTTTTTGGTTTGGCCCCCTGCTCTTTTCTAAGTATTTACCCGTCAATTTTCTGGTTCGCTTCCGCCATTTTGTATCGACATTCTTCATGTACAAGTAGCTGAATACCTTCCTAGCCCAACGCTCCTCCCCCATTTCTCTCAATCGCTTCTCAAATTTTATCTTGCTGCTAGCTTCCCTGCCCTCAAATGATGTCCATCCCATATCATCTTGTACTCCCTGATTTGGTGTATTCCCGTGAGCTCCTAAGGCAAGCCTATCTATTCCACGTTGCTTTATTCCTAGTCTTGCTTGAACTTCTGATCTCATGCACAGAACCGCATTGCCGAAAGCCAGACCAGGAACCATGACACCTTTCCAAATTCCTCTCACCACATGACACCTATTGTAATTCCACAGTGCCCTATTTCTTATCGTTGCTGCATTCCTGTTCCCTTAATCGTTATGTATATTTCGTGTTCCCTCAGATACTCGGTCCCATTGCTTATTCATACGCCCAGATATTTATTCGTTATCTCTAGCATGACCTCCTGTATCGTAAGCTCACTACCTTCATTATCATTAAAAATCATGACTGCTGATTTTTTTTACTGAACCTCAAATCTAACTTAACTCCCTCATTACCACAGATGTCCATTAATCTCTGCAAATCTTCCTTGTTGTCGACCATTAGCACTATATCATCTGTGTACATCAATGCTGGTAGTGCCTCTTCATTGAGTTTTCCTTGTTTGACAAAAGAGAGGCTGAAGCCAAGTCCACTCCCCTCTAAATGGGCCTCTAATCCGTTTTGGTATATCATGAATAGCAAGGGTGACAGAGGACACCCCTGCCTAAGCCCTTATTTTATCTCTGTGGGCTCGGATACCTGTTTTTCCCATTTTATAACTACCTTATTTCTTTTATAGATATCCTTTAAGAGCTAAGTGACTCCATCCTTCACACCTAGTGCGTCCAGTATTCTCCACAAGACCTCTTGAACCACGCTATCGTACGCTTCCTTGATGTCCAAAATATCTGAGTATGTGAATGCAGCGCCGCCGTTCTAGGAGCTGTGAGGCGCAAGGCAGGTGTGGTGGTGCTAGCATCAGATTATACTGTATTTTCCACGCTAATATTGCTGAGTGATAGCACTAACAGTCACACCGACTTGCCGTTCTTTCTCTGAGCATGTGCTTGTGTTCTTGTGTCGCGAGCGCTGTTAGCGTGGCTAGCGCCGTGTCGCATTGCTGTCAGTCATGGCACTCAGCAAAGAGTCAAAAAAATATCTTCAAGTGTTCTTGAAGCACTATATGACAGAGTTCGCTTGTGTTATCGCCTCGCGGAAAGGTGAGCACCATGCGTTCACTGGTGAAGTCTCTTCAAGAACTGTGTATGGCCCGTTAAACCGTGGCTGAAATATGTCGCATCAACCAGGTGTGCGAATAGGCGTCAAGAGGAGCACTTCGTCTCCAGGTTGAAAGGATACAGCACGATACCATTCATCATAAACTAGCTTTCTCTCTTGCTGTCAGGCTTCAGTATTTATATGAGCACGTTGGCGACACTGTATGAGTCGTAAAACGTATTCCTCTGAAGAAGATGGAGATGAATTTACGTGGCAGGTAAAGAAAGAGACGTCCAGGAAAGAAGTAGGGGAGCGTCCATAAACTAGGTAAAATCATGAGTAGCCGGTTGTCCGCTGAATGGCCGTATTGTAGGTGAAAGTGACGAATGGTAGAACTACGTCCTAGTTCTTGTGGTCTGGTTGAATATAGGCGGCGATCATGTCAGGGAGAGTGTGGTGAAATCGCTCAGTGAGGCCGTTAGTCTGGTGATGAGAACTAAGAGGCAGTCTTGTGAGTTGTGCTAGAGGGGTGAAGAAGTTCGTTCACTAGTTGTGAAAGGAAGGCCCTTCCACGGTCACTGAGCAATACACATGGAGCACCATGACACAGTATAATGGCTCGGAGGATGAAATCGACAATTTCAGAAGCTGAACCAGTAGTGACGAATGCCGTCTCAGCGTAGCGCGTCAAATGGTCAACGGCTGTTACTATCCTCCGGTTTCCAGCAGCACTGACTGGAAAGGGACCATACAGATCGACGTCTACAACTTCGAATTGTGCGGCTGGGCACGGAAGAGGCTGTAGTGTACCAGCTGGAGCAGATGTTAGTAGTTTTCTACATTGGCAGGTAGTGCAGGACCTGACGTACCGAGCTACGCTAGGGGTAATGCCTGGCCAATAAAATGGACTTCAAATGCGATCGTAAGTTTTGTTAACCAAGGTGACCAGCAGTCGGATGGTTATGAAGCGCTCTGAGGAATTTGGACAGAAGCGATCGGGGTAGAACAAGAACCAAGCGCTGACCATCAGGATGGTAAATTTTGCAGTACAGCACCGAGTTGTCCAGCTTAAATTGCGAGAGCTGGCGACGGAGCCTCGCATTAGGTGGACGGGAACTGCCAGTGAGGTAGCCTATAAGACGCCGACAGTATGGGTCAGCCAGCTGTCGCAAGGAAAATCGGGGGGGGGGGGGGGGCCTTTCGAAGGCAGCTGGTCCATACAGGCGAGCGAGAGAACCGCCGTAGACGTGGACTCCATGGGTGTATTGTGCAAAATGATTGCGGGAATGCGGAGTGGAGCCGCTGGTAGTGGGCAGCGAGGAAGAGGGTCGGCGTCACTATGCTTTCTGCCACACTTGTATATGATGTCAAAATCATACTCTTGGAGGCGTAGAATCCAGCGGCCGAGGCGTTCTGACAAGTTCTTCAGTGCCGAAAGCCAACATAAAGCGTGGTGGTCGGTCACAATGGCGAAATGGCGACTGTGCAGATAGGGACGAAATTTGTGCACTGACGAAACGATGGTGAGGCACTCCTGCTCGGTGATTGTGTAGTTCCTCTCCGCTGCGAAGAGGACACGGCTGGCGTATGCAACGACTTGATCTCGCGAAGAGTTGTTGCGTGGCAGGAGCACGGCTCCTAAACCGCGGCCGCTAGCGTCTTTGTGCAGGAAGGTCGGTGCATCATCGTGAAAATGAGAAAGTATAGGTTCGTCGTGAGGGCACTTTTCAACATTTCGAAAGCAGATTCACATTCCTGAGACCTCTGAAAGGGCATACCGGAAGCAAGTAGCTTATGGAGTGGTGCGGCTATGGAGGCAAAGTTTTGTATGAATTGCCGAAAGTAAGAAGCGAGATCAAGGAAACTTCACAAATCTCTCGCTTAGTCAGGGCGAGGGAAGCGAAGCACCGCAGCAGTTTTATCAGGGTCTGGACAAATTGCGTCCTTGCTCACGACATGACCGAGGACCTTGATAGTTCTGCTGGCAAAATGGCACTTAGTGTTAATTTGAAGACCAGTGCCTGCAAGGCAAGTCAGGACCTCGTCCATGCGTTGCAGATGTTGAGGAAACATCGATGAAAGATAATGTCATCGAGGTAACATAGGCAAGTCTTCTATTTCAGGTCACGCAGCACGGTGTCAATCGTGCGCTCAAAAGTTGCGGGTGCATTGGATAGACTGATCGGCGTAACGTTGAATTTGTATAGGCTGTCTGGGGTTGCAAACACTGTTTTTTCTTTATCGTCATCGTGCAAGGGGATTTGTCAATAGCCGGAAGGCAAGTCGAGCTCGAAAAGAATTCGGCACCTTGTAAGGAATCGAGGGCATCGTCGATGCATAGCACGGGGTATACGTCCTTCCTAGTGATCTTATTGAGTGCTCGGTAATCGTCGCAAAAGCATACTGAACCGTCTTTTCTATACACCAGAACGATGGGAGATGATCTCAAAGACTGCTTGAAGGTCGGATTATCTCCCGTTGCAGTATACCGTCTACGTTTTCCTCAATGATTTTTCATTCGATTAGAGAGACGCGGTATGGACAGCAAAGCACGATGGATGTTCCGTCGGTCTGAATAGGATGTGCTGTAGCTGTAGTCTGGCCCAAGGTGGATGAATTAACGTCAAGAGTTTGCATGCTTTTCTAACAAATCAAGCAGCGGCTGCTTCTGTTAGTCCGTCAAGTCTTTGTTGATGGCTGCTGTAAAGGCTGAGAAAGCAGCATGATCAGCAGGATGGCCTTTAGAGGAGACAGGGGTAAGAGGCACGACGCACACAGGCTCCAGATAGGCAACGGAGGCGACAGTAGTGCCCCGCGGCAGTCAAATTTTATCTGGTGTGGTGTTTGTAGCAGCGAGGACAGCCGATTCATTGTTGAAGCGAGCCACACCTAATGCGAGAGCTATGCCTTTATTAAGGCAACGGGGTGGCGTGGTGACCAAAATGTCACCAGAGTCGACGTCGTTGGACAAAACTGAGACTAATTGCTGTTCGCGTGGTGGTAACTCAAAGTCTACTGCAGCGATGAGTCGAAGTGGCCTGTAGGTTTCGTCGCTGAGCAAGTGGTCTGTGTCAGTAAGATGGACGACACGTGCACAACAAATAGCCGCGGAAGCAGAGAAAAGGAAGTTCCAGCTTAAAATGAGTTGGTTGGAGCAGGGGGATATCACAGGAAATTCAATTTGGGGAAGAATGTGGTCGATTCGCACACGGGCAGTACAGAGAGTGGAAGGGCGAATCGTTGTTCCCTGGGCTGTAACCAGTGTTGGTCCATCATAAGGCGTCGTGACTTTTCGAAGACGGGTGCACAAGTCAGTACAAATAATAGAAAATACTGCCCCAGTGTCCACCAAAGCATCAACGTGTACTCCTTCAACTGTGACTGAAATCATATTGTAAGGGCGTGCTCTAGGAGTTCAAGTCCTTTGTTGGAATGCAGTTTGTCCTCCAAAAACTGCATCGCTTAGTTTTCCGGAGGACGTTCAGAAGCGAGGGAAGCAGGCTGAAATGGAGAAGAGGAGCGACGGTAGGGCGACGGTGAACGGCGTCGGGTTACTACGCAGTTCACCCGACACTGGCGGAGATGGAGACTGGCACGGCGGTGACGAATAACGGCGGCCCTGGTACAAGGCTCCTTCGATATAGTCCCTTTCGCGTATGTCATACCCTCGACACTCGTCTTGTTGGCACTTGCGGCAAAAGCGTGAAATGCGACCACGATAGCTGCAATAATAGCACGTAGGGCAAGTCGATCGATATGGAGGGTAGTAACTTGTGTTAACTGCACCGGGAGAAAGAGCAGTTAGAGGGACAGATGACGGCTCAGGCGGTGGTGATGGAAAGCTCGGGGTTCCGCTTGTAGGAGGTGCGGCAGCAACCGACGCATACGTTCGTGGCAGCGACGTCGAGCAGACGGCGCCTGATGGCGCGGCGGCGGCATGCGAGAACGATGGGAGAGTGCGGGCGACAGTGGGCTGCAGGTGGACAATGTGGGTCATGGATGTGAGCTACTCCCTGATGACATCCCGCAATGACATTGAAGAAGACTGAATGGGACACACTGAAGGTAGTGTGAAATTCATTGATTTTAACTCTTCGTGTATAATCGCCCTTATTGTGTCCTGTAGGTTTGGATCCGCCGTAATACGGGCCGCGTCACTGTCCAGTTGTAGGTGCATAGACTCAAGTTCTTCGAGGCGCTGACAGGTTATCGCAACGTCAGTAACGATAGCCGGATTCTGAATTGTAAGGGCATTGAGTGCGATGAGTGCAATCCCCTTAAGAAGCCGGCATACCTTGTCTGACTCTATCATTGATCTGACAACCCGGTGGCAAAGTGAAATAACATCCTCGATGTAGGATGTATATGACTCCCTGATGTGCTGTTTCGGAACCGCGAGAGCTTTCTTTGCGAGAGCCGAACAAACAGCCGGTGTGCCAAAGACATGGCGAAGCTGATATTTGAAGGCTGACCAGTCGGGGATCTCGATGAGGTGGTTGAAGAACCACGTCTTCGTGACACCTGTGAGGTAGAATGAGACGTGAGCGAGTTTGTAGGTGTTATCCCACCGGTTAACAGCGCCGACACGTTCGAAATCATCCAGCCATTCCTCCACATCTTCTCCGCACATACCTGCGAAGAGATGGGGCTCACGCTGGATGCTGTTAATCACGTGAGAAGGTGGGGAACGCGGTGGCGGAGTGGGAACGCCTGCAGCACCGACCTCATCTTGGTGCAAAATATTTCTGGACACCTGGCCCAAGCGACGACCTGAACGTAGCTCCAGGGGTAGAGGAGCCAAGAGGACGACGGGGGATCTAACAGTGCCCTCCACCACGTATGAAGTCTTGGTTTGGAAGACCTTTATTAGGCCTGAGACACCGGCAGCCGACAGCTACGATGAACAAACCAAGATGATGATGCTATGCGACATCGATGAGGATGCATGAGCAACACGTGATATTGTACAGATGGAGAGGATGGGTACAATAAATGCCCACAATATTTGAAATAAGTGTAATATTTCTAGCTTCTTCAATATTCACAAATGAAGGATGTCCGTGTTTGTATGTCTTGGCCATGTGAGCCGATTTTCGAAAGCCTATGCTATGTACGATACGCAGAATACGCTGCCTCTTTGAGCTGGAAACTACTCTTATGTGCACAATTTTCTTCCGATGCCGTGCGTGGGATGACATCACATTTATTCGTTTAATAATATTTGAATGCGCCGATGTGAAACTAAACCTGGCAAGTTTCACTGAACCCGCCTAAACCTGGCAAGTTTCACTGAACCCGCAGTAAAACTTGAAAACGTGTACCAAGAAACTGCAAATTATCAGAGCAAAAAGCCGCACGAATGAATTTTAGTTCCTTCTCTTTTTGTTAAAACAGGTTTCGAATGAGCTCACTTTTTTGTAGACATGTGACATGTCAAATAAAATCAAATAATTACCTGTATATATTGTAACACCTATCTGTAGTTTGCTTGCACCCAATCACGGACAATTAATTGTTTTTCTTGTGAACAAGTAGTTGTTAAACTGAACGTGGTCTTCCAGCTCACATATTGGCCATGATAGACTGTTTTGACTTCATGTATCAACGCTCATAATCTGCACGCCGCCTAATTCCTACATTCCCTATACATCTGCTTGGTAATATTTACACAACAAGCATCATTGCTTTTGCATTTCATGCATAGAGATACATCCAGGTGCATCCAAACACGTATTTAAGATGAAGTAAAAAGTCAACAAACGCTGATGCATTTTTTTTGTTTGGTGCTTTCACGGCACAAGCGAGTAGCAGGGAAGAGAAAACAACCGGCACGTTCGGTTGGTTCGACGTACAAGCTTTTCACAAAGTGCTTCTCGGGGGTTCTGCGATTGCTTGAAATTGGTCTATTGCGGCCCCATTTATTTCTTACGAACAGTCCTAGCGCAAGACATTTGTTGATGTCACAACTCCACGTGTATGTCAGATTTTTTAGCTTATTTATTTATTTATTCAATATACTTTACAGGCCCAGCAGGGCATCGTGTAAGGGAAGCATCAAAAGAATAGATAACATGACTTTGCACAACTTACATGCAAAGAATAACATTACAAAATTGTTAATGATTATATGCTTAGCAGCGACAATGATGAAAAAAAGAGAAAATAATAATAAAAGGAATACAATGGCAATGAAAAGCAGAAGATTATACATGTGAGATATCGGCGTAAAACACGCTATAAAAAAGTAAACACATTTTGTAAACGACTTTCGATTATTCAAAAGAAAACATTGCTCAAGATGACACACAGAATTGAAAGGCATGTTAGCAATCAAGCTTTCTAAAAATTTTTAAAATAAGAAAAATAAATGAAAGAAGAATACAAAATAACCCAAGAAACTAGCAATCAATAAATGTGTAAATGCAGGACTTGATGAGAATAAACCGAGCAGTTAATCCTTAAAGATGAGTGATTAGAAGGTGCCGGAATTTTTTTGATTCCATTCAGCTATGATGTCATCTGGAAGGCTGTTCCACATGCTGATGGCGCGGGGGAGGTCAAATGACTTAAAAATGTATGTTTTACCGTAGATACATGTGAATGAAAGATGATTTTGCAGTCTCTTTGATGTGAATGCAGATGTTTGCAATGTTATAGGTGATGGCATTGATTGGTGCATGTATTTATGAATAATGAAAGGAGGTTTATATCATGACAGCTGCTCAAAAAGAAAAGTGATAAGTTCTTTTTTATTTTGTGTTATGCTTACACTGTGATCATAGTTTTGGGAGATTAATCTAGTGGCTCTATTCTGGATCTACTCCAGCATGTTAGTTAATTAAGTGTAATGAGGGGACCAAACTGCAGAAGCGAATTCAAACTGAGACTGAAGAAATGTTAGGTATGCTAAGGCACGTATACTTGTGGGCATTTTACGTAGATTGCGGCATAAGTAGCTTAATTATCGTGAGGAATTGCTGCAGATGTTGGTGATGTGGGCAGTCCAAGAAAGGCTAGATGTTAAGGTTACCCCTAAATATTTAAAAGATTTAACACTAGATACTAGATTTCTGCTCATGATTTTTGATATTAGTGCTTTAGAAAGAATATATCAAGCATATTGTGTATAACTGCCTGGCTGACAATTTTATAAAGAGAGGAGCTCTTTTAAGCTTTTCACTGCTGCAGGTATGCGAACTGGAGTTATTACCGTCATGAGCCGATATGCGCTTGCTTCATTCTTTTCAATTTTGGCTTTGCTTTTGCAGCACATTCTCCGCATTGTCGGGCGAGAAATACAATAACTGTGATTGGTGAGTCTTACATGACCATGATCGCATATCTTCACGTAACCAGTCACTAAACTGAAATATTCCAACATCACGTAGTAACTATGTAATCACATGCTTAAGAATCATATAACCAATTGTAATAACTCGTCATGTGACTAAAATTGCATATCACATCACATTGTGACTAAACATCACATAATATCAAGTAACCTGACTAAAATGACGTGACATCATGTAAGTGGTAACGTTACCAGAATCTTGCAACTCCTTGTTATTACTTGTGTGAATAAAAATCATGTAACATGATGCTACTTTGAGTCACATGATTAAAAATTATGTGACGTTTAGTCATGTCACTAAAATTGTTCAACATCGAGTAATAGCTACTCGCGGCACATGTTCCCACCATAAATAACGTAACAGCTCCTAATGTGACTAATATCACAACATTACATAACGGGTAGTGATGTGACATGTCTAGCTAAATCTAGTCATAGATAGTATCAGAAACTTGAGACCTCTAACAAATGTGTGGTAATACTAGCTAACCTAAGCTAGATCGAACACTAGCTTCGCCAATGGTTCTAGTTTTGCACCTCTAGTGCACCTTGCACACTTTTTTGTGAACATTTTCCAAATATTCAACAGCTGTAGTTGTGCAGAGAGTAAAGAAAAGCTTCCCAAAGAAACAAATGCCAAATTTTGCTGGCAGAGGAAGTCTTGTGAAACTTGTGTGTCTGAATTCAAAGAGTATTTTGTGAGTTCCGTTGTTTTTACATAAAAAGCATGACATCAGTTTTAACTTTTCTATCTTTCTTTTTTCTTGCAGACAGACTGCAAAGCAATTTGAAGTCTAGGAAGAAAAGAAATTCATTCAGACATCAAATTTTCTCTGGAAAGTTGTTTTTGTCTGCCTGTTTAGTTTTACCTCTGTGAAGTAAATAGTAATAGATACTGTAGAGGTTGTGGAAGAATATTTGACTAAGAGCGAGATATATGTGTCTGGTTATTATTGTTATGTTAAGGTATTTTTCTATCACATGTGCGCATGTGAGTACCATCCTAAGAGGTTGTATCTGGTGGTCACATTCATGCTGCTCTGCATTACAAGATGTAGAATTAACATTTTTTTACACGAGCCCTTTTATATTTACTGTATTGATTGTGCTAGGAAGTGACAGATCAGAAGAATCAGTGCATTACCAGTGATGCCTCATTGTGAGTAGTGCTATTTAAATTGGTGCTTTCATTTATGTTTCTTGCGTGCCTGTGTGTGTGCAATATTACAGTAAGCATCAGTGTAGTTAGTTGCACAAATATATGTGTACAGCTATGAAGCCAATATTTCAGCCAGAATTCAGGCAGCAAGCACTATCTTAGTTGCTCTGGTTGTTCATCGGCTCTGGTCTTGTCCGCTTCGCTCAAGTGGCTCGAACGAGCCATGCAACTGGGGCAGTCGTCGCACAGTGCGCAGTTGATGACTCCCAATTTCGACCCATAAAACACCCGTGCAGTTTTAAAGGCCAACTTTGGTGATTTTTCGAGGTCAGTGGATCCCAATAAAATTCACTGGGTACGTTCATTTGCACATTCGCGCAATTCATGCCAAATTGCTGGCTTGAGGGTTTCGCAGATTCTTTTCAAATGAATTTTATAGCTTGCCTCGAAACGCTCACCTCGCTTGCCAAAATTAATGGCAACATTGTGTGTGTGATGTTGAGTTTTGCCTGGCGGAAATGACAAACTGATGTGCCACTGCAGCGTCTGCTTGTCTGCCATAGATTGTGTGGGTTCGGTCGGCGCTTCGTTGGTTCAGCGCGCGATTTCCTTGTCCGTATTGATGGGCGTGCGATAGGTGCCAAGTGGTGCTGCGATGTGAGCCACACACGATTCGCCATATATTCACCATAACAGGGTTAGTGTTTTGGCCGATCGCCAAGGAAGGCCTGGACAAGTAGTGCCATCTGGCGGGCATTATGTCCAATCAGGCAGGTTTTCGGCAGCATCGGGCAAATTTTTACGTCACACATAGAAGCACACTAAGTTGGGTTTTGGTTTTGGTATTGCGGTGTTTCGATAAATTAAAGATTACACTCGAATTTTTTTAGCATTTCAGTTATCGGTCACGGGGGGAAGAGTTTCTAAGGAACGTAGAAGCACCATTATCCTAACATGGTTAAAAAATCGCTGGAGTTGGCATTTAAGCTCCCGAGGAGGTTCTTCGAAGATGCACAGTATGTCCGCTGACTCGAGATATGTTCCACCCTTGCGACACAGACGATATCTCTTGATGCATGAGGCATATTGTGCGAACATGGAGAAGCTGCTTCGATCAAGATTGCGCCTTACGACTGTTCCCGCTCTGAAGAATGCACTCCCTGACTTGCATGCTGAGGCCCTTGGTGTAGACGCAATTTACTCCGTGTTCATGGGTCCTTCCGGTTACTGCGATGGCTGTGTGTGAGTGTGCCCACAGTTTTGGTGTTTCTTTTCTGGGGCAGGCGCCGCATTCACCACAGAGAGCGCTACTACAGCCGTCTGCCGAAGCCCCAGCAGCTCGGACACAATGGCAGTGTGTTGTGCAGAGCTGACGCATATATGCTGATCCGACAGAATCTTTACCACAACAGAACCTTCGAATTTATCTCGAAAGCATTCAAATACAATGAGGAGAATGGCACTCTTGCAGACCCCCTGCATTTCAAGGAACTGGCGATTGACCTCTACCGGAGGGGTATTAAGGAGTTGCAGAAGGGAATTGCTATCGACTACTCGCAAGGAAAAGGTCGCTCACGGGAGGGCACACATAGGCTCACAGACAATATAAGGGTCAAGGTTGAGGTGGCGAAAAATAGGCTTGAGAGCATGATCAAGATAAAGCACCTTCGAGGTGACCTGCTCTTGCATGCAGGTGTTGCCCACCGTCAGGCCAATCAGAAGCGCCGAGCATGGTAAAAAGTGGCACCGAGCCATGGCACAGCCGGGGAGCTGGACAGAGACCAGCATCTACGCCACCGAGCCAGCAGCCTGGCGAGATCTTTACTAGTTATATTGAGCATGGTGCTCGACTTCTGCAGGCGTGCTGAACCCATCTATGCCTGAAGAAAAGAAAATTCGTCAGATTCTCAAGGGCATCGAGGAGGGCGCATCCAGATGTTGCTGGCGAAAGCCCGACCACGGTGGCAGCCCTTGTAAGCCTGTTCCAGAGCTTCGATCAATTGCGTCGTCAGCATTCCACTCGCCCCACAGAGTGTCCCCCCACTAGATTCGATCTCGGCCGTTGACTCGCAAATGGCAACATCGCCAAGGAACTCTGTCGAACCAGATTAAAGACTTCAGGGAGGAAGTCGCCCGACAGCTCTCTCTGCTGTCGCATAGCGACGCGCCCACCACAAGCCTGCGTTTGACACTGCAGCAGGCATACGCACTGAAATTTGCGGATGCCCTCCTACAGTTCTGGCCCCTACCCATGCACTTCGGTACCATCTGATCTCTTAACTGCCGGCTATGCACCCCTGTGCCGCCTTCACCTCTCAGCTACGCAGCACTGGTCGCGCAGCCCCCACCGCATTCAGTCTCCCTATCGGCTTCCCCTCCTCCGGCCTCCCCTCCAGTTTACAGGCCCACACCTCGCTTTTTCCATCCATCTAATGAGTGGCGCAACGAAGACAACCGTCCTATCTGCTTCGCGTGTGGCATCGCTGGCCACATTGCACGCTTTTGCCGCCGCCGTCTCACACCTGCGCACGCCTACTTCGGAACTCCTACCTACGCGCCGCAGCAGGCTGCTACGTCTGCATATGAACAGAGGCACTCCGACTCGAATCGACGCCCATCAACTGCTCGTTTCCCATCCCCTCGTTGCCGATCGCCATCACCTATGCGTCGTCGACCACCTCCTGAGGAGGGAAACTAATCAGTGCAGTTCCGGAGGCAAGAACTGCAACTTGTGGGCAAGTCTCAAGGCCTCCATTTTAGCCACCAAGTGTTTTTGATGTCGATGTTGAGGGAGTCGCCACATTAGTGTTAATTGATACCGGGGCCGCCGTTTCTGTGATGATCGCAAAACTTTGTCGAAAACTGAAGAATGTGACCACATCTCTCTGTGGCATGGTGCTGTCCACGGCTAGCGCGCAACGCATTCATCCCTCGGCTGTGTGTACGGCGCACGTCGTCATCCAAGACGTTTTGTACATTGTCCAATTTTTCGTTCTATCATCTTGCTCTCATGACCTTATCCTGGGTTGGGATTTTTTATCAGGTCATGAAACTATCATCGATTGTTCCCATGGGGAAGTGTCCCTTGTGCCAACATGTGAATTTCCATCGCCCGATCGTTCTCCTCTGCTCTGCAAACTCATCGCTGACGACAACATTACCTTGCCTTTGGAAGTTTCAGTTCCTATGAGCCTTTTATGTGTGGCGCAACCTGTCGCCACGGTGGTGTTTACGCCATCTCCGGTTTTTACTTAACGCAAGGGCATCGTTCTCCCATTTGCCATTCTTAGAATTGCGTCTGGTTTAACCGTAATGCTGGTTACCAACCACTGCAACTACCCCATCGGCTTACTTTGGGGTGAAATGTTAGGATATGTACAACCTGTCGACCATATCGATGATAATATTATTCCCAACGAAACCCCATGTCACATTGCCGCAATCAGTCAGGCATCTGAGCCATCAAGTTCGTCAGCCTTCGACATGCTATTGACGCAGGACCTTCCCCCCCTCGCATCGCAGCCAACTTGTTGCTCTCCTTATACATAGTTTCCGCTCTTTCTTTCGACTTTCAAGAACCTGCTTGGGGCCGCACCACGACTATCACTTATACTATTGACACCGGCTCACGTTCACCTCTGCGACAGCGTCCTTACCGCGTTTCCACCGAAAAGTGCCGCGTCATTACAGCGCAAGTAGATGACATGCTTAAACGTGGAGTCACACAGCCTTCTCAAAGCGCTTGGTCATCACCTGTGGTTCTGGTAAAGAAAAAGATGGCACCGTTTGATTTTACATGGACTAACGCCGGTTAAACAAGATTACGAAGAAAGATGTCTACCGCTACCTCGAATAGACGATGCTCTTGACTGTTTACAATGCGCCGAGTACTTTACATCCTTGGATCTGCGTTCTGGGTATTGGCAGGGGCCAATGGCTGAATTTGATTGCCCTAAAACAGCCTTTGTAATGCCGGACGGCCTATATCAGTTCAAAGTCATGCTATTTGGGCTGTTCAACGCGCCTGCGACATTTGAGCGCATGATCGATACCATCTTGCGTGCCTACAAGTGGAAAACTTGCTTGTGTTACCTGGACGACATCGTAGTCTTTTCAGTTGATTTCCCGAAACATCGTGTTTGTCTCCACGAGATTCTGACGTGTCTAACTTCTGCAGTCCTACAACTTAACACCGAGAAGTGCCACTTCGCAGCACGAAAACTAACCATCTTGCGGCATGTCATCACAAGAGACGGTGTTCTTTCGGATCCCAATAAGCTTTGAGCTGTCGCTGACTTCCCAATGCGCACATCACTGAAATCCCTAAGAAGTTTCATTGGCCTCTGCTCCTACTTTTGTCGCTTCGTGCACAACTTCACGTCCATCATCGCACCTCTGGCGAGTCTGCTTTCCAACAGCAAAGGTATATCTGCATGGTCCCCTGCATGTGACGACGCATTTCGCCAGCTGGGCCGCCTGCTGACCTCACCACCTATTCTTCGTCACTACGACCCCACTGCTGCCACAGTAATTCACACCGATGCAAGCGGAATCAATCTTGGTGCAGTTTTGGCACAACGGGAAGGCACCCAAGTGAAATACGTAGTCACCTATGCAAGTCGCACTCTCAAGAAGACTGAATTGAATTAATCCGTGACAGAGAATGAGTGTTTGGCCATAATCTGGGCGTTGACGAACTTTCGCCCGTACTTTACGGCAGTCCTTTCGACGTGGTCACAGCACCCACGCTCTATGTGGCGGTCCACCTTGAAAGACCTGTTCGGATGCCTGGGGCGTTGGGCACTTCTATTGCAGGAATACGTCATCCGTGTCATATATCGTTCTGGTCGCAAGCATGCGGATGCCGATGCACTTTCGCGATCGCCATTAACACCAGATGTGGCTTCTCTCTCACCCCTTTTTACCACCTTGTCACCAGTCGACACCACTGACATGCTTTTCGGAGCAGCGTAAAGACCCATACCTTGCCTTGTTACTCGACTACCTTACCGATCCATCTGCTGTCCCTTCCACGAGAGCGCTACGCCGGCAAGCAGCCCACTTTTCCATGCGAGACAACATTCTGTACCGCCACAACTACATGCCTGGTGGTCGAAAGGGGCTCCTTGCTGTCCCAACTCGTATGCGCTCTGACATCTGCATGAATTTCCATGCAGATCCCCAAAGTGCTCACGCAGGTGTCCTGAAAACCTACAAAAGGCTGTGCCAACGATATTACTGGCGAGGAATGTATTGCTTTGTGCAGAAATACGTTAAGTCTTGCACCATTTGCCAACGGAACAAGACACTTCCGCGGCACCTTACTGGCATGTTACAGCCGCTCCCATGCCCGGCTCGCCCATTCGACCGCGTGGGTATTGACCTCTATGGCCATCTCCTATATAGCCACTCTGGAAACCGGTGGATTATTGTCGGCGTCGATCATCTGACACGCTAAGCTGAGACTGCAGCTTTACCAGCAGCGACTGCCCACAAAGTTGCACTCTTCATTCTGCGCAGCTTCATTCTCCGCCATGGGGCTCCACGGGAATTACTCAGTGATAGGGGTCGAGTGTTCCTGTCGGAGGTCATCCAAGCTATTCGGAGGTCATCCAAGCTATTCCAAGCTGTTGCATTCAGTGTGGCCACTGAATGCAAAATCATCCATCGTAAATCTACTGCATACCATCCACAGACGAATGGTCTCACTGAACGGTTCAACCCGCACACTTAGCGACATGCGAGGGATGTACACCACCTCTGACCACACTAACTGGGATGCTGTATTACCTTTTGTTACCTTCGCTTGCAACACCGCGACGCAACGACTACTGGTTTTTTCCCCGTTCTTTCTGTTGTACGCCGTTAACCTTCCCACCCACTCGACACTGTACTCCCAGTACCGCACTGGATGCACTTGAGTGATCCCCGTTTTTGGAAGTTGGCCAGATACCTGAAGCCTGCCGTCAATTAGCTCGGTCTCTGACAAGTGAGGCTCAAGGGTCTACAAAAGACCCCACATGACAACGTTTACCACATAGCTCCTACATCTCGTGCTGGCTCCCTTCTGTGGGCTTTGGGTGCCCCCCGCACGTTCCTGGCCTTTCTTCTAAACTTCTGGCCGTACCATGGTCCGTACCATGTCATTTACGCGACCTCGCTGGTGAAATTACACCATCGAGCCCCTAACACAATCACCAGATTTGCGCCGTCGTGGACGCGAGACTGTACACGTCGACCCTGTGAAGCCCTACTACGACCCTCTCATTGTGCCTACTCTGGGAGTCGCCAGGATGGCTACTCTTCAACAGGGGGGAGGGGGGGCATTGTAGTGGAGCATATGCACCAATGCGTATGCGCCGTCGGAAGAAGGAATGAAAAACCCCGTGCTCTGATTGCGTGAGAACCTGTTCCGCTTTTGCCAGACTTTCCGTACGGCCATTTTCCGTCGCGACCTCGTTGCGACTTCTCTGTTTGAATAAACATTATCACAATAGCCAATGTGAAATTTGTCTTGCTTTAATGAAAACTGTGTTACATACTGTCAGAATACTTTTGTAGTACTTGCTCTGCTGGGAATGCTGCTACATTTTCTCCAGTAAGCTGCTACACATATTCTGCAAATGATATAAATTGCTCTGACGCTTTCTCTATGTGGACATTGATGTTGCAAGGAATATGAAAACTGTCTTGTGGAACCTCAGTCATCAACGAAGACAACTTGTGCTGAACGGCAGATTGTGGTTGCACTGTTTGAGCAGTGCCGCCCATGTTCTCCTACTTCCTCATAGTTTGTCAAGATAATCTAATTAAGTGCGCACTCGCAGATAGTTTGGTATCGAGATTTCTCAGTGTGATTGCTCATAATTGTGTACGCTTGGCATATTGCATTTTTGCTTGGCTCCACATATTTAGAAATGTCTCCACTGCTGGTGTAATTTTCGAGAAAGCAGTTGTAACAGCTTATATGAGGTAGTTTTCTTCATGCTGCCACGTTTATTTTGCAGCATAACCCACACATCATGTCTGAAAAAAACGCCAGGCCTGCATCAGCACAGTTACAGCGAAAGCTAGAAGGGCAGCCTTTTCAGAGCCTTTTCTAAACACTCTTTGGGATGCTGCAAGCACACTGCTGGGTAGTCACTGCGCCATAAATAATCTTAATATTTTGTGTAGTAGGCCGCATGCACTATGCTATCCTTCGTATTCTTTGAAGAAGCATGGTATATGCTACACACGTGTTGGAAATATTGTGAAATATTTTTTTATTCAGTGGTTGACGACGATGAAGAAAATATGCATGAAGTGGGCATTCACCACAGTTAGTAGGCGATCAACAACAAGTTTCTTAATGGGTTGCAGCATTGGATGACCAGTTGTTACGCAGTTCACATTGTGGCCCTCCCCTGGCTGTTCTTCGATGTTCTAAAACGCTTTATACTTATATTGTATGTGGTTCCCTTCCCGATATCAAGCCTGCCTAAGGCCAGTTTAGAAACAAGTTGCAAGCACTGGTGTGGCTCAGTGGTAGAATACCGGGCTGGCACGCAGCGAGACCCAGGTTCAAATCGCATTGTGTCATTGGTGTTTTTATTTACTTAGTTCATACCACTGGCATGGCTCAGCCGTAGAATACTGGGCATTGATTGATTGATTTTTGGGGTTTAACGTCCCAAAACCACAATATATATAAGAGATGCCGTAGTGGAGGGCTCCGGAAATTTCGACCACCTGAGGTTCTTTAACGTGCACCCAAATCTGAGCACACGGACCTACAACATTTCCGCCTCCATCGGAAATGCAGCCGCCGCTGCCGGGATTCGATCCCGCGACCTGCGGGTCAGCAGCTGAGTACCTTAGCCACTAGACCACCGCGGCGGGGCGAGAATACTGGGCAGAAAACGCAGCGGACCCGGTTTGGAATCCAATTGTGTCATTAGTGTTTTTCATTTACCTGAGTTTGTTTCATTCGATACTGGTTACGGGCAATGGCAGTGGCGGCATGACCCATGTTATGATCTCATAAAAACTTTTGCTGTAAAATGATTTAACATTTTGTGCGGCAGTGAACTATTACTTTGGTGACTCCTAGCTGTGTCATTATGTCACGCAAGGTTTGGCAGCACATTGTGGTTGTACGAAAGTTGGGCATTTGGTAAAGGAAATAGGAAAAAATGAAGAAGACAGTGACTCGTACGTAGTGAATAGTTTGTTTGAATTCTGTTTCTGAATTAGTTCAGGTCGTAAGTGCGTGGCATATGCATCGATCGTATGATGGTGTGAGGTGTGTTTGTGTATGATGTGTCGTTGTGTTGCTCGTGCTACAAAAGTTTAGGTACAAATAAGTATGCATGTAAGGCCAACATCATTATATGTTTCAGCTGCCTTCGCTGCATATAAAGTAAAAAATTTTAGGGTGAAGTGCCGAGCACATTTATGTAGGAGTAAGATACAGTATCAACTGAAAAAAAAGTGCATAAATGACCTGTTGCCAGAGCGGCAAGATTGTGATTGCTGCGTTTGTCCCAAGTGCACCGGTAGTTAGAGTCCCAAGCACATTCTGTTTTCTAAAGCAGGGATATGGTGGGCTTAGAAGGAAGGTGTCCACCATGGTCTCAGTCCGCCCCCTTTAAAAAGGTCCTATCCGTGCTGGTATGTCATCCCGCGGCGGGGTAGCGCGCATTTCGTTATCAAGATTGGTTGGGAGCCACCCGCCAGCCGCTGGCACAGCACATTTATGTCATTTGCTCGTGTTTTCACAACATCTGCAATGTGCCTACTTCAACTTCTTCGGGATCAATACGTACCATGTACCATGCCAAAGTAATGTGTAAACTAATCAAAGACACTGCTTTGTACACTGGATGCACTGTGGGGTATGTTTTGGCCCGCAAAACAAAGGGGAGAACCATCCCTCTTTTCTGTGACTGTGGAACTGAACGCGCAAGGCCTGGGATGCGAGTGCTGTCAATTTCCTCGTGCTGACAAGCCGCTGGAAAAGAACTGTGTTGTATGTGAGGCTCATTTCGATTCATTATTCGTAGCGACAAGCCGTGTTATCAACGATGAGCCCATGGAAATCCCCCGTGATCACTTTCATCTGACAGTAAATGTGGTCCCACGATATCTCTGAATGTGCAGGCTTATCTTTGAAGAAGTTGCCTACGAAAAGAAAGATGGTCTCGTTTGATGTAGGTGTGGCTCCCAAGCGAAGAAAGGTTGACTACATTCTTAAGAAACTACAGAGTGCTGAACGAACGTTCCATCAAGTTCGAAAATCAACGACGCTTGCAATATCTTGGAGGACATGACGGAAGATGACCTTCCAAGTAAATACTGGGTGAAACACGTTATCCCGAACAACACGGATGTTGTAGCATTCTCAGTGTGTGCATCAAAAGGTGGAACTTTGTGCTTAAAAAGTTGCTTTTGTGTTCAGGTAATGCCCGACCTTTCATTGTGGGGCTTATGTACAGGGGTTCTTGTAAAAAAAGTGGATGTTGACAGCATTAGTTATGTTGAGGCCTCTCTTTGAAATGAATGACATGGTTCTTTGCGAGGGGTTTGAGGTGGAAACAGGAATTCAAAGTGCACAAATAAAAACCACAACACAAGCTCCATGGAGGAAAACTGCACAGCCTGACGTGTTGTGGGACAGCCCAACATAGAAGCATATGTTTGCAGTGAAAGTACCTTCGTAAGCTCTTCATAAATTAGGCATACTATAAGCACACAAAAGCAATTAAGACAGGCTAGAGCTAACCTCACACAGGAAGCTGACGCGAAAAAATGCGCAGCTGTGACAGCAAAAAGTAGCATTCTAAAGTTGAGCGATACTATAGAAAAGTTGAAACAGGACGATAAAGTTATAAGCAGCTCTAGTTTAGAAGAAAAGTTACAAAGCCTACCAAAAAAGCAGCAAGTGCAAGTACGCGAATACTTTGAAGCGTTGAGGAGGCGAAAAAACAATTGGAATGAAATTTCAGCAAGAGTGGATCCTTGAGTGCACTGTGGTGCATATGAATGCCTGCATCTTTACGAGCACATTCCTTAGCGTAAGATTATGGTTGTACCGAGCCCGTCATTCCTACGTTGCTTATGTCCGTAAATATAAAACTGGATTGGCTTTAATGAAAAAGTGCCCACGGCTATTGCAGATAAAGCAAGCACTATTGATTTGTATCACCCGACACGGTGGCTACTTGTTGATGAAATGAAACTGTCTTTTGATGAAATGAATGAAACTGTGTTGAAACAGGGAAAGTTGACGGTTTTGTTGCCCTTGGAAAGTACAGCTGACCTACAGGACAAGGGGCTCAATGTGACCATGGCCTTGTATTTTCTTTCAGCCATTCACAGGCAATGGCAACAAATTCCTGTGTATTATGTGCGCGGAGACAATGTCAGGACAGACTTCTGGCAAAATCATCGTTGATGCTGTAATTTGTGCTGAGAAATCAGGGCTCTTTGTCGATTTTGTAATGTGCGACAGGGGGGCTCTGGGAACCGCAGCATGTGGAAAATTTTCTGTGTAAGTGGAAGCTCAAAAGACGGTGTGCGAAATAAAGCAACCAGTGGATCTGAGCCAGTATCTGCATTTTTTTATTGAATTGTTCCCACCTCGTGAAATATGTCCATTAACGCAGTATCTTCCAAAGGGCTTTGACACCAGATGGTAGAGTTAGCAGCGAGTATGTAAAGGAGACCTGCGGCCTGCAAATGGGACACTTCAAGTTCAGTGACTTTCAGGCCAATGTTGCACGTCACCATGGCTGTTTGCCAACCTAATGTTTTTGAGAAATGCGGGTCAACTTGGCATTCACTTTCTGCAGTGATGAAGTTTTTAAAGGGCCTATATGTCTACAATAGCCAAGTGGAACACTGCTATGGCACTGGCTCTACCAAAATGAGATAAGCGGGTGCATAACAGTATTCTGCAAATGGACGCCACGAATTCTGTCGCATTTCGCCAGTTGCTGCCAGAAACGTGCAGAAAAAGTTGCCGCGAGAGCATTGAGGAACATATCAGACTCTCGGAACTGCAATCCTGCTTTGATGGTGATGTCTTCGCTGCGAGGTGTGAAGGTCTGCAACCACAGTCGTCACGGCAACCACGAAGGCCGCGGCTATGAAACGTCCTTTGCACACGTGGTGATGTATCGTGGAACCTTCTAATGGGCGTAGAGCAATGTGGCTTGTGAGCACATTCGAGCCAAGGGCGAGAGAAATTCAGAGATATGCGGTCTTCGCTCACAAATTTTCTACACTGTTAAGTCACACCAAGCAAAAAGTTGCTCGCGCTTTTTGAATTCCCCTGTTCAAAAAACCAACAATTTTGTCCTCGGCAAGAGGTCGGCGAGAGGTGTGTGACTGACTGCGAAGTGGTTGAACTGAACTTGGCAACCAACGTAGGGCCGGTCTTTGGGATTGGACATTGGCTTCACGCCGGCCGACGTCGGCACACAACGTAGGCCCGACCGCATTGGCCGACGAGCCGAGGGCGTGCCGCCCGCGGGTTGACCATGACCCGACCTCAGTACGTAAGCGTCCTTTGACCGACGGCTGCAGGTTGGTTGCCAATGTACCTTGCTCTGCTTTTTTTTTTTGTAATTGTGCACATTACCCTGGCTCAGTGCACATGTAAGACAAAATTAAGCACCTCTAAAGTATGCACTTGTTAGCGTGTGAGTGCTTAACGCGCAATAAAAGATGGACGAACGTAAGTTTCATCACTTTATATGTTTATTCTGCAGTTGTATAAATGCACTATTTTTGCATGCAACATTGTTCGCATGGAACGATCGCTTTGCAGCAGGCTTTGTGCAACCCAACTATACAGTTAATGGAGTGGTATTCCGGCTAGATCAGTTCTCTCTTTTGGTCAATTTTCGTGCTCTTGGCCGTCAATACGCATTTGGTGTGTGAGGTTTTACTTCCGAGATGTGAGGCTTGTAACATTCTATTGCTGGAAAAAGCTCAAAGGAACGAATAGGATGATTAATACTTAGAGGAGGGCAGACAATTTACATGACTAGTTGCACGGGTCGCATGCGTTTATAAGCTCTATTCGATCAATTTGGCAAAACAATCTTGTGGGTATATTTACAAATAAGAAAAAAAAAAAACTGTGCACTTACAATAATTATGTCAGCGTGTTGAGATTCTGAAGCGTGCTTGTAGCCCCAGAGAACACAGTTTACTCTAAT